>ML661889.1:2755522-2795252 GCA_007570785.1 Antilocapra americana | reverse complement strand
TTTTCTTTTTTTTTTTTTTTTTTTTTTAATTATTGTTTTAGCCATACATTGTTATGATATCACCATGGGTTTACATATGCTTCCCCTCCGGGTCCCCCCTCCCTCCTCCCTCCCCCCCGGGAAATCTCGCTGCACCAGTCCCGAGCATCAATCCTGGGCTGGCGATTGATTAGACACATGACAATTAACATGCTTCAATGCCCTTCTCCCATCTCATCCCACCCTTACCCTCATCCACAAAGTCCACAAGTCTATTCTATACATCTGCGTTCCTTTTGTTGTCTCCCATGTTGGGTTCTCATTACTGTCTTTCTAAATTCCATATATATGTGTTAATATACTGTATTGTTGTTTTTGCTTCTGGCTTACTTCACTCTGGATAATGGGCTCCAGTTTCGTCCATCTGAGTAGAATTGCTTCAAATGAATTTTTTTTTAATGCTGAGTAATATTCCATTGTGTATATATACCACAGCTTTCTTATCCATTCGTCAGTTGATGGGCATCTAGGTTGCTTCCATGTCCTGGCTATTGTAAACAATGCAGCGATGAACATTGGGGTGCACGTGGCTCTTTCAATTCTGGTTTCCTCGGTGTATATGCCCAGCAGTGGGATTGCCGGGTCATATGGCAGGTCTATTTGCAGCTTTTTAAGGAACCTCCACACTGTTTTCCATAGTGGCTGTACTAGTTTGCATTCCCACCAACAGTGTAAGAGGGTTCCCTTTTCTCCACATCCTCTCCAGCATTTATTGCTTGTAGACTTTTGGATGGCAGCCATTCTGACTGGTGTAAAGTGGTACCTCATTGTAGTTTTGATTTGCATTTCTCTGATAATGAGTGATGTTGAGCATCTTTTCATGTGTTTGTTAGCCATTTTTATATCTTCTTTGGAGAAATGTCTGTTAAGTTCTTTGGCCCACTTTTTAATTGGGTTGTTTATTTTTCTAGAATGGAGCTGCAGGAGTTGTTTGTAAATTTTTGAGATTAATTGTTTGTCTGTTGCTTCATTGGCTATTATTTTCTCCCATTCTGAAGGCTGTCTTTTCACCTTGCTTATAGTTTCCTTTGTTGTGCAAAAGCTTTTAATTTTAATTAGGTCCCATTTGTTTATTCGTGTTTTTATTTCCAATATTCTGGGAGGTGGGTCATGGAGTATCCCGCTTTGGATTATAGCAGAGAGTGTTTTGCCTATGTTATCCTCTAGGAGTTTTATAGTTTCTGGTCTTATGCTTAGATCTTTAATCCATTTTGAGTTTATCTTTGTGTATGGTGTTAGAAAGTGATCTAGTTTCATTCTTTTACAAGTGGCTGTCCAGTTTTCCCAGCACCACTTGTTAAAGAGGTTGTCTTTTCTCCATTGTATATTCTTGCCTCCTTTGTCAAAGATAAGGTGTCCATAGATGCATGGATTTATCTCTGGGCTTTCTATTCTGTTCCATTGATCTATATTTCTGTCTTTGTGCCAGTACCATACTGTCTTAATGACTGTGGATTTGTAGTATAGCCTAAAGTCAGGTAGGTTGATTCCGCCAGTTCCATTCTTCTTTCTCAAGATTGCTTTGGCTATACGAGGTTTTTTGTATTTCCATACAAATTGAGAAATTATTTGTTCTAATTCTTTGAAGAAGACCTCTGGTAGCTTGATAGGAATTGCATTGAATCTATAGATTGCTTTAGGTAGTATACTCATTTTCACTATATTGATTCTTCCAATCCATGAGCATGGTACATTTCTCCATCTGTTTGTGTCCTCCTTGATTTCTTTCATCAGTGTTCTATAGTTTTCTATATACAAGTCTTTTGATTCTTTAGGTAGAAATACTCCTAAGTATTTTATTCTTTTTGTTTCGATGGTGAATGGGATTGTTTCCTTAATTTCTCTTTCTGATTTCTCACTGTTAGTGTATAGGAATGCCAGGGATTTCTGTGTGTTGATTTTGTATCCTGAAACTTTGCTATATTCACTGATTAGCTCTAGTAATTTTCTCGTAGAGTCTTTAGGGTTTTCAATATAGAGGATCATGTCATCAGCAAACAGAGAGAGTTTTACTTCTTCTTTTCCAATCTGTATTCCTTTGATTTCTTTATCTGCTCTGATTGCTGTGGCCAAAACTTCCAAAACTATGTTGAATAGTAGTGGTGAGAGTGGGCACCCTTGTCTTGTCCCTGATTTCAGGGGGAATGAGAAGCAGAAGTTATTAAGAAGAGGTGGCAAGAATACACTGAAGAACTATACAAAAAGGATCCTCATGACCCAGATAACCACAATGGTGTGATCACTCACCTACAGCCAGACATTCTGGAATGTGAAGTAAAGTGGGCCTTAGGAATTATCACTATGAAGGAAACTAGTGGAGATAATGGAATTCCAGCTGAGCTATTTCAAATCCTAAAAGATGATGTTGTTAAAGTACTACACTCAATATGCCAGCAAATCTGGAAAACTCAGCAGTGGCCACAGGACTGGAAAAGGTCAGTTTTAATTCCAATACCAAAGAAAGGTAATGTTAAAGAATGTTCAAACTACCACACAATTGCACTCATCTCACACACTAGCAATGTAATGCTGAAAATTCTCCAAGCTAGGCTTCAACAGTACATGAATCAAGAACTTTCAGATGCTCAAGCTGAATTTAGAAAAGACAGAGGAGCCAGAAATCAAATTGTCAACATCTATTGGATCATCCAAAAACCAAGAGAATTCCAGAAAAACACCTACTTCTGCTTCACTATGCTAAAGCCTTTGACTGTGTGGATCACAACAAACTGGTAAATTCTTAAAGAGATTGGAATACCCAGACCACCCCCTGAGAAATCTGTATGCAGGTCAAGAAGCAACAGTTAGAACTGGACAAGGAACAATGGACTAGTTCCAAATTGGGAAAGAAGTATGTCAAGGCTATACATCGTCACCCTGCTTATTTAACTTATATGCAGAATACATCTTGCAAAATGCCAGGCTGGATGAAGCACAAGCTGGTATCAAGATTTCTGGGAGAAGTATCAACAACCTCAGATATGCAGATGATACCACCCTGATGGCAGAAAGCAAAGAACCTCTTGATGAAGGTGAAAGAGGAGAATGAAAAAACTGGCTTAACATTAAAAAAAGACTAATATTATGGGATGCCATTCCATCACTTCATGGCAAATAGATGGGAAAACAATGAAACAGTGACAGACTTTCTTTTCTTGGGCTCCAAAATCACTGCAGATGGTAACTGCAGCCATGAAATTACAAGACACTTGTTTCTTGGAAGGAAAGTTATAACAAACCTAGACAGCATATTAAAAAGCAGAAAGATTAGTTTGCCTGCAAATGTCTGGATAGTCAAAGCTATGGTTTTTCTGGTAGTCATGTATGAATGTGAGAGATGAAGGCTGAGCACTGAAGCATTGATGTTTTTGAACTGTGGTGTTGGAGAAGACTCTTGAGAGTTCCTTGGACTGCAAGAAGATCCAACCAGTCAATCCTAATGGAAATCAGTCCTGAATATTCACTGGAAGGACTAATGCTAAAGCTGAAGCACTGATACTTTGGTCATCTGATGTGAAGAGCCGACTCATTAGAAAAAACCCTGATGCTGGGAAAGATTGAAAGCAAGAGGAGAAGGGGATGAGAGAGGACCAGGTGGTTGGATGGCATCACCAACTCATTGAACATGATTTTGAACAAGCTCCTTGAGATGTTGAAGGACAGGGAAGGCTGGTGTGCTGCAGTTCATGGGGTCGCAAAGAGTTGGACATAACTGAGCAGCTGAAGAACAAAAACATTCCATTGTATATAAAACAACTGACAAAGGAATAATCTTCAAAATATATAAGCAGCTCATGCAGCTCAATGTCATAAAAGTAAACAACCCAATCATAAAATGAGTAGAAGACCTAAACAAATAATTCTCCAAAGAAGACATACAGATGGCCAATAAACACAAGAAAAGATGCTCAACATTGTTCATTATTGGAGAAATGCAAATCAAAAGTACAATGGGGTACCACCACGTTCCAGTCAGAATGGCCATCATCAAAAAATCTGCAAACAAATGCTGGAGAGGATGTAGAGAAAAGGGAACACTCTTGCACTACTGTTGGTGGGAACGTAAATTGATATAGCCACCATGGAGAACAGTACAGAGATTCCTCAAAAAACTAGGAATAAGATTTCTGTAATACTCTATCCTATAAAATGTTGGGAACCATATTTTAAAAGTAACCCAGACAGAGTCAAACATTTTTTCAAAGGTTAACAGCGAGGATGTGAAGGAATAAAAAAGACATGTCCTAAGAAGACACTCCGAAGAAGACAAGAATACTGATTTCTCATGGCCCGCTGAATGCTGAGGTGTGAGTGGAATTAGGCTAATTTTGTATGACCTCAAGACTCAAATTAGCAAGAAAGCGGTATGAACTTATAGGAGTCAGATTTTGCTTCTGTGAAAGAATATTTTCTGATTATCAGAGCAATACCTAAGTATCCTCGCTAAACTCTAGAAGTGGTGTCACCTGGTCTATGTTGGGCGTCTATTCTTCAGGAGTGATCAGATGGGACCAGTTAGATATTCTCTCAGATGTACTTTTTGTTTGATTGACTCATTTAGTATCATGAAGAATTAAAGAAAGTTTATATATATTTAGATGGAGCAGGACTCACTAGTTCATTAATTTCCAGAGTCCACCTTATTTTATTGTCATAATTCATATGACAATATTTGTCATATATTTGTCTTTGACCTGCCTAATTCTTGAACACATTTGAGCTTTCAACATCTGATTTGAAAGATTTCTTCAATTGTGAAATTTTAGGCTTCTCTTTCTCAACATAAATTCTCTTCTCTGTCTTCACAGTTCAGTGTCTTTATTTATCCATTGTAGTTTTCTTCACTTGCCTTGGAGAACCTAGAGTAGTATGAGACTACTGGTATTGTAACTGAAGCTCCAAATTGGGCAGACTTATCCACTTTGCTTTGAGCAGTACAGCTTAGGCATGGAGGTGCAGAGACAAAGCTGAGGTCTCTTCTGTAAGGACTATTCACAAGAGGAAGAATGACAGAGTAGATCTAGGCATGCCCAGTGATCCTTTGCAAATTAAATTGTAAGATAAAGCACTCTGCCTCCCCAAGCGCAGGGTGAAACCTAGAATTGCACTTCTTGGGCTCCTTTCACAGGAAGGAAACACAAAGAATGGGGAAAATATATTTTCCATTAACATTGGTGTCTTTTGCTAATTATTTGATATGTATAGGTTTAACTTCCCCTAAAGATGAGATGTTTGAGAGCAAGCACTACCATTTTATTTCTTTGTTTAACTCAAAGTGCCCAAGACTGAGTCAAGACTTTTACCTACTAAATACTATTACTTCAGATAAATAATAATGAATGAGAAATCTAGAGATTCAAGTTATAGTCCTAGCTATGCCACTATGAGATGTTAATGTCTCCACACCTTGGTTTCTTATCTGTGAAATGGGAGGATTGAAAAAAGAGTATCATCCAGGAGGGAATCATATGACAAAACCCCCAAATACAGTTGAAAGAGATGGCATCAATTGGTTGGTTACAAGAATCTGTTCAGAAGTTAAAATAGAATAAAATGTAGTTATTCACTGATCTTGCAGAACTGACTTGCCATTATTGAATTTAGTGTTAGTGAAAGAGCTTGAATATCTACATAATCATTTGATAATGATATCAATGTCTTCTCTGCACAGTTAATTCCCATTTGCAAGTGCTGGAGCTTCACTTCTTCTTGTACAGAGTCATACACTCCTTGCTCATCTTTTTCCATCTTATTTTATCTTTAAAATACTGATGTTCTTGATCTCGGCAAAGTGTTCTGGAGGGGAAGGATCTGGTAACCTAATTTACACATAGGTGAGAGGTTCATATTGTGTATCTGTTCATAGCAGAATTGTAGGAAAGTGTTACACACTAGGTGGGGAGATATTTTAGGACATGGAATCTTTTTCCAGCATCTCTCATACCATATTACATAGGCATCTGTTAAGTCTATGCACACTTGTAAAGCCAACTCAGCCTGTGTTTGAGAGAGATGATTGTGCATGTGTGTGGGGTGGGGTTGTGTGTCATGCACCATAAAGGCAGACTGACAGGGAGGTCCATGGCTGACTGTTCCACATACAAATGGATTATCCTTTGAAATATCTTGAAGTATATAAATCTGCCTGGGATTCTCAAGGGATGGTCTAGATAACTTAGTAGGCTTTTTTTTTTGTGTGTCTGTCTCTATTTCCTGAGATCTTTTCTGAAAAAGATTTGAGGTCTCACATGTTGGAACAATTATCCAAGAATATTTCATCCCTGAGAAAAATATAACCCCTGAGTTGCTGCCAAAGTCAATGAGATCTATGGCAGCTTGCCTTCTGCACACAGACCTTGCACATTAACACTTTAAGGACACAAGCAGAGCGCATGTTTCACTGTCTCCTGCAACTCACTTGTTAATGAAGGAGCGAGACTGACTAGGACTTCACGGACAGTGCCTTGTGGCACCTGAGGAAAATTTTATTACAAATAATGTGCTAAATGGGCTCATTCTGTTTTTAGGGTTGTCAGTCATATGCTATAAACATCATTTCTTTTCACATAACTGACAACTTGAATTAAGTATTTAAAAGGCATTCCTCAAAGTTAGAGAATATTATGACACAGATCACTAACCCATTTCCTTCATTTCCTTTACTCTCTGGTCACAAAGCTAAATCCACTTCCCAGTCCTCCTTTGCAGTTAGGTGTGGTCATGAAACTGTGTTTCAATCAATGGAATGTAATCAGAAATGACATACTTACTGTGGGCCTGGCCATAAAAGCTCCCCCACTTTTTACTCTTCACCCTCTTTTCTTTTCCAGTTAGCTAGGATAGAGTCAGTCCCTGGGAGACATTGGAAACACTTGTTGCAAATGGTGGAGCCTGAGTCTCTGACTCATTTCCTAATGGAGATACCACCCAATGAGAGCCTCCTACAAAGGTCTGTTATGAGAGCCAGAAATTACCTTTTAGTGTGTTAAGTCACTGATATTTGTAGGTTTATCTCTTACAGTGGTTAGCATTGCCTTGATCAGTACAATTATGATCATGTTCATTTTTCCGAAGTTCATTAGTTATATTGAATGGCTTTAAGTAGGGACAACATGCTTTTTTGGTATGTTAAAATTATGTCTGATAGGAAATTACAATCTTTGAGGTTTTTGCCTCCTCCACACTTGGCATGTACTATCTCAACATTTTCTGATTTTGCCTAATCTGACCTAAGCTTATACTGATGCCCATTTGCCTTCTCATTTTATTCTTTCCTGTTTTGTTTCTTTGCCTCCTTTTTCAATTCTGCTGACTTTCTTTTCTCATTTGGCATGTTTGTTAATTCATTCAACTAGTATTAGCCACACACCTATTATGTAATAGATGCTTGCTGGGTACTGAGTAGACAGTGTGATAAAAGAAACAGGCTTGGCTCTTCTCTCATCTCATTGAGCTTTTGGTGGGATGTAGGAGATTGAAAATATATTACAAGTAAACAAATAAATTTGTAGTAATAAATTATGAGCATTATGAAGGAAGTAAACATGATCCAGGGATGAATAATAATGATGGGGGTAGCAGAGAACCCTGATTAGAGAGAAGGTTCTGAGGAAGTGACATTTCAGCTGTGAACTGAGGAAAGTAGAAAATTAAACCATGGACTTGGAGTAGGGAAGGAGCAGTCCAATATGTGCAGGGGCACTGAGGCTGGAAAGCATTTTTTTTTTTTTTTTGCAGGTTCAAAAAATTAAGGAGGCCACTGTGATTGCAGCTCTGTGAATGATCTCCTGAACTGCAGGCAATCTCCTGCATTGCAGGTGGATTCCTTACAGACTGAATCACCAGGGAAGCCACTGTGGATGATGGGGAGAACTGTATTAAAAAGATGAAATTAGAAGGCATATGGAATTGCACAGGATTTCAAACATTATGGGAAGGAATTTTGCTTTTAATGAAAGTGCAATGACAAATGACTGAAATGTATGAAGTGGGAAAGTCAAGTCATACAATTAGTGTTTTAAAAATGCCCTAGCTTTTGCTTGGAGTAGATGGTAGGAGGCTCATGAAGAATGATAATTATCAAGGAGAGTTTCATGGTTGTCCAGATAAAACAATGTAATTTGAACTAGAGGGAAGGCAGTGGGGAGAAATCAATGTATTGTGGCACAATTTCAAATGCCTGTAGGACCTCCAAGTTGGGATGTTAAATGAGCATTTAGACACATGAGTCTGGAGATCAGAGGAGGGTTCTGTGCATTCAGTGTAAATTTGGAGGTGTATTTGTGTACAGTATTTTAGTCACAGAGACAAATAAAAGACCCAAGGCCTCCAGTTATGCTCATAGTATGTTTTATGGGTCAAAAGTCCCTATAAAGGGAAACAATATTCTAGAGTATCATTCCAACAGAGCTGTCAGAAGAGCAACCCACAGCAATTAGAATATATTTCTATGTAGATTTCCTGAAGGACAAAGGCATTGGATTTGGAAGGAAATACGTAGGAAACAAGAAGTAGCTTGGTGGACAACGATGAACCTGTGCTTGAGCTGAGCTTTGTATATCTTGGTTTATGCTATGCATTGAGTCAACTCTGCCCTGGTGACCGTCAAGAATGGTTTCTGGGGTAAGAACCCTGTGTTCTCACACAGGGTGTGTTCTGCTTTACTGCCAAGTCTCAGGTGTGTAGGTCCACAGATGGTGGCCACCTGTGAGACTCATCATGGCACATGCCCTGAGATAAAAGCCCCAGGGGAAGGAGCATGCTTGGCTAAAATGTGAACCAAACCTCTCCTTTCTCAAGCAATTAAAGGGCTTCTGAACACACTTGGAGACATTGTTCACACAGGCAATTCTTCTGCTATTAGAGAAGCAGATTGACTCCATTTTGATCATCCTGCCCTCGTCTGCTTGGCAAGCACAGTGTGATGTCCATATGCTCTATTGTTCCCGTCAGCAGGGTGCTAACGTTTCTTTTGCTGCTGCTCTCACTTCTGTGGGGGATGTTTTTTTAGCCCCCTTTTCAATGTTGCCAACACATACGTATATATTTTTAAAACATAGCACTTATTCTGGAGCCGCAGAAGGTGTGAGCACTGTGTCCTCTAGCCATGGTATTGCATTTTCATTCAAACTCTTGCTTCCTGTCTTCAAATGCAGTGTAGATTAGTTTTCCAAAGAGGTACAGATCACCAGTAAGTGGCAGTAGCCTGGCTTAAAGACAGGCTGCACTTACACTTCAGAGGCGACTGCCTGGAACCGGGAAAGGGTTGCAGCCAAATGGAATTTATTAGCGAGATCTATAGAATGTGTTTGAAGAGCTACAGTGGTGTGAGCCGGCAGGCACACAGGTTGGCCCACCATCACACAAAGTCAAACAGGCCAACTGCTCGAGGGATTCAGACTGGCATGCCTTGTCAGCATTTCTTTATTTCTTCCTGCAGAAAGACACAAATGGAACAAATTTTCAGTCCCAGTGACATGTCCCAGGCATCTTGTGCAGTTTTCCCTCTTCCTCAGAGCCTCCTTCCATGTTCTCAACCCCCCACTCTAGCTTCTCCTCCCCAGATGGTGCTAAGGAAGCAATTGTTTCTTTAGTAGTTCCAGCTGATTCTCTCTCTGCCAGTACCTGGATTTCCTGTTGGGCTGGATTTTTAGCAGGGGTGAATTTTCTCAGTTCCTCAAGTAAGGATTTTAAACTCCATACTCAAAGGGCTGTGGAATTTGGCTTCTTTACAAGAACTAATCAGTGTAAAGTGTGGGCTACCCTGCACCTGATTCCAAGAGATCTCTCCACAGGAGTGGGAGAGGTCTTTATTCTTCTTGGGAGTATGGAGCATTCAAAACCTATTTCAGAATGTTGATTTAGTTCTTCCAGATGACTTCTTTGCTAGGGATCATTTTGCCTTCACTGGAGATGGTAAGGTATGGCAGGAAGAAGACGGCCTTTGCAGCCCGACTCAGAAGTCAGCTCTGTCTTTACTGATTGGGTGACCTTGGAAAAGCCAGTTCCATTTCTGCATCAGTCAGGTGGGATGAGGATCTAGTGGTGTGACTTACAGTTTGGGGAGTGTGTCAGGAGAACAGTCTGACAGTGTAGTGAGGGGACTTCCTGTGGAACAATACTCCCAATTTTCTAACATTTAAAATTTTTGTCATGAAGAAAATCTTGTAATTTTGACAATTTCAAAACAAATAGACTTGTCACTTTTTTTTTCCCCTCATACAATGGCCAATTTTATGCTAACACATGACCTATTCTGTTTTGTCTTTTTTTTTTTTTTTTTTTTTAACGGAAATCTGAATTCTCTATCCTAGGACATTGGACTGGGATGCTGGGTGAGGCATGTTCTAATCTGTGTGTATTTAGTTAAGGCAGGAGGATTTTTCCTCTAATTCTCCCCTTCCTCCCCACCAGCCCTCAACAGCTTTTGAGGTGGGGAGGAAGAGTGTAATGTTTGTTTGTAATATACCTGGAAATAAATTTGAACTATTTGAGATTTAAGTGACTAAACTGATTTATTATCTCAATTTCCTTCCACATTCCATTTTATTTTTCAATACTAAAATCTCCAAAGCAGCCCAAATCTCATTTCTACAACAGCGATATTTTAATTGCCTATAGTTACTCTGAAACTGCTGCTATTGTTGTTGATAGAGCATCTTTGTAATTGTCTTGATCATTTTTTTTCCTCTCTTTCATAATTTGGGTGAAATTTATCTGAGTGTGAAGAAGCTCACAGCAGTAGTTTAAAAGGGGCCCACAATGATGTCTGAACATTCCTACCAGACTCTCTGACTCATTGTCACAAGATGGATCTCTGCCATATGAATATTCACAGCTCTCGAACAGTCCATTAAAAACAAAGTTGAACTCTACCTGTTTATGGATTAGTTCTCTTTATAATTACACTATGTTTAAGCAACTAATGGGAAAGAAACTTCTTAACAAAAACAACTCACTTTCCATAACATGACTTAAAGGAGAAATTAAGGTCAATTCTGTTTCAAATAACTGTCTCAAAAGGGAAAAAAAAAATCTCTTCATTAATCAAAAATATCCAGATCTACTTCCCCCTATTAATCCAGGTATATAGAAGCTCCTAACACTTGTAACCAATCTCTGTCTGCTCTAATGTATATTTGGAACCTTTATTGATTTGGGTAAATTTGCTTCTTCTAAGGTCAATAATGATAAATGAATCATGTTCTGCATGAAGTGACTTGGTACTTTGAATTAAATGATTGTAATTATCTGTAGTTATTCTGTAACTGCTACTGTTACTGCTGTTGACAGAACATCCATGTAATTGTGATGGGAGTTTTCTTCTCCACTTTAATAATTTGGGGGAATGTCATCTGTATGTGGAAAAGCTCCCAGCAGAGGTTTAAAAGGGAAACAGGATAGCATGGGGCATCATCCCCCTATTTCTGTCTCCATCTGCCACATTTCCACTCTTCTCCCTCTGGACTGGTGTTGATCACAGTCTGCCAGTCAAAATGATACCTGGGGACTTGAGGAAGGGGCCAAGTCATGTGCTGCCACCCAATGCCTTTCCAGTGGTGAAGGCAGGCTCAGAACCCAGAGATGAAATGTTTATCACCCACTGTGCTTCCTAGGCCATCTGAGAGGGTATCTGTTTGGAAGTGATCATCTACTGTACATTTTTAAACACTCACTGGCAGTGAGAAGACCCTGTCTGCTGATAGTCCTTGCTGTGCTTCCACTTGCAGCTGAAGTCTGAGGGAGACAACCATATAAAAGCCCTGCTTTCTGCTTCCACTATGCAGGACAGATTACAGCAGGTGCTACTGGGATGAGTGTTCTCAGTTGACTTTTGCCTAGAGGGCTTTGCCCAGCAACACTTCAATCTTCAGGTGAAGACAGTCTAGAGGCAAATTGCTTAGTATGTGGCCGAGTAAACTCTTTGCATCCCCCACCAGGCTCCTCTGTTCATAAGATTTTCTAACTAAGAATAATGGAGTGGCTTGCCATTTCCTACTCCAGGAGAACTCCCTCATCCAGGGATCAAACCCTTGTCTCCTGCATTGACAGGCAGATTTTTTTTTACCACTGCACCAACTGGGAAGCCATAGATAGGTAAGTTAATTCAGTCACTTGTCATGTCCAACTCTGCGACCCCATGGACTGCAGCATGCCAGGCTTCCCTATCCATCACCAACTCCCAGAGCTTGCTCAAACTCATGTCCATTGAGTTGGTGATACCATCCAACTATCTAATCCTTTGTTTTCCCCTTCTCCTCTTGCCTTCAATCTTTCCCAGCACAGGGCCTTTTCCAATGAGTCACCTCTTCCCATCAAGTGGCCAAAGTATTGGAGTTTCAGCTTCAGCATCAGTCCTTCCAATGAATATGCAGGACTGATTTCCTTTAGGATGGACTGGCTGTATCTCCTTGTAGTCCAAGGGACTCTCAAGAGTCTTCTCCAACACCATACTTGACAATCATCAATTCTTTGGCACTCAGCTTTCTTTATAGCTCAACTCTCACTACTGGAAAAACCATAGCTTTAACTAGATGGACATTTGTCAGCAAAGTAATGTCTCTGCTTTTAAATATGCTGTCTATATAGCTTTTTCTTCCAAGAAGCAAGTGTCTTTTAATTTCATGGCTACATTCACCATCTACAGTGATTTTGGAGCCTCAAAAAATAAAGTCTCTCACTGTTTCCATTGTTTCCTCAACTATTTGCCATGAAGTGATGGGACCAGATGCCATGATCTTAGTTTTTTGAATGTTAAACTTTAAGCCAACCTGTTCACTCTCCTCTTTCACTTTCATCAAGAGGCTCTTTAGTTTTTCTTTGCTTTCTGCCATAAGGGTGGTGTCATCTGCATAGCTGAGGTTATTGATATTTCTCCCGGGAATCTTGATTTCAGCTTGGGCTTCATCCAGCCTGACATTTTGCATAATGTACCCTGCATATAAGTTAAATAAGCAAGATGACACGATATAGCCTTAAGGTAATCGTTTCCCAACTTGGAACCAGTCTGTTGTTCCATGTCCAATTCTAAATGTTGCTTCTTAACCTGCGTACAGGTTTCTCAGGAGGCTGGTAAGGTGGTCTGGTATTCCCATATCTTTAAGAATGGTCCACAGTTTGTTTTGATCCACACAGTCAAAGGCTTTGGCATAGTCAATAAAGCAGAAGTAGATATTTTTCTGGAACTTTCTTGCTTTTTAGATGATCCAATGGATGGTGGCAATTTGATCTCTGGTTCCTCTATCTTTTCTAAATCCATGTTGAACATATGGAATTTCATGGTTCCCATACTGTTGAAGCCTGGCTTGGAAAATTTTGAGCTTTACTTTGCTAGCATGTGAGATAAATGCTATTGTGTGGTAATTTGAACATTCTTTGGCATTGCCTTTCTTTGGGATTAAAAGGCCACTGACCTTTTCCAGTCCTGTGGCTACTGCTGAGTTTTTCAAATTTGCTGGCATATTGAGTGCAGCACTTTACCAGCATTGTCTTTTAGGATTTGAAATAGCTCAACTGGAATTCCATCACTTCAACTAGCTTTGTCGTAGTGATGCTTCCTAAGACCCACTGGATTTCACATTCCAGGATGTCAGGTTCTAGGTGATGATCACACATCATGGTTATCTGAGTCATGAAGATCTTATCTGTATAGTCCATGTATAGTTCTTTTTTGTATAACCAGAAGTAAATTAGTATGGAATTAAAAGGAAAGAAATTTCACTTCATACCCTCTGGCTATATGCTCCTCTTAACCAAGGGCTTAGAGATTTGTGTTTTAACATACATAAAATAAATTTTAATTAAAAAAAAAAACTTAAGAAAAAACACTAAGTTGCACAAAGTTTTTCATCTTTCTGTGCCTCAGCTTCAATTCTAGCAAAATGAAGTTGAAAGAAATGGCAATCTTTTGAAGTTGTCTTGGTTGCTCTAATCTAGGATTCTGGGACAATGGGACTTTTAGAGAAAGAGTGTAGATATTACCTTTGAATGCAAACATGTTAGGAATGTCTTAATTATCGGACTTCCCAGACAACACCAAGTAGACTGGTGAAGGTCTCAGTTTCCGTTGTTTATGTTCTTCAAACCTCAGAAAGGGAAGAGAGATGGAGTCAAATCCTGCTGGAATAAGGAGGCAGTTCACTAGGAATGAAATGAAGAAAGAGACAAGAACTCACTGGGAGAGTTCCCATGCATGCCAACAGACCTGGAGTAAAAATTGCCTTTATACACAGCATTTTGGAGCAGAGTGCTAAATAGGAGAGCATGGTATAACTTGTGCTTTCAGAAAGTAGAAGGGTATAGATGATAAGAGCTTGCCTGAGTTTAAATGGTAGGATGAAAAGAAAGAGAGATGAAAGCAGACAAAGTTTAGAACCCAGGAAAGAGGCTGTTTAATGTTGGAATTCTTTGTCAGGAGAGCTTTATAACAATGCAAGATGCATAGCTAGACAGGAGCAGAGCAGGGCAGCAGGTACATTTGTCAGAAGTGCTCTTCCAGCTTAGCTGATGTTGGGGTTTGCCTCCCTTTTGGAGGAATAGCTGTGAATGAGGGCAGGACATTTTGGACTGGGCATCTCCCTGCCATGAGAGTCCTTCATGGTGAAGGGGGGATAGTAAGAATTAGTCTTTGATTTCAGGATCTCTCATTCCCTTCCTCATTCCCCCAACCTCTCCAAACCTCTCGACTAAAGTTCCCAGCTGAGATCCATTCCCATTTGTTTGTGCTATGTTTTGGGAGTAGCCAGTAAGACATTTTCATCTGGTTCCCATTTGCCACATAAGTCTGAGATCTCCTCAAAATATGGTTGTTTTTTTTTCCAACAGAATCGGGGAGTGGGCCATCTTCCTTACCACCCTAGCCTGCACGTACTGATTGAAAAGGAAAAGCTATAAATATTAAGAATGAGGTCACCTTCATGAATTTCTAGCTCTCTCAGATGAGGAAGGCATTTGTGGCTGCCTCCATTGGTCTTATTTCTGTGGGTGTCTGTAATGACTTGGAAGTCAGAGAGAGGACAAAGTGCTCAGTCATAGTGTGGCTGTGAAGGCAGCAACATGAGAAAAGCCACCAGGGAAAAAATGGCACACCATAATAGGGCCACTGCTCCCTTCTCCATCTTTTACTGAACAAACTGCTGAAACGCCCGACACTGCTGTAAAGTCAGCAAAAACTGATGAACTTGTAGCAGGTGTTATCACTTGTAGCCATCTAATTTCAGCTTAAACTCCCCGGAGGACGTAGTTATGGAGACCAGGGGGAAAGTGAGAGCATTCCTGTTTAAAGTCTGGAATCAGAGGTTTTGGCTAGAGGCCAAAACCTTTAACCCGATTAACTCTTCTCTGAAACAGGAGAACATCAAGAAGATACTGAATCTACTATGTTTTACAGATAAACTAAGTAGAGGGTCTGGTTCAAATAGTGAACCTGTTAAAAAAGAAGAGAATTAGCACTAATGGACTGTTCTTTTTCTTTCTATATATGAACTGTATCAACTGCAGCCCTAACCCAACATCTGTCAGCCAGATAATGTGCACAGTTCTATGTGGGTCCTTATTTGTCGAGGAATGGACTATCACATGGTAGATGCTGCCTGGTTCAGTTGAATTGAAAAGAAATCTGTTAGAGGAGCCAGAAAACATAGTTAGCCCTGCACTTCACTTTGGCTTATATTTTTCTTTATATTTATTTTTTTCTGCCCATTCCACAGAGAAATTTACCTTAGAAAACAGAACAGTGGAGTGGGTATTAGGGCAGCCACCTCAGTCATTTACAGGGTGTTTGGTCTTTATCAGGCTTTCCAGGTGGCCCTAATGGTAAAGAACCCGACTGTCAGTACACAAGATGTAAAAGACCCGGGTTCGATCTCTGGGGCAGGAAGATCCCCTGGAGAAGGAAATGGCAACCCACTTCAGTATTCTTGTCTGGGAAATGCCATGGACAGAGGAGCCTGGCAGGCTACTGTCCATGAGGTCGCAAATAGTCAGACACAACTGAGCAACTGATCAGCTCTTGTTGCAACAAAGTACCATATTCATTGCCTCATCTGTGCCTTGACTATCCTACAAGTATTTGAGCTTGAGGAGTGCAGGCAGAACTGGGTCTGCCGTTGCCTTCTTGGACATCAACTTAATGTCAGACAAGGAGGTGATGCTTAACAGAAAATAGCAACTGTTAAATGTCGTTGTCTCCCTGACTTCTTATTAAAGAGGCACTCAGTAGACAACTGGGACTGCTGGCTTGTAGGTTATTACTTTAACCTTTTTTTTTCCTTCCTATCAACCCCTGAGGGTTTCTTCTGCTCCTTCCTTTTCCTTCTTTCTTCTTCTCTCCCTGACCCAGGCCTTATCCTAACTTAGGTCAAAGGAAAAGAGGATAGTAATTATTTACATTAAAATCCACAGAAAAACTAAAGGAATAGAAAATATGTTAGATCAGATATTTGCAAATGGTGAGAGAGAAAAATGCATATTGCTGGATACACCCCAGAGAAGATGAGGCATGTTGTCTGATATCAACCCGTAATAGCCGTACACGTCCCAAGAATCATTTAATTGAGCCCATTGGCCATCCCTACTCAATCGGAGTCTTTTAATGAAATAATATGTAATGACATTTCCTTATAGAAAGACATGCTTCTTGACTTGTGCAGGAATAGGGGCACAGGGAAGATGGAGATACGTGGGGTGGGCCATGCTGCAGCCGCCTTGCAGACCTGGGCCAAGATGATGCAAGCTGAGAGGCTGAGGGAAGGGTATTTCATAACCAGTTTTGTCCTCAGACTCTGAGAAGCCCTTTCATCGTTGTTGAGAAATGAGAAACGAAAGGGCAAACAAGCTCAGCAAATGGAGAAGCAGCAGTTATAGACACTAGGGTCCCTGAAATATCCCATGGAAATGCTTAACTTTTGTACCTTTGTGTTGGCTTGTAACCTTTCATTAGAAACAGAAATGCCATGGGATCCGTGCACAGCTATTTATAGGCTGTGATCCAACAGCCTTTCATATCATCCTAGAGTTATAGACTACTCTGTGGAGCAGTCATTTTTGATGAGGTCATCAAAAAGCTCTAGTTACACCAATCAAGCCAAATAATAATAATAATAATAATAAAGTAAACTCTAGTGGGTAATCCCTAAAGCAGAAAGAACTAACTTTGAGAAGTATGGGTTCCTACATTTCCCATCTTCCATAAACTGGAATTTCTCTTTAAGGAACTGAATCATAAATTATAATTATTATTGGCAAAAGTGGCCGATGGGAATGAAAGTATTAATTTTCTTCAAAAATCAAACACCTCAGGTTTGTTTGAATAAAAATAAATGCTAGGAACTGAAGCCTCTGTCTCTTTTGCTGAGCACTGATGGGAAGAGAACTGTTAAGAAAAGTTATCCTCAGCAAATTATCAGCTGCTGAATTATGAAATTAGAGAAATTGGAAGCAGCTCCAGCTCTGGGTATATTTCCCTTCTCCCACACCAAAATGGAATCTTAAGTGAAAAATTGCAGCATCTCCACCCTGTAATGAAATGTTCAGAAGAAATGAAAAACGCATTACTTTACCCCATGTGTATGTACTACATCATTACACCACTGAGAATGTTTCACTAATGATACAGAACATATGGGGGTCTTACATAATGAACTCCAATGAGGTACATTAAAAATATATATGAGTTTAATTTAATATATTTATTTAATTGATTACAAAAGAAAAAAAAAACCTTTTATCAGGCAGTCTCATACGACTTCTATAGATGGCTATTATTCCCATTGGTGGAGTCCAGGCTCTGTGTTATTGTGAGGTTTACATCAGCATGGGTAGAAAGGGATCTAGTTAGCCACAAAGAAGGATATCCTAAGTTCCAAAATTATGTTTGTTTCAATGGTTTGGGTGATGAGTTCCTACTGTTCATGTCATCTTTTGAGTCTTGGTTCTAACTCTGAGCAAAGTTCTCTGGTTCAGCTTATTTCCCATTTATGATAATCATTTTATTTCTCCCATAGGTT
This sequence comes from Antilocapra americana, assembly GCA_007570785.1. Taxonomy (NCBI): domain Eukaryota; kingdom Metazoa; phylum Chordata; class Mammalia; order Artiodactyla; family Antilocapridae; genus Antilocapra; species Antilocapra americana. The sequence goes on along the minus strand of ML661889.1, from coordinate 2,777,208 downwards.
GTTGCCCTTTCCCTTTCTTTCTCGCCAATAACAAAATAATGTGTTTGAAATATTTCAAAAGTTGCCATCCTATCGCCACAGAGATATGAAAATATAATTTGATAGAGATATTAATGCTTTTTAATATAGGATATAATTAGATTTTACATCCTTCAGGAAGTGGGAAGTAGTTTAGCTTATAGTTAGTATTGGGTGGTCAATGTTTAGATTCGTATATCTCAGTTTTTCATGGGATCTAAATTGAAACTGTTTGTTCAGCTTTATTTGTGCAGTATGACTTCAGCCTCTAGTATTTTAAGACAGTGAAACTTAGGATTTCAATAGGAAGAGAAAAAACTTTATTTTCTTTGGTTCTGATTTTTGTATAAGGGTATTCACATTTATCAACAGATTGCAATAATTCACAAACTTCACCTTAGCTTAAAACTCAGACTAAAACCCAATTTTCTGTTATAATAATTTTATATAACCTCTGTTACATCTCAATTTATGGAAATAATTAGAGCAAATTAGATCACAGGAAAGTTTAATTAGCCAGGCATAGTTTGGAATTAAAGTTCATTTTCTGTGAAAATTAGAAAAGCTTGAGTACTTGGTTCTTCATTTTATAATGATTTAGCATCATACATCAAAGGCATCCTGGGCAAGTGAAGGTGGGGCAGTGGCCTGGTGGGTGATGTCCCCACTGACTTAGAACTGAATAATTCCATGAAAGCTGAATAGTCAAGAAAGAGGAGCCCTGCAAATTGAGACCCAGTTATTTCCAGTGCATTAAGCCCAGGCTAAAATGTCCTGCAGGGGCTTCCCTGGTGATGCTAGTGATAAAGAAACCACCTGCCAATGAAGAAGGCACAAGAGATGCAGGTTTGATCCCTGGGTCAGGAAGATACCCTGGAGTAGGAAATGACAACCTAATGTAGTATTCTTGCCTGGAAAATTCCTTTGCCAGAGGAGCATGGTGGACTACAGTCCATTGAGCCTCAAAGAGTCAGACACCACTGAACAACTAGGCACAAAATTTCCTGTATTCAATTATGCATCTGTGATTTCACATTACAGCTATGTTTTTTTCAAATTTTTTAAAAACCATCCTTTTGGGAATTCTCTGATTGTCTTGTGGTTAGTACTCACCATGGGCCAGGGTTCAGTCCTTGGTCTGGGAGCTAAATCCTACAGGCTGCACAGCATGGCCTAAAAAAAAAAAAAAAACACATTAGTCCTTTATTTCTGTATTATATCTGTTGGAAGTCATAGGATTGTGTTTTTATCTGATTATTAGTATCTAAATATTTAGGCATGGGAATTATATTTTATACATAAAGGAGTACCTTCTCTGATTTTTACATTCACTATTGTGCTTTAATTTTTCTAACATTCATATTATAGTGCTTTCTACAAAAGCAATATACCTAACACATGGCTTAATATTTACTTTGTATGCACATAGAAGATTTGGCAAATCTTTTACTGATGATTAAGGCCTTGAATCAAAATTTATTTAGTCATGGTGACTTAATCTGGATTAAGGTAGGCAATTAAGGTTTACTTTTAAAGCCTGATGGCTTAGCTGGTAAGGAATCTGATTGCAAAGCAAGAGTCCCAGGAGACATGGGTTCCATCCCTGGATCAGGAAGAAAATGGCAACCCACTCCAGTATTCTTGCCTTGAGAATTCCATAGACAAAGGAGCCTGGAAGGCTACAACCCATGGAGTCGGCCAAGAGTTGGACATGGCTGAGTAACTAACACTTTAAAGCCAGTCTCAAATCTCAAATCTTTCAAGAAGCCTCCCTGAACCCTCAGTCAGTTTGTCTCCTCTTCCCACTTAGAATATCCTCTCATAGTCTGCCTTGATTTAAGGTTCCTTATGCATACTACCCAACCTCTTGTAAACCAGGGGCCTTCTAGCATTCATCTTTGCATATGCTACAGCTCTTAGTAGAGGATTTTTGTCTATAGTATGTGTTCAAATAAATACTTATTTACTGATCATTAGTGTAAAGATCTATTTATTATTCAGACTACATGGTTCTGAAACACATCTATCTGCAGTGAACACCTTTGAATTTCTTCTTTCAATGTAGCAGACTGGAGAGCAGTGACCAGCTTGGGAACTCATTCTGGAAGAAGCCACCAGCTCACGATTCAAATGTTCACCACCACCTGTTTCCCTTGACATATCTATCCAGCTCACTCAGACACCAATTCCACTGTGGAAAGCAGGATTCACACTAGCCCAAAATCATGTTAAATCAATATTTTGAATCATAAATGGAATTCTGTCAAACATAGAATTTGGCAAATCATACAGATCAGCCATGAAATTAAATTTGACTTTCCCTGAATATGGTGGGTCATCTCAGAAACTTCTTACACAAGCAAGTTTAAATGTAGTAAAGATTTACTCACCACAAAAATAAATAAATGCTTTGTTTGTAATTTATTCTCAAATTAAGAATATGAATCTTTTACTTTGACCAAGTATTGTTTTTCCTATGTCTTTTCTATACTTACTGTAGCATAGTATTCTAACCATGATCACAGGTTCCCATCAAAACAAATAACTTTTTAATTTAGTTTTTTAAAATTACTTTTATTCATCCATTTCTCCTACCACTCTCAATCCTGCCTCCAACCTCTAGCAACCATTAACCTTTTCTCTGTATCTCTAAACTTTTCTTTTTTAGATTCTACATATGAAAGGTATCATATGGTATTTGTCTTTCTTTGTCTGACGTATTTCACTTAGCATAATGCCCTTGAGATCCATTCATATTGTCACAAATGCAAAGTTTTAGTTCTTTCTGTGAATGAATATTTTGTTGTGCATATATACCACGGTTTCTTTATCCTTTCATGTAATGATAGACACTTAGTTTGTTTCAATATCTTAGCTGTAGTAAATAATGCTGCAGTGAATATGGGGTGCACATATGTTTTTGAGTTGGTTTCCTTCAGATAAAATCCCAAAAGTGGAATTATTGAATAATATGATATTTATGCTATTTTTCTTTTTATCTTTTGAGGAAACTTTATATTTTTTCCCATGGGCCTCCCTGGTTTCTCAGAAAGTAAAGAATCTGCCTGCAATGCAGGAGACTGAGGTTCAATCCCTGGGTCAGGTTGGGAAGTTTCCCTAGAGAAGAGAATGGCTGCTCACTCCAGTATGCTTGCCTGGAGAATTCCATGAACAGAGGAGCCTAGTGGACTGCAGTCCGTGTGGTCACAAAGAGTCAGACACAACTGAGCGATTAACACTTTCACTTTCATATTGTTTTCCCTAGTAGCTACAGCAACTTACATTCCCACCAACACTGCACAAGGATTTCCTTTTGGCCATATCCTTGCCAATGCTTGTTATTTCTTGTCTTTTTGATAATAGCCATTCTAACATGTGTGAGATGACTTACTGTGGTTTTAATTTGCATTTCCCTCATGTTTACTGATATTGAGCATGTACCTTTCAAGTTCCCATTGCCCCTCTGTATGTCCTCTTTGGAAAATATCTATTCAGATCTTCTACTCATTTTTAAACCAGGTTGCTTGTTTTTATTTGTAAATTTACATTTTTTTTAACAGCTGAATAATACAAAAGTTATTTATCTGTTTTGGATATTAGCCTCTTACTAGATATGTGATATAAAAATATTTTAATAGGTTGTCTTTTCATTTTGTTGTTTCTGAAGCTTATTATTTTGATGTAATCACACACGGTTATTTTTGCTTTTGTTGTTTTTCCTTTTAGTGTCATATCCAAAAAACATCACTAAGTTCTGTGTCAGGGAGATTCTACCCATGTTTTCTCCTAGGAGTTTTATGGTTTCAAATCTTACGTTCAAGTATTTAATTCATACTGAGTTAATTTTAATGTGTTGTATAAGATAGAGGTCCAGTTTTATTTTTTTGCATGTGGCTGTCCAGTTTTTCCAATACCATTTATTGAAGGACTGTCCTTTCCCAGTTGTATATTTTTGGCTTTTTTTTTTTAATTATTAGTTTTGCCATACAATGACATGATATCGCCATGGGTTTACATATGCTCCCCCTCCAGAACCCCCCTCCCTCTTCCCTCCCTCCTCCCTCCCCCCAGGAGATCTCGATGCGCCAGCCCCGAGCATCAATTCTGGGCTGGCGATTGATTACACATATGATAATTAACATGTTTCAATGCCATTCTCCCATATCATCCCACCCTTACCCTCATCCACAGAGTCCACGAGTCTGTTCTATACATCTACGTTCCTTTTGCTGTCTCGCATGTTGGGTTCTCGTTACCGTCTTTCTAAATTCCATATATATATGCGTTAATATACTATATTGTTGTTTTTCCTTCTGGCTTACTTCACTCTGGATAATGGGCTCCAGTTCCGTCCACCTGAGTAGAACTGATTCAAACGAATTTTTTTTTAATGCTGAGTAATATTCCATTGTGTATATGTACCACAGCTTTCTTATCCATTCGTCGGTTGATGGGCATCTAGGTTGCTTCCATGTCCTGGCTATTGTAAACAATGCAGCGATGAACATTGGGGTACACGTGGCTCTTTCAATTCTGGTTTCCTCGGTGTATATGCCCAGCAGTGGGATTGCTGGGTCATATGGCAGGTCTGTTTGCATTCTTGGCTTTTTTATCACAAATTAATTTACAAAATATGCATGTGTTTAATTCAGGGTTCTCTCTATTTTGTTCCACTGATCTATATGTCTGCCTTTATGCCAATACCATACTGTTTTATTAACTATTAGCTTTGTAGTATAGTTTGAAATCAGGAATGTGATGCCTCCACATTTTTTCTTCCGTAAGATTGCTTTGGCTCTTCAGAGTCTTTTCATGTGCCATACAAATGTTAGGATTATTTGTTCTATTTCTGTGAAAAATGTTGTCAGAATTTTGATAGGGATTGCATTGAACCAGCAAATCACTTTGGGTAGTATGGATATCTCAAAATCATCGATTCTTCTAATCCATAATCATGGTATCTCTTTCCATTCCTTTGGTGTTCAATTTATTGCATTAATGTCTTGTAGTTTTCAATATACAGGTCTTCTTTGGTTAAATTTATTCCAAGGTTTATTCTTTCTGATTCAGTTGTAAATGGCATGTTTTTCTTAACTTCTCTTTCTGATAGATCATTATTAGTGTATAGAAATGCAGCAGATTTTTTACTTATTGATTTTGTATCCTGTAACTTTACTGAATTTGTTTATTAGTCTTAACAGTTTTTTGATGAAGTCTTTAGGATTTTCTACATATACTATTATGTCACCTGTAACTAGTGAGAATTTTACTTTTACTTTCTAATTTGTGTTCCTTTCACTTGTTTTTCTTACCTAATTGCTCTGGCCAGGACTTCCAATACCTTGTTGAATAAATGTGATGAGGATGGTTATCCTTGTTTGTTCTTGATCTTAGCAAAAAAGATTTAGCTTTTCACTGTTGAGTATTATATTAGCTGAGAGCTTTTCATATTTGGCCTTTGTTACGTTGAGCTTAGTGATTAAACAAAAAATCTTCCTTCTATATCCACTTTGTTGAGAGTTTTATCATACATAGATGTTGAGTTTTACCAAATCCTTTTCCTGCTTTTATTGTGATAATCATATGATTTTCATCCTTCACTTTTTTAATATGGTGTGTCACATTGACTGATTGCAGGTGCCGAACCATCTTTGCCTCCCTGGAATAAACCCCACTTGATTATGGTGTATGATCCTTTTAATATATTGTTGAATTTGGTTTTCTAATTTGTTGAGGATGTTTCATCTGTGTTGATCAGGGATATTGGCCTGTAATTTTCTTTTCTTGTGATATCTTTGTCTGGTATTGGTATCAAGGTAATCCTGGCCTCATAAAATGAGTTTTAAAAGAGTTCACTCTTCTTCTATTTTTTGGAATAATTTGAGTAAGATGGGTATTGATTCCTCATTAAATGTTTGGTAGAATTCACTAGTGAAGCCATTTGTTCTTGGACTTTTGTTTGTTGGGAGGTTTGTGGTCACTGATTCAATCTCCTTACTAGTAATCAATCTGTTCAGATTTTCTGTTTCATGATTCAGTCTTCGTAGGGTGTGTGCTTCTAGGCTGTCAAACTTCTTGGCATGTAATTGTTCAGAGTAGTCTATTATGAGGGCTTCCCTGGAGGCTCAGACAGTAAAATCTGTCTGCAATGCAGGAGATCTGGGTTTGATTCCTGGGTTGGGATGATGCCCTGGAGGAGGGCATGGCAACCCACTCTAGTATTCTTGCCAGGAGACTCCCCATGGACAGAGGAGCCTAGTGGGTTATAATCCATGGGATCCCAAAGAGTCAGACATGACTGAGTGACTAAGCACAGCACAGCACAGCACAGTCTATTATGGTCCTTTATGTTTCTGTGGTGTTATTGTAATATTTCATTTATAATTTTATCTATATGTTGTTTTGCTTTTCTTCTTCTTGGTGAGTTTAGAATGGCTCTTCTATTTCTCTTCTTGAAGAACCAGTTCTGTTTCATTGGACTTCTTTAATTTGGTGTCTTTATAATTCTTCTCTAATCTTTTTTATTTCCTTCTTTCTATTAACTTTGGGCTTTTTTTTTTTTTTTTTTCGTTCTTTCTAGATCTTTGAGGTGTAAAGTTAGGCTTTTTGTTTGAGACTTCTCTCTTGTTTCTTGAGGTTAACGTTTGTTGCTATGAACTTCCCTCTTAGAAAAGCTTTTGGTACATTCTAAACATTTTGGTGTACTTTCATTTTCATTTGTCTCAAGGTGTTTTAAAATTTCTCTGACTCTTTCTTTGACTTGCTGATTGCTCAGTAGCATGTTATTTAATCTCTGCATATTTTTTTCTTTAATCACTGTTGCATAAAATTCCAATGATGGCTACTGGTTCACATCAAAACAAATATTTTATGGTTCTGAGGACTAAGTTTTAATTTTGGAGCATAGTTAATATTAATATGTAATTAATAAAAATATCTGTCATTGTCAGATTAGTCAAGAGAGATTGTAGTATAACTGACTTTTATTAATCATGAGAAAACAAAGGCATAGAAAATTTGCAAGAGTCACAGTGCAGGGGTAGTGTAATGTCAGATGCATGTTATTTTCTTCTGTTGTTGAGATGTTGAGCCATACCATCTGTCTGTGAGTCTGACTATTTATTATCTGAAACTGGTTTACCTATCATGTCTTAAGCAGAATCCTGAGTTTCCCCTAATACATCTCATTTGTCTCTGAAATGTTTGTAGAAATATTTAAGTATTATGCCTGATATAGGAATTTGAAATGCATCAAATAAAATGAAAGGACATTAAAAAAATAGGAACTTCAGTGACCTTCTCATTTTACCAATAGGTTTAGTGAATTTGCCATACATTTAATAAGAATTTATGATCTAAATAACCCTTCCCAGTTTATCCAACTTATGGAATTTTGACTAAAAGTACCATTGAATTGTACAGCTTAAATAGGTAGTATGAATATATAATATGTAAATTATATTTCCATAAAGGTGTTAAAAAATAAGTACACATCCTGGATTGCTGCAAGTGAATAAACATAAGCAAACAAACATAAATTGTTTAGAAAGCCACCCAGATTTAGCAGTTCAAAGTATTCTAGACCAAAGATTTGAATGCTGGAAGAGAGTTTGTAACTCCTGGTAGCAAAAACTAGAGGCCCAAAAAAGTTGAGTAATCTGGTGAATATATCACAGAGAGTTAAAGGCAAAGGCAGATTCTGAAGCCCATTCTCTTACACAGATGAGAACAAAACTTGTTATTTTAGATTCTTATAAATTCACTGCATTGCCCCTGTTTTCCATGGTCTATACATTTTCTAAAGTTTATGACCTCTCAGTCATATTGTAGTCATATACTTAAAACATTCAGACTACTTGGTACTGGCCCTAGAACCTAAAAAGTACCTAAATGAAAATAAGACTGAGTCTAAATAAATATTTCTGTGAGAAAGGAAGCAAATACTTCCTTCTCCTTTCCTTGAAAAATGACAGTGAAAGTTGCTCAGTTGTATCTGACTCTTTGTAACCCCATCGACTATAGCCTGCCAGACTTCTCTGTCCATGGAGTTCTCTAGGCAAGAATACTGGAATGGGTAGCTGTTCACTTCTCCAGGGAACCTTCCCAACCCAGAGATTGAACCCAGGTCTCCCACACTGCAAGTGGATTCTTTACCATCTGAGCCACCAGAGAAGCCTTTCCTTGGTTCTTATTTAATTAACCTAATCATTCATGTCTTTTATTTTAAGCTATTCCAAGTCATTTTGGAGACTGGGTATAAGCAAATTTGAAATTTCAGAAATGAAATTTCATAAAATGAAATTAACACCAATTATAAACTTGGTGTTACATTGCCTACCCTGTTGATTTTCTCTGAAATCAAATGTTGCAGATACTTAATAGTATTAAGTCTGCTTTAAAGACTGGTAAAATCTTCTGTATGCTAGAAGCCACTTTTGAATGAAAGCTTTTTGAACATTTATCTGTAAACTAAAATAGATCACTGTACTTGAATCTATTTCATTGCAACATATTGTGAATGAGTTTACTATAAAGGAAGCATTTTTTTTTTTAACTTTGATTACTTATGAGTGCTGTGTGCTAAGTTGCTTCAGTCACGTCTAACTCTTTGCGACCCCATGGACTGTTGCCCCCCAGGCTCCTCTGTCCATTGACTTCTCCAGGCAAGAATACTGGAGTGGGTTGTCATTTCCTCCTCCAGAGGATTTTCCCCACCCTGAGATTGAATCCCCATCTCTTACATCTACTGCGTTGGCAGGCAGGTTCTTTACTATTAGTGCCACCTGGGAAGCTCTTTATTTTGTTTTTGGCTGTAGGTCTAATTTCACTTTGAGAATTTGTATTTGCAGCCAAATGAAATTCACATTTGCAGTAAGAAAGATGTGCTTCATTATTTGAAACAATAGTCCATTTTTATGGAGAGACATTAAAGAAGACTGAAATTAATGGAGAAATGCTTCATGTTTCAATATAGAAAGAGAATTCTTCAGAAAGTAATTTCTAGGTTTCAGTCAGTTCAGTTCAGTCGCTCAGTCGTGTCCGACAATTTGCGACCCCATGAGCTGCAGCACACCAGGACTCCCTGTTCATCACCAACTCCCAGAGTCTACCCAAACCATTGTCCATTGAGTCAGTGATGCCACTCAGTCATCTTATCCTTGGTCATTCCTTTCTCCTCCTGCCCCCAATCCTTCCCAGCATCAGAGTCTTTTACAATGAGTCAACTCTTCACATGAGATGGCCAAAGTATTGGAGCTTCAGCTTCAACATCTGTCCTTTCAATGAACACCCAGGACTGATCTCTTTTAGGATGGACTTGTTGGATCTCCTTGCAGTCCAAGGGACTCTCAAGAGTCTTCTCCAACACCACAGTTCAAAAGCACCAATTCTTCAGAGCTCAGCCTTTTTCACTGTCCATCTCTCACATCCATACATGACTACTGGAAAAACCATAGCCTTGACTAGATGGACCTTTATTGGCAAAGTAATGTCTCTGCTTTTCAATATGCTTTCTAGGTTGGCCATAACTTTCTTTCCAGGGAGTAAGCAACTTTTGATTTCATGGCTGCAATCACCATCCACAGTGATTTTGGAGCCCCCCAAAATAAAGTCTGACACTGTTTCCACTGTTTCCCCATCTATTTCCCATGAAGTGATGGGACCGGATGCCATGATCTTAGTTTTCTTAATGTTGAGCCTTAAGCCAATTTTTTCACTCTCCTCTTTCACTTTCATCAAGAGGCTTTTTAGTTCCTCTTCACTTTTTAGGAGCTAAAATAAAATTGAATTTCTAGCTTTAATTCAATTTTATTTTAGCTCCTAAAAAGTTTTTTTCTCTTAAATTTGATATTTTCAAGTTGACATGAAAATGTAAGTGATACAAGACAAAAAGATAAAGGTCAGAAGTCAGAGGCAAAGTTATATATAATTAAAAAATATTATATAGCTATAATAATAAGAATATGTACTGGCAGTGAAAATAAAAATGGAAACTAGGGGGAAAAAGACATATTATTGTGTGTGTGTGTGTGTTTGTGTGTGTGTGTGTGTGTGTGTGTGTGTGTGTGTGTGTGTGTGAATTCTTTATTATTTTGGCTGTGCAGCTTAAAGAATCTTAGTTCCCTGACCAGGGATCAAACCTGTGCCTTCTGCAGTGGGAACATGGAGTCTAAACCACTGGACTGCCAGGGAAGTTCTGATATATACTAGAATTTAAGTGAAACGGAAAGATAAAAAGAGCTGCATCCTCTGGAATTTGCCTGAATTAGTAGGAGAATAAGTATTGTCTTTCAAACCCTGCCCAACATATTCTCCCTTTCTGCTTATAGAGCTGTTGGTCAGAAATTAATTCAACCAAAAAATTTAATACACAAAATTTGAAGCCATTTTAAAGACAAATTCAGATTTCAAAGCTCTGCTTGCTCTTTGTAAAGCCAAGGAGTTAAGGCCATGAGGTCAAGTTTGACTTCCCTTTGGTTATGAATGTGGTCTTAAGAAGAGGACCCTGAGATAAGTATAATAAGGAAGGTAGTCAAGGAAGTTTTTATTGTCAATTACCTTATCACTGTGGGCAAATGGAACCTGATTTTGCTGGAAAACTCTGGGAGCTGGTGTATAACATGCACCTGGACTCATCCGCTCCAACATATCAATAGTAAGAGAACCTGGGTAATTACACACCAGTTTTTTGTTGAGATGGGGAAACAGTGAAAACAGTGTCAGACTATTTGGGGGGGCTCCAAAATCACTGCAGATGGTGGTTGCGGCCATGAAATTAAAAGGCACTTACTCCTTGGAAGGAAATTTATGACCAACCTAGAGAGCAAATTGAAAAGCAGAGACATTACTTTGCAAACAAAGGTCTGTCTAGTCAAGGCTATGGTTTTTCTAGTGGTCTTCTATGGATGTGAGAGTTGGATGGTGAAGAAAGCTGAGCACCGAAGAATTGATGCTTTTGAACTGTGGTGTTGGAGAAGACTCTTGAGAGTCCCTTGGACTGCAAGGAGATCCAACAAGTCCATCCTAAAGGAGATCAGTCCTGGGTGTTCACTGAAAGGACTGATGTTGACGCTGAAACTCCAATACTTTGGCCACCCCATGTGAAGAGTTGACTCATTGTAAAAGACCCTGATGCTGAGAAGAATTGGGGGCAGGAGGAGAAGGGAACAACAGAGGATGAGATGCCTGGATGGCATCACCAACTCAATGGACATGGGTTTGGATGGACTCCAGGAGTTGGTTATGGACAGGGAAATCTGGTATGCTGCAATTCATGGGGTCACAAAGAGTTGGACACAACTGAGCGGCTGAACTGAAACTGAACTGAACTTTTTGTTGTGGGATGCTTGATTGAGAAAGGGGCAGGTATTAATCTCTGGCTGGTTCCAACCTTCTGCTCCCAAGGACCAAACAATTTTGGTGACCAAATAATGCTTCATTCAATAAATCCAGGTGATGTCAGTTGGAAGTTAGACCAGTAATCACTGAAAGGCTAAAGGCAAGGAGATATAGATGAAGAACTAGCATTATTCTGCTAGTATTCAAAAACCAGTATTCTGAAGATTTATTTTTCATAGGAAAGATATCAGACTTTTTAGTTTTCCTGTGATAACCTGAACTGAGAAAAGGTGGTGAAGGATCGTTGATAATTACTGAGCTTGGGAAAGACATATGGCAGGTGAGAGAACTCAGTAGGAAGAAAGCAAACTTGGCATTTGGCCAGTCTAAGGAGAAATCATCCTGACAGTGATTGGAGGATGCCACTGTGAAATTTTAGACACAATTATATTTTATAATGAATCTTAGGGTGTTTTCCCTTCCATCTTCAATTATCTCCAAACTCTCAGTAAAAATCTTTTAGTGTAATAGCCCTGTGTTAGCAGCGCCTTGAGAAATAAAGATGAAGGGGCTGTGTCGACGCTGAGAATGAAGCTGTGCTGAGTGATGATGAGATGGTTATAGAAGTGGTTGACAATTGAGCAAGTTTTCTATGAAAGATGAGTACCCAGAGAATGTAACTCTCCACAGGAATCCCTAGAAATATCAGGGAGACTGCTAGTAATGAGACTTTATGTGGATTTTATTTTAAAAAATAATCCCAGAAAGGGATTATTGATCCTGTCTTTACTTAAAATTTAAATATGTTGTTCCTTATAAATTGTGCACTAGTTTTGATTTTTTTGAAATATTGCATCAAAATATTATTTATCTTGATTATTGATGTATTTTTAGTACCCCCTCAAATTTTACCCTACAGATAAATTCCTCACTCATTTCACTCAAGTCCTAAGTCTCAATATGGAGCTATTTAGGTCATATGTGGAAGATAGTATATAAATTACTGGAGAAAGAAAATGGTGGTGGGAGAATTGATTTAGCTGTTGAAGAAAATATAACCTAAGTTCATTCTTGGTAGCAAATAAATTTTAGAATAAAGTGTAAAATGAATAAAGTTAAAATGTAAGAAGATAATATTAAATGTCAGAATATGGAAAGAATTCCTATGCCTATCAAAGGTAAAAACTACAAAAATATGCATAACTGAACTGAATAATAATTTAAAACTTCACTCAGTTTCAAAAAATGTGAAAGGTAGACAAGGAAGAAAATGTACAACAAATATTTTGAAAGGACTAAATCTTTAATATGTTAACTTGATTTTGGAAAAGTAATTTTGAAGTTTGAATAAAGATCCTTAAAACTGTCTGACTTCTTAATACAAAAGTCTTACCTTTAAGAATCTATCCTTATGAAATTGAGATGTGGCCAAAGGCTTATGTATAAATGTAATATTATGTAGGATTATCAGCAACAACAAAAATTTTTGAAAGAATACAAATATCAGAGACTGCAAAGATGGCTGAAGTGGTTATTACTCTAACCACGACAGAGTGATAGGATGAAACATACAAATATAAAAAGTATGCTTTCAAAGAATATTTAACCTGGTCTTGAGCTGCAGCAATGTGTCCACATGGCTAAGGATGGCGTAGCAGAAGAGGAGCCAGAAACATATGTTTGAGTGGAGATCATTGCTATGGGGGATACAAAGACTCAAGGACAGAGGGCCTTCTTCTAAAATTTTCTGCATTTTATATTCTAGGTTCTGGGCAAGTATGTTGAGGGGAAATAAAAAATGACTTAAACTGTATTCCTGTAAAACCCTGGAGAGTGAGTTTCTATGTAAAACGTGATTTGATTTAGAAAAACAAATATATATCACACAAAATATATAATCTCTTAGTGATGGGATTATGAGTGATTTTCATTTTCCTACTTATACTTTTTAGTACTGTATTTAAGAATGCACTCTTGGAGCAAAGTGGTTTTGTATCTCAGCTCATCACTTTGACATATTCTCCAGATGTTTATGAAAAATTTCTTTCAAATAAATGTTACAATTTTTTGCTGTAGGGACATAGAGACCTCAAAAATGGAATTATTTTTCCCAGTAATTTTCATATTTTAATAATAGAGAGCCATATATGTACAAAATGTAATGAGAAGTCAGAAGTATATTCTATGCTATAGCAAATATCATGACAGATACTCTTCAAAATGAACTTAAAGATAATTGATTAGAGATCATTTTCTGTATTTCTAAAATGTTCAGTAGTCACTCACTTCTGTATGAAGCCACAAATTGTAGCATGAACACTGAACTGAATATCAGGGGACTGAGGATCCTGTATTCCTTCTATCACTCCCATCCAAGAGATCTTGGCCACTGTTCGCTACCTTTGATTCTAAAAGGAAGGATTTTCTGTAGCTATTTATTGATTTTTGTTTGTATCTCTTTGAAGTATTTGCAAATATGAATCTTGGTAGAACACATCTTTGGATCTGCCCATTTGGTGCTTACAAAATACATACCAACCAGTGATTGTATTTTATTCAATCCCTGGTGTCTTTGAAGCCGGGGATATAAATAGTCACAAGAGAACCAACCTCAATATCTAAAGAAGCAACATGTTTTTGGTCTGGGCAAATGGGAAGTAATCTCCCTTTAGAAGATTTTATATATATACACATACAAGTGTATTTATGTATACATAACTAACTTTTCATGTAAAGATGATTGATGGTATTTTTCTTTTTTCAGTTGATGGTATTTTAATGAGCATTTTGATTCTAGGGATGCCATGGACTCAGAAACTGACAGCAAATGTACTTTATGAATAGCAATGAATTTAGTCAGCACAGTACCATCGTGTCATTTGCTCAATGGGAATATCCAATGCTGTACCACAAATGTTAAGTTGTTCTTACTTAAAGGAGGTGAAATCATGTAAGAAATTCAAATCCAGTATTAAATGATTCTTTTTTTTTTTAATTTAAAATGCAGCATCCATGCCCTGCTTTTTCTGTCATGAGTTGCTTTTCATCTTGGCTCCCTGGCTCAATGAACTTAGTGAATCACTGGGTGCTGCTTGCTATTTGACTCAAAAGATATATTGACTAGCAGACTCATATATTTCCCCCGTATTTACAAACAAAAAAGAAAATATACAGAAAGAAGAAGGAATCTTTAAAAATGTTCTTGAAAAATTATCATTTTCTTTGGGCACAAAGATGAATATCCTAGAGCTGTGAGCTAAGGAAAAAGGGAACGGCCTAGGTGGCACACTTTGTATATGATGCCACCTTTCAGGAGGATTTCATTTTCATGCCTAGGAGACAAGTATCTTTAAAAAAAAAAAAAGCTGGCTATTGCATATAAAGTTTAGAGAATTGAGTATTGTCTACTAAAGCAACAAGATTTACGAGAGACGTCTGGCTCAATTGCATTAGGGAAAAAAATGATTTCAAAAAACTCGCTTCCTTGCCTTTTAAAATGAAAACCATCTGCAATGAAAAATTTAAAATGATAAATCTTCTCCTTTCACACTGCTACTGATAAATGGTTAGTTTTTTTTCCCCCTCCTTTTGAGAGGGACAGAATAGAAATATAGGAGTATGTGATCTTTTTGTATACATGTCTTTTATTAAATATCTGTATATTCTTTCTGGAACTTTTAATAAGATTTTAAGTTTATTATTAATAAATGTTATTGTTATCTGATATTATGAGAGCCATTGCATGGAAACTCCAGACTATAACTTTTTGGAGTTGACATTCAATAACATTTGACCTCTCTTACTTACGAAAAATATCTTATTCTGTCCTCATAGTAATTTAAATCCATAGGGCATATTTAAGTCAAGATCTGGTCAATGTAAAATTTTAGTCAATTTATAAAGTTTATATTTATATTTTATGTTAGACATTCAATGATAGATACTTTTAACAATACAATATACTTTTTTGGTGATAAAAATGTACAAATCCCAGCATTTATTTAAATTATAAAAGAAAGAAACAATGCTATAATTATCACGTATTCACATACACATGGGTGTGAGCACACACACACAGAAGGAGGGCAGTGACTGAAGTAATAAAGCTGCAAGTTAGCCTCTTTTTTTGTTTGTTGTTTGGTTGTTTCTCTACTATAAAGACATTTAGGCAAGTGTGTGCATTGTTTCATTTTACCCAAATCTTGACAAAGGATGAGAACCTAATAAAGGGCAATGAATAAAGTCACATGAAATCATTCTCTATATTCTGTGTTTATTAACCTAGAGTGCACTAAGTCTCATCTGACTTACTGTGAAGCAGCAGTGAGTACGACTACCTCTAATGGTGGTTTCTCTTCCCTTTCACAAATATAGGAGCACCCAGGCTCCTTTGGAAACATGTGAGCCTAATTGGAAATTCTGGTGCCTACTTTACTAGTCATACACCAGGTAATTGTTTCCTAATGCAACCTGGCAGTGCCATTGAGGGCAGATTATACAGAGCTGCCATCCTGAGGTGTTCTAAACAAGTGACAAATCATTAACAGCAAGTCTCTGGATCTCTGTGAGTGAGCTCTGGGGCTGCTACTGGAGGGAAACAAGACCAGAGAGGAGCGAGGGAGACCGGAGTAGGCAGGAGCTGCTGCATTAATGACTGGCATTGCCAGCACTGTGTGTGGGGGTGACTGCAGCATCTTCACTTTCACCTTCTCCTCAGAGGTGTTGCTATGGGTACCATCTCAAAAATGTCACAGGAAAAAAGAGCAGGAGGTAGACTGATGAACAAGATAAGAAAGTAAAGGATATACAACAGCATAGCACTATGAAGACATCCTTCCCATACAAACGAGTGTATTGCATACTTCGATAGGGATCCATTAAATATGGAGGATGGCAGACAGGAGAGTGGGTTGAATTGTCAGCAAATGACAAATAAAAGGTGCTTTGGAACTATTTTATGGCCTCAATTATCCGCAAGATAATAGTAGTACTGGACCTATATCATTCAGGGTACAATCCTTTGTCACTAAAGTAATTTATGAGACCCTGGGAATTGTATGCATGTGTGGTATATGGGTATTTTTGTGATATGGAAAGACTCGGGAAAGCTGTTCATTATTTTAAAGGCTATGTTTTTCTGCACTCTTTTCAAACTCCTCTCCCTCCCATGATCAGAGATTCTATGAAGGTGCCAACTCCCTAGCATTTTGACTCTGAAATTAAACATCATTGTAAGTTTCCCTCCTGCAGTATGTTAATCACCATTAGTCTAATTCTTTCTCTTTCTCTCTGTAATATGTTAGCCTTTGAATAAAAGACAGGAAAAAATTATTAGGAGCATTTTAACAAATTGCAGCATTTCAATGATTATGTCACAGTTGTCAGATTCCTTCCTAGCAGAGTTGGAAAAGTGACATTTTCCTAGTCTCCCAAGTTTATTTGACTTATTAAAATAGCATAAACAATGTTAAGGTAGAAAACAGATTTTTCTACAAACCTTTATTGTTGTGGTATAATCAAAGAATTCAACCATGTATATATTTATAGGGGACTTAAAAAATTCTGGTGGAAATGCAGAGCAACTTCCTCTTATAGTTTGTTTGGAAACTCAGAGTTTATATTTTATGGGTCATGTGGCATTCAGCGTTTCCAAATTGGCTGGAATAGTTTCTGTAAAGATAGAGCTAGAATTTTTGTTATCTTTTTGTTTTCTTCCTTTTCCTCTTATTTATTATTTTACTTTTGCTCTCCCATTTTAAAATCATGGTAGTTCCTCAGAATGTCAACCAAAATAACATTCATAATCTGAAACCCTTGCCTATTATTTTCACACATATATCATATAACTGTCATTGGAAACCAAATTCTGGGGTGATTTGACCAAACTCTGGGGAGGCTATTGCAGATACTTTTCTATAAAAATATGTTTTTACTAAAATCATACAAAAGGACCCTTAACCCCGACCCTACTGCATATTTATTTTTTGTTGGCATCAATTTACTCAGGCAAAGAAACAGAAGAAGTTCTTAGAGAAAGATCAGGTCCTAACTTTCAGACACTTCTCTCTTTCTGGCTCTAACTTAAGGTATAGATTGTTGTTAGAACTAGAAACAGATATTTATGGGAAAATGAAATTGAATTTGACTAAGCAGGAAGAGCTAAGACAGATTAGGAAAAACAGAGTAGACCTAGTCTTTATTCATTAATTTGTTCATTTATTCAACATTTAAGAAACAGCTGTCATGAGCAAGGTACTATACTTGGCAGAGAGAAACAAAGACAAATAAAACACAGACCTCTCCCAAGGAGCTTGCATCTAGAGGACACAGTCTTGAAATAGCTTATTCTATAAAGCTGTGAGTAGTGTGTCTATATACCGGTATGATCTGAAATGTCTAGAAATGAGTGAAGTAGTGAGGATATAATTCACAGAAGGACTTCCAGGGCTCACTCAGTTGTGACTGACTCTTTGTGACTCCATGGACTAGAGCCCGCCAGACTCCTCTGTCCATGGAATTTTCCAGGCAAGAATAGTGGATTTGGTTCCCATTTCCTTCTCCAAGGACTTCCAGAGTATCAAATAAAAGGAATTATTTAGTTTTCAAAGGCTTTTATGTATAAAAAACAACTTGAAGTATTAAACACTAGATAAGCATAATGAAGGTAGAATACAAATTATTACTATACAGGGTATATGGGAGCCAATATAAGGAATATGATTAGGAGAAACGGGATAGATCTCAAATTTGGGGACGTTGTTACCTGCCTACTATTATTTCCACCTTGAAAAGAAATTGTTCTTTGTTAAAAGTCATTAATCATTTCTATGAATTATGACATTATGGCCAGTAAGCTGCTAGAGTCTCTGATAGTCAGCCATTGGTTTCCTTGGTGGCTCAGTGGTGAAGAATCTGCATGCAATGCAGAAGACACAGGAGATGTGTATTCAATCCCTGGATCAGGAAGATCCCCTCAAGGAAGGCATGGCAACCCATTCCAGCATTCTTACCTAGAGAATCCCCACAGAGGAACCTGGTGGGCTATGGACCATAGGTTCATAAAAAGTTGGGCACAACTGAAGTGACTAAGCAAACAAGCAAGCAAGTCAGTTGTGGGTTTGTACTATATGATCTGGGCTTCCCAGGTGGCGCTAGTGATAAAGAACCCACCTGCCAATTCAGGTTAGACAATAGAGTCGTGGGTTCAGTCCCTAGGTTGGGAAGATCCTCTGGAGGAGGGCATTGGCAATCCACTCCAGTTTCTTATCTGGAGAATCCCATGGACAGAGGAGCCTGGCAGACTACAGCCCATAGGGTTGCAAAGAGTTGGACAGGACTGAAGTAACTTAGCATACACATACTATATGATCTGAACATTTTCTATAACAGAGTTTCTTAAAATCAATTATTGTTTTCTTATTATAAAGTTAAAAATTATTTCCCTTCCAACTATGATGTTAAGTTGCATCTAGTCCAACAGGAATATTATTGAGGAGGAGTTACTTTGAAAAACTCAATTCTTAATCAGTTATCTTAAATTCTATCACTAAATTTGGCATTTTGGTTTTGAATTTCCAATATTAGAAAATTGTCAGGAGATAGTATTATAGAAACATTTGGAGTAATATAAAGTTACTAGCTCAGCACTTGTGCTTACTGAACAATTAGTAATGCCACCTGTCATTATTAGTGACAATAAAAGTTGCACACCTTAAATCTTGCAAGATAACTAGAGGCCATCAAGTTATCCTCCTTATACTACAAATTTTATTAAATTTTAGAGAATGATCCAACTGATTTAAAAGTAGAATTTAACATATTTACAACCTCCGAATATATCACAAGGTGATTACAAATTGCTTTGGGATATTTTTTTAATACTCAGAAAAAAAGGTTAGCTTTTACTACAATGTAAAATTTAGAGCCTTCATTGAAATATGTCTTTAAGAAAGCTGCTAAAATTTTTTATGAAACCATTAAATATATAAACACTTGAAAGGACAGTGTATCTCTATATACATACATATGTATATATATGTGTGTGTATGTATATTTATACATATTTATATAAAGTGTGCATGAATACACACTCTTATATTTATCTGTACATATGTCTGTTCCTGCATCTGGAAGAATATATTTGCGTTTGTAGAATTGGTCCAGTGTTCATATCCAAATGCAAACTTGACTCTTTGAAGCAAATTTTCAAATTTGCATCTCTTTCTTTCTCAGTGGTTTTGCCAGTTGGTGTATTTCTTTGCTTATTTCCGCTTTTTCTTCCTCTGCAGCATCCCCCATGAAGTGGCGCTGAAAGATCACGTTAGCACAGTTCCATGATGTGAAATACCACAAGTCTGCAATTTTTTGGTCTTGAGAGCAGCACTGGGTTGAGAGGATGGAAATCTTTCAGTAATTATACCAGTTTGTATTCGTCTCACATTTGGGACCAAATACAAATCCGATCCACTCTTTCTCCCTGTGAATATTCATAAAAAACAAAGTGCCAATTCTGGGCTAATCATGTATGGAACCAAACATGTTGGTAAGTCCTAAGTATATACTGTATGTATGTATACATAAGAACATATATATTTATATACAGTAATTTTGCTTGTGTCCTCCTCTGTGAAATTTGTTTGTTTAGTATAGGGGCTGCTGTTATAATGTGTTAATAAGCTGCTGAAAGCTTGGCACCTATTACTTGAAATGACAGCTATGTTAGAAGCCTATTAACACTCATAGCAGCAGCTCTGCAGCTACTAGAAATGAATTTCAAAGAAGGTAAATGAACAAAAGCAATTTATGTCTCTAAGGAAAGCAAATAACATGCCCAGAACCATATATATATATATATATATACATATATATATATATATTTATACAATATATAAAATTAAAAAAAGAGACCTCTTCCGATTAAAGACATAGCAGAAGAGAACTTTGGAGAAAGGAAAACTGCATAAAAGATTTCCAAACAACCTTGAAGACATAAATGTTAAAGATATCAAGCATAACTTCCTCCCTTTGTTTCTATTGTATTTAAACTAGAATCATATCAAACTTAGTTATAGAAATAGAGCTGTATAGGTAGAAGAAGTACAGTTTTCTCTCCATGAGAAAAATTTAAATTATCTAGATTTAGCTCGAACTTTTTCTTAGTCTTTGAACTTAGAAGGATACCATTTGTTATTGTTCTCTGAGGCAGGGCACTTTATGAGTCAGTTCACCCTTTCTTTGAAATATTTTACTTACTTTTCACTGCCACTGAAATTTTATAAGATGGCTAAAAGTCCTAGTTGAACCTTAGTCATAATAATAAAAAAAATGTGCTAAGTTAGATTGGGAGTAAATATTTTTTTAATGATACAGCATGTGTGTGTGTGTGTGTGTATGTGTGTGTGTGTGTGTGTGTTGGGAAGGTTATACACTGATGTTGGAGAGAGCCTAATTCCATCATTTTAGGCTAAATTTAGGTTAAACTATCAATATTTTAGAGCCTTGCTTTTGAAACCAAGTAACAGGAAAAACATCAAAAGACTTTTACATTTCTTTTTTTTTTTAATTGTTTTTGTCATACAATGATATCACCATGGGTTTACATATACTCCCCCTCCAGAACCCCCCTCCCTCCTCCCTCCCCCCCGGGAAATCTCGCTGTACCAGCCCCGAGCATCAATCCTGGGCTGGCGATTGATTAGACATATGATAATTAGCTTGTTTCAATGCCCTTCTCCCATATCATCCCACCCTTACCCTCATCCACAAAGTCCACGAGTCTCTTCTATACATCTGCGTTCCTTTTGCTGTCTCGCATGTTGGGTTCTCGTTACCGTCTTTCTAAATTCCATATATATGTGTTAATATACTGTATTGTTGTTTTTGCTTCTGGCTTACTTCACTCTGGATAATGGGCTCCAGTTTCGTCCATCTGAGTAGAATTGCTTCAAATGAATTTTTTTTTAATGCTGAGTAATATTCCATTGTGTATATGTACCACAGCTTTCTTATCCATTCGTCAGTTGATGGGCATCTAGGTTGCTTCCATGTCCTGGCTATTGTAAACAATGCAGCGATGAACATTGGGGTACACGTGGCTCTTTCAATTCTGGTTTCCTCGGTGTATATGCCCAGCAGTGGGATTGCTGGGTCATATGGCAGGTCTATTTGCAGCTTTTTAAGGAACCTCCACACTGTTTTCCATAGTTGGTGTACTAGTTCGCATTCCCAGCAACAGTGTAAGAGGGTTCCCTTTTCTCCACATCCTCTCCAGCATTTATTGCTTGTAGACTTTTGGATGGCAGCCATTCTGACTGGTGTAAAGTGGTACCTCA
>ML661889.1:2584569-2742241 GCA_007570785.1 Antilocapra americana | reverse complement strand
CCCCCCCCCCCCCCCCCCCCCCCCCCCCCCCCCCCCCCCCCGGGAAGAGAGACTTGATTTTTATACTTTGTTGTCATCATTAGTTATTTTTAAATTTTTAAAATAATAGTTATTCTTATTGTAGTTTTAATTTCATCTTCCCTTATTATAATGGGGTTGAACACTCTGTCTATGTATTGGCTTACTTATTGTGAATGGTAGTTTTTTTCTTTATCGGTTTGACACAGTTATCATTTCTTATAGTTTTGTAAAGGAGTCTTTATTAGTTCTGTGCTCTAGATATTCCACTGTATCATTTGTCTTTTTACCCTTGAATTAGTGTATTTTGATGAACGGGTAATCTATTCAAATTTTTACAAATTTGATCACTATTTTTTAAGTTAATTTTTCTAAATATTCTATTTAATCTAAATTTTCAAATGTATTGCCATGACATTGTTAATATCTGTAGCATCTATAGAGATGTCAATTTTAGATACTGATATTGGTTATTTATGCCTACCATTCTTTTAATTTTAATCAGTTTTATCAGTTCAGTTCAGTTGCTCAGTCATGTCTGACTATTTGCGACCCCATGAACCGAAGCACGACAGGCCTCCCTATCCATCACCAACTCCCAGAGTCTACCCAAACCCATGTCCATCGAGTTGGTGATGCCATCCAGCCAAATCATCCTCTGTCATCCCCTTCTCCTCCTGCCCCCAATCCTTCCCAGCATCAAGGTCTTTTCCAATGAGTCAAATCTTCTCATGAGGTGGCCAAAGTATTGGAGTTTCAGCTTCAACATCAGTCCTTAAATGAACACCCAGGACTGATTTCCTTTAGGATGGACTGGTTGGATCTCCTTGCAGTCCAAGGGACTCTCAAGAGTCTTCTCCAACACCACAGTTCAAAAGCATCAATTCTTTGGCGTTCAGCCTTTTTTCACTGTCCAACTCTCACATCCATACGTACTACTGGAAAAACCATAGCCTTGACTAGATGGACCTTTGTTGGCAAAGTAATGTCTCTGCTTTTCAATATGCTATCCAGGTTGGCCATAACTTTCCTTCCAAGAAGTAAGCGTCTTTTGATTTCATGGCTGCAGTCACCATCTGCAGTGATTTTGGAGCCCAAAAAATAAAGTCTGACACTGTTTCCACTGTTTCCCCATCTATTTCCCATGAAGTGATGGGACCAGATGCCATGATCTTAGTTTTCTGAATGTTGAGCCTTAAGCCAACTTTTTCACTCTTCTCTTTCACTTTCAGCAAGAGGCTTTTTAGTTCCTCTTCACTTTCTGCCATAAGGATGGTGCCGTCTGCATATCTGAGGTTATTGATATTTCTCCCGGCAATCTTGATTCCAGCTTGTGCTTCTTCAAGCCCAGCATTTCTCATGATGTACTCTGCATAGAAGTTAAATAAGCAAGGTGACTTGATGTACTCCTTTTCCTATTTGGAACCAGTCTGTTGTTCCATGTCCAGTTCTAACTGTTGCTTCCTGACCTGCATACAGGTTGCTCAAGAGACAGGTCAGATGGTCTGGTATTCCCATCTCTTTCAGAATTTTCCACAGTTTATTGTGATCCACACAGTCAAAGACTTTGGCATAGTCAATAAAGCAGAAGTAGATTTTTTTCTGGAATTATCTTGCTTTTTCAATAATCCAGCGGATGTTAGCAATTTGATCTCTGGTTCCTCTGCCTTTTCTAAAACCAGCTTGAACATCTGGAAGCTCACGGT
The DNA here is from genome assembly GCA_007570785.1 of Antilocapra americana. NCBI lineage: Eukaryota > Metazoa > Chordata > Mammalia > Artiodactyla > Antilocapridae > Antilocapra > Antilocapra americana. Next base: position 2,740,517 of record ML661889.1, on the reverse strand, counting down.
TCATGTATTGCTGAAGCCTGGCTTGGAGAATTTTGAGCATTACTTTACTAGCGTGTGAGATGAGTACAATTGTGTGGTAGTTTGAGCATTCTTTGGTATTGCCTTTCTTTGGGATAGGAATGTAAACTGACCTTTTCCAGTCCTGTGGCCGGCCACTGCTGAATTTTCCAAATTTTCTGGCATATTGAGTGCAGCACTTTCACAGCATGATCTTTTAGGCTTAGAAATAGCTCAACTGGAATTTCATCACCTCCACTAATTTTGTTTGTAGTGATGCTTTCTAAGGCCCACTTGACTTCACATTCCAGGATGTCTGGCTCTAGCTGAGTGTGAGTGATCACACCATCATGATTATCTGAGTTGTGAAGATCTTTTTGTACAGTTTTATCAGGGTTTATCAATTTTATTAGTATTAAAAAGAAATTTGATTTGGTTAATGTTCTATATTATGTGTTTAATTTGCAGTTTCTCCTCTTTTCCTTACATACTTTCATCTATTCTCTTTGGCTGTAATTTCTGTTGCTTTTGTAACTTAAAAAGATCAAGTTTTATTTTTTCTTCTTTTCTAATATATGGATTTAAAGCTGTAAATTTCATTTATAAATAACTTCATCAACATTCCATAAGTTTTGAGAGCTCATAGTTGACTATCATTTAGTTTAAAATATTTTCTAATTTCCATTTTTATTTTGCTTCATCCATGAGTTATTTAAAGTATATTGCTTAATTTCAAACATAGAGATTTTCCAAATTGTTTCCATGTATTTCTAGTTTATTTGCATTGTTATCAGGGCACATATTCTGTATGTTCTTGTTCTTTTGAAATTTGTTAAAATTGCTTTATGACCCAAGAAATGGTAAGTTTGGGGACGATTTTGTATATGCTTGAAAAGAATGTGTGTTGTGAGATGATGGTCATGTTTGAAATATGTTTATTATCATATTGTTAAATACATCTATGTGATTTCTAATTTTGTCTGTGTGTTTTATCAAGTTACTAGAAAAATCTTTCATTATGATTGTCCATTTGTCTCTTTAGTTTTGTTAGTTTTTACTTTATATACCTAAAGCTATGATAAGGCCATATACATTTAGCAATGCTATAAACAGAGTCCCTCTAGGTCCATCCATGTTGCTGCAAATGACAAGATTTCATTCTTTATGGATGAGTAATATTCCAAGATATTTACCACATCTTCTTAAGCTTGTCATCTGTTGATGGGCACTTGGGTTGTTTCTATATCTTGTATATAATGCAACTATGAACATTAGGATCTATATATGTTTTCAAATTAGAGTTTTTGTTTTTTTCCAGATGTATAACCAGAGGTAGAGTTGCTGGATAATATGGCAGTTCTATTTTTAATTTATTAAGGAAACTCCACACTATTTTTTCTTAGTGGCTGCACCAATTTACATTCCCATCAGAAGTATACAAAAATATCCTTTTTTCCACATCCTCTCCAGTATTGGTTATTTGTAGACTTTTTGATGATAGCCATTCTGACTGATGGGAAATGGTACCTTATTGTGGTTTTGGTTTGCATTTATTTAATAATTAGCCATGTCAAACATCTTTTCATGTGCCCATTGGCTGTCTGTATATCTTTTGTGGAAAAATGTCTTTTAGGTCTTCTTCACATTTTTTGATTGAGTTGTTTGATTTTCAGTATTGAGGTGTATGAGCTGTTTGTGTATTTTGGATATTAACCGCTTGTCAGTTATATTGTTTGCAAATATTTTCTCCCATTCTGTAGGTTATGTTTTTGTTTTGTTGATGGTTTCTTTTTAATCATCTGACAATATTTGTCTTTAATTGAAGCATTTAGTCTATTTACAGTTAATGTATTTATTGATATATTTAGCTTAAATACACTATTGTTTCATATGGTTTCTATTTGTGCATATGTGTTCCTTTTTCTCCTTTCTATTTTCTTTTTGAGTAATTATTTTTCATAATTTTTCTTTGATTCTGTTGGCATATAAATCATAATTCATTTATTATCCTTTTGATGATTATACTAAAAATTACAGCATTCATCTCAGACTTATAAATGATATTAATTGATGTTCTTAGTCTCTTCTTAAATAATTTAATTTCAATTACTCTCTCCTTCTTTTATATATAAATGCAAATGAAGAATGTAAATATTTTTGTAGTAAATATTTATTAATATTTGCTTTTGTAAGTTTCTAATTTTTCCTTATTTTTGTCATCCACCTAAGATTATTTTCCTTCATATGAAGAAAGCCCTAATGTATTATTTATTGTAAGTCTGCTGATGACAAATTCTGAGTTTGTTTGAGCTGTATTTAGCTTTTCCCTGATAGCTAGTTGTTAAAGAATCCACCTGCAATGCAGGAGACCCCAGTTCAATTCCTGGGTCAGGAAGATCTGCTGGAGAAGGGATAGGCCACCCACTCCATCTTGGGCTTCTCTTGTCACTCAGCTGGTAAAGAATCCACCTGCAATGCAAGAGACCTCAGTTTGATTCCTGGGTTGGGAAAATCCCCTGGAGAAGGGAAAGGCTACCCACTTCCAGTATTCTGGCCTAGAGAATTCCATGGACGGTATAGTCCATTGGGTCACAAAGAGTCAGACATGATAGAGTGGCTTTCACTTTCACTAGTGAATAATTTTTATTCTAGAAGAAAAATTATAGAAAACTAGGACTCTTAGGTTGACAGAAATTTCTTTCCAATACCTTAAATATATTTTTGCATTATCTTCTGTCTTTCATTGTTTCTGTTGATAAATAGGCTATAATCTGCACCTTTTCAATGGATTTGCAAATATATCTTTAGTGATAGTTTTCTTTGTATTTATTTTTTGGGGTTCATAAGGTTTCTTGAATCTATGGCTTTATATTTTTTTTAGTTTTAAAATATTCTCAACCATTATGTTTCAAATGTTGCCCTTGATTCATTCTCTTTTTTCTCTTTCTCAGACTCTGAACCATATGTTCGAAACTGTAGGTCTTTTAACTGTGTCATCTGTGTTTAATCAGATCTGTAGGATTTGTACTGAGCCCTTGTGAGCCTATCTAATGTGGTTTTTACTGTCTTTAAGGTTATATCTTTGTGTCTTTGCATCCCCGGTTAGTTTTTTTTTTATCGTATGTGAAAATTTGTTTACAAATATAATATGAGAACTGGGATGATGTCTTCTTCTAGATAGCTTTTATTTGTTTCTTCCAGATACCTGAGGAATATTCTGTAGAAACTCATTCAGGGAAGTTAATCTGGTGTCTGGCATTGGGATTCTTTAAAGCTGCATGACAGTCATTCTAAGGTCTTATCTGACTTTAATTTCCCTTGCTTTTCCAGCACAGTTTTCTAGATCTTAACCCAAAGCAGTAGGAGTTCGTAGGACCCCTTTCCTTGGAGACCTCTGGACTTGATACTGGTCCCTTATACTTAAGAGGTTCCCCTCTTTTAAATTAACAGATACCCTCAGAGGAAAAGGAACCCTCAAAATGCACTCATCTCCCAGGGTTTCTGTTCTTCCTTAGATCTTCAATTGATAAGTCTTGGTTGCTTAATTAGCTCCTTTGTGCTTTTAAACATATGCTTTTGGATGTTTGTTTTGTTCAGCTCTGGACTTCCTCAGGAGGTGATTCAATCTGAATTACCTAGTCTGCTATTACTGAAAGTGGACTCTCCTTAAATTCTAAATCTTTCTCAGTCTTTTATGAGTTTGAATAGTTTAGATGAAATTTTATTTGGGAAATTATTGATTGTTTATACAAAGTAAGCTGGAGCATGTATGTCTATACTTTATACCTTGTTGTTCTTAGTCTTAACCATGATGTGTGTCTTGCCTCAAGCTCAGAAGGAGATACTCTGATCAAGACTCTTGTGCATGTATTTTATTGGGAAATATTCCTGGGAAAAACTGATAGGGACCTAGAAGGATCCAAGGTCCAAGAATTGTAACTTTGGCTTAATCATGCAGAGGGGCCCTGAAGACCATGTTGATCACACCTCAAAAGAATTCAGGTTGGGGCAAAAAAAGCTACAATATTTTGATCCCTGTATATCTCAGTCATTGTTGAAGGGATGTCCCAAGGTAACAAAAATACCTATACTTCCTGCTTTCCAGTTACAGATGCAGAGCCTGTTTGCAATAAAAACACACTGGAAGGTGGTATGCATGTAGTTAGTAAAGAAATCCAAGAAGATATGGGCAGAGTGGACAGTGGCTGCAATAACTTATAAGGCTCTGTCTTAATGTAGGTCCATGAAGTCCACAGACTTCACTGGTAAGAAAATCTGCTTGCATTTTTACTAGCTTCTACTAAAATTTAGCATTTTGTTTAATTATGAAAGTAGTAATATTATCAGTACCTGTAAAGCAGTACTTGTCCCTATAGCACAAGACCTAGCATGGAGTAAGTGAATTGCTCAATATATTTCATTTTTTTAATGTATGAAATAAACAATACTGGAATTAGGTTAAAATTAGTCTCTGAATAAACCACATTTCTAAAAAGGACCTTCTATAATATGATTAGAATACAAACATGTTGCTCTAAACTCTGATCATCAGAATGGTGTTAGGAGAATAATAACAATCTATTTTACTGGTCAAACATATGGTTTTAAAAAGAGAGCCTATGTCCAGAGATTTGGTTAGTGTTACATAAAATTATTACTCGTGGGGGGGTATTTTTGTTATAATAATTATGCACAAAGAGTCCTCACATTATTCTTTTATAGTCCCATTCTGGGGTCACTGTATAAAACTGGATTAGAGGGTGGGATGACAGTGACTTTGTGTGTATGTTGATCACTCAGTCATGTCTGACTCTTTGTGACCCCATGGACTGTAGCCTGCCAGGCTCTTCTACCCATGGAATTCTCCAGGCAAGAATATTGGAGTGGGTAGTCATACCATTCTCCAGGGAATCTTCCCAAACCAGGAATTGAATCCAGGTCTCCTGCTTTGCAGGCAAATTCTTTACCATCTGAGCCACCAGGGAAGCCCAAGATTCCTTAGATTTTATAGCAAAATCCATGGCTCCAAATACATAGGAAGAGAAAGAAAGAATCATTTTAAAAACTTACTTTGACATGTAATCAAGCTTAACCTTCATACTGTAGTTTGAAAGAGAGAGTGAAGTTTAGCTAATGAACAGTGGACATTTTTCTAAAATTAATACCTATACAGAGAAAGGATGCCATCTATAGCACTGTAGGACACAAATGTTGTCCAGAACCAGAAGTTACCAAAAAAAAAAATCTAAAATTCCCTTGTCTCTGGTGAGACAAATATCAACCCTAAAGTCAGAGATGATGAATCTTTTTGAGTCTTATTCCAAAATTTCTTGTAGAATATAGTTTTATATTAGAAAAGCTACCTTGGGTCCCAACTAAGGCAATTTCAATACTGACAATCCCACACATAGTGTTGTAGGCCAGACAGGTAGTTGTGATGGTTTGGACCATGAAACAGCACCACAAATAGGCTATTAAGTATATTTGCTTTATTTTATTTCCTTTCTGATATGAAATATACCTGTCCATTTTATAGAAAGTAAAATTTTTCTTTAAAGTGGTTACTTCTAGTTTGATGATCTTTTGAAAACTATGGAAACTTGGAAGTTCTGTGAAGACTCACCCCTACTGATTCATCTGTCACCTCAAGTTCATGTTTACTTGGGGTTAATATGTACCTTCTCAGAAAGACTGTTCAGCTCCAGTCATTTCCTGAATTTAGTAACTAAATCTCAATTACATTCCAAGCAGACTCTCATTTCTTCCTGGGCTTTGTGTATTCTTTTCTGGGCCAAGAGCTTCCTTGTATATCAAAGGCAGCTTTTTGTAGAGAAGGGAGACGTGAAGGGGCAGAGGAGCCTGGAACCTGACCCTGTATTACTGCTTCTGCTTGAGAAAGCTGAGAAGTTAAAAACACTCACTAAATAATTCTCTTTAAATCAGAAGAAAAATGATTTTTTACAGTTAACAGTTAGATGCATGATGATTAATGTTTTCAACCTTGAGGGCAACTCTGCCTGTTTAGTATGAATTTTTTATTTCTGTGTTTCAAGTGAAAAATATCCTGGGGCCCTTTTGAATTTCAAACAATTAGTCCAAATTCAAAATGTATTAGGTTAATTGTATATTTTTAATCTAATTTTAATATTCTTTGACTGTGAAATTGATATGCTAGCATTTATTTGCTCTTGAAACCTTTCAAAGTTTGTAACAATTTTTATCCCATTTAAAATTATTTTAATGCTTAATGATGAAAGCCTGGTCTAAGGGGGAGATAATATTTAAGAACTATACCAATGCATGGGGCCAGGGTATAAACTGTCTCTCTAGTCTGCTTTCTTTCCATGAGTATGTAATACATGTTATGGAATTTAGTGTGAGGCTTCCTCATCTGGAGAACAAATGACTCAGATAGAAGTGATAGAGTAGGCAGATGTGAGCGCCATCATTAGTCATAACACTAGATTTCACAGAAAGACAAAGGGACTAATTTAAACGGTGTACAAGAGAATGAGAGGTAATTGCCTCTTTTTCCTGGTAAGAGCATAGAAGACAGAGCTGAGTTAGTATCCCTGCTCATCTGTATTACTCTGACCAAGTATACATTTCCTCAGCTGTACTGTAGAAAGTAAAATTACTTTAATATGTGTACATTAAAAAAATCTGGAAGGGTATATAATAAAAGGTCAATAGTAGTTATATTAGGGAGGTGAATTTACTTGTATTTTACCTTAGAATTAAACATTTTTGAACAAGGAAAATATGTAACAGTCTTGTAGGACTATTTAAAGGTTTGGTTGGTCTCAAAAACATTTTTTTTTTATCAATAGAATCCCGCTTTGAAAAGGCATCTTAGATGAAACTTCATTACATAAATATATGGATGTGGAGCTGCTATGCTGACAAAGCCCCATGCCCTGCCTTTGTCTTCCTTCTTCTGATAACCCTTCTGGCATCTCTATGAAGCTCTGAGCTCCATGAATAGTGGTAGAAACACACTTTGGTATAGTTTATTGGAGACCATGAAAGTAAAGGATCTTGAATAATACCAGCCATGTAATATTTACCCGGGTAATGCTATTAATGTTATTATTGTCACCGAATGTTTTGGAACTTCATTCTAGGAGAAAGCAGTTTAATTTACAAATGGGAAAATGAGATGATACGTTCTTTTCTAGAAGAGCATTTACGGATTCCCTGGTGAGTCCATGTTGCATGTCCAGACTTTCTGTGTTGAGCCTACCTGGGGGTCAGCCAGTGTTGTTGGCTCAGGATTACATAACTGCACCTTTCCCAGTCTAAGCTATGCAGATAAAACAGTATGGGGGTGGCTGATGTGTAGCCAGCCAAGTAGCGTGAAGCTTGTTCATATCTTTTCTTTCCACTGGGGCTTCCTGATTGCCTCCCTCTAAATCTAAGCCTTGCTTTGTGTCTCAAGAGCATTCTCAACCTTTAGCATAAGAATATAGAAAGTTCCATTCTTGCCTGGAGAATTTCATGGATTGAGGAACCTGGCGGGCCATAGTCCATAGTGTCTCAAAGTGTCAGACATCACTGAAGCAACCTAGCAGGCAGGCACACATAGAAGGTCTAGTCTATCATTTGGTGATTCAGGATTGATATTCTGACTTCTCATTGATATTCTGAAAACCAGACCTCCTACTGTGAGCTGGAGCTAATTTGTATTGACTCATAGAAATCCATTGTTCATTATTGAGAAATTATGCAGCTCATGGATGCTATATCAGTAGCTTGAAACCAGCCATGTTGGGAGTATTTATACTACTGCAGGTTAGACATCGGCAAACTAAAAGAAAACAGACCTTTATCCTGAGGAGTCAGTTTAACATCTACCAGAATATGACTTATTTAGGAACTAGCCACCAAGTCATTCCCAGTTCTCAAAATGGAATTTGTATTCTTTCCTACCTGGAGAAGGAAATGGCAACCCACTCCAGTATTCTTGCCTGGAAAATTCCATGGATGGAGGAACATGGTAGGCTAGACCAATTCTTGCCTTCATATCACAAAAAGATTTAGACCCTTTATTCTATTCAGACTTCACTCCAATGGCAGGAATTTGATCTTATATCCCAGCTCTAAGCTTGGACCCTACTCCCCATTATCTTCTCACAGATCTCTCCCAAGGCCTGTCTAGCTAAGATTTATGAATATATCACCACTGCAGTCATTTCCCCTTATTTGCAGTTTTACTTTCTGTGGTTTCAATTACCCACAGTCAACCACAGTCCAAAATTCTAGAAATAAACAATTCAGAAGTTTCAAATTACAGGCCATTCTGAGTAGCATGATGAAATCTTGCACTGTCCTACCCTGTCTTGCTGGGAGGTCAATCATCCCTCTTACCCACCATTAGTCACTTAGCCATCTAAGTTGTCAGATCAACTACTGCAGTATCTCAGTGCCTGTGTTCAAGTAACCCTTATTTTTACTTAATAATGGCCCCAAAATACAAGAGTAGTGATGCTGGCAATTCGACCATTCTCTTACTATGCCTTGGAGAAGGAAATGGCACAACCCACTCCAGTATTCTTGCCTAGAGAATCCTGTGGAGGAGGAGCCTGGTGGGCTGTGTCCATAGGGTTGCCCAGAGTCAGACACGATTGAAGTGACTTAGCATGCATGCATGCATTGTAGAAGGAAACAGCACCCACTCTAGTATTCTTGCCTGGAGAATCCCAGGGACAGAGGAGCCTGGTGGGCTCCCATCTATGGGGTCCCTCAGAGTCAGACACGACTTAAGTGAGTTAGCGGCGGCAGTGGCTTATATGCCTAATTTGTAAACTAAACTTTATCATAGGTATGTATGCATAGGATAAAACATAGTATGTAAAAAGGATACTATCTGCATTTCTGGCAACAATCAGGGGTCTTGGAACATATCCCCATGTAGCGGAGGGGAGGAGCTACTCTATCTAGATTTTCTTGTCTCATTGGTATGGGTGAGATAAGAATATCTTGAACCACCACCACCATTCTGCATTCCCTAATATGTGGTAATAGATTCCTTGGTACTTGTCCTAATGTCCATTTATTAACTTCCTCTTCAATTGATGTGTTTTTATCCCATAGTCTGAAATTCCTTCCAATCTGTGGTTTCGGGTCTGCTTTGTTGTAGTCTGTCTCAATTAACTGAAATAACTCAATAATCTTTCTGTAGGATTTTTTTTAAACTTTTGAATATATTCCTCCTAGAAATCTTTTTCCATATTATTAGACTCTAAATTATTTAAATGTAATTTGTTAGCAGTTTTAATTTTAAAACCTAATTTAGCATTTTAATAAATAATAACATTTAATATCCATAATGAGGGTTCACTACATATAGTATTTAATTTCTTAACACAGCACCTATATTTTCTCATAAAATAACTAACATTAATTGCTGTTGTCCGTGTACCAGACACTGTTCTCAGTGCTTTGCATGTATTAACTCACTTAATCCTACAGAATTTCTGTGACATATAGTACTAGTATCACGCTCATTTTACAAATGAGGAAATTGAGATAAAGAGAGGCTGTATAGATGATAAATGGCAGGTTGATGGTTTGAATTAGAACCATCTATTTCCAGGACCATGCTGTTAACCATTCTACTATCCTGCCTCTTCCTAAAATGAAGCACAAAGCTATTGCATTTGAGAAATTCCATATTCTTTTATTGCTAATGTTATCAGCTCCACCCACAAAGAGGAGAAATGAGGAACGTGTAACCCAAAAAATGATCATAAAACTGAAAATTCCCTCTTATCTCTCAGGAGAGTTGGAGAAATGACCTAATAGAGGGTCATTGTACTATTAATACATAGACTCATAAGCTAAGAAAGACACTGCCTCACTCTGTTCCTTCATTTTAGTTTTTTCTCCAGTTCTAACAATATTCAATAATGAGGCCAGCTATAGTAGATGTAGAAACTTGGGGAAGGAGTGGTATTCTGACTTAAGGAAAATATCTGACAAAGTTCAATGTAAAATGCATATACATAAGTATGTTAAAATTATTTTTTATTTGAGCATAAAGTTAAATATGTTCATTATAATGTTAATTTTCTGGTAAAACTGAGTTTCTGGAGTATCATTAAGGCTGGGATAATTTTAAAAGATTTTCTGTAATGATACATTTGCCATTTACCCTGTGAAAAATAACACCAAATTTTATCTATCCAGGCCATGGAATTTATCATATTGAAAAGAAATAAAAAAACTGAATTGTAGCAAGACAAGGATGAATAGGCAATAATTTTTAATACTAGGGTATTTTCTGGAAAGTTCACAGCAGAAAGTAAAACCTAATAGACTGAAGGTCCTCAGGAATCATCATCATTAAAAAAAAAAATTCTCCAGTTAATTCTTATGAGTGTCATAGTTTAAAAACTACCCTTAAGCAGCTCAGGGCTTCCCAGGTAGTGCTAATGGTAAAGAATCAACCTGTAATTCAGGAGAGAGTTCAATCCCTGAGTTGGGAAGATCCCCTGGAGTAGAAAATGGCAACCCACTCCAGTATTCTTGGCTGGAGACTTCCATGGACAGGGAAGCCTGGCAGGCTACAATCCATAGGGTTACAAAGAGTTGGACATGACTAAGCAGCAGCAGCAGCTTCAGTAGGCCAAGTCTAGCAAAGAACTGAGTAGTTCACTGAATATTCCCAATTTCAATTCTCGTGGTTTTTTGTTTTGTTTTTCGGCCATGCTGCATGGCATGTGGAATCTTAGTTTCTGAGACCAGGTATGGAACCCACAGCCCCAACACTGAAAGCACAGAACCTTAAACACCAAGGAAGCCCTCTTAATTGCAATTCTTAGTCTCACTCACAGGGTGAGCCTCTTAGTGTAGAACCTAGAAAAGCAGAAAAGGGCAGATAGTAAAGGAACCTTTGTAAATATCAGTCCATATATAGGGGTTGTATCCTTCTTTGGGTTCTCATCACAACTGCTTATCAATAGAGTTCATGGAGAAAAATATGTGAAGACCACAGAAACACATTAAACAGGCAACTGGAGTCCCCAAAATATGATTTCCACCTTGGAGTCTAAGCAAGAGACAGACCCAGCAGTGAGCCTGGGCTCAGTTTACTATGTTAGCCCATTTCCTTATATCTTATTCCCAGAACAGTAGTGGGAAAGAATTGGTTGTTTCTTTTCCTGCATATTGTCAGTGGGAGAAATGGTTGATCCTTTTGGGGATATGCTTAGATTTACTCTATCTAGTCCAACAGATACTATTATTATCAATTTCCAGATGAAGAAACTGAGACTCAGATAATGTAAATGCTATGAATATATAGCTAATATAGCTAATATATGGGCTTCCCTGGTGGCTTAATTGGTAATGAATCCACCTGCAACATGAGAGACCTGGGTTTGGTCCCTGGGTTGGGAAGATCCCCTGGAGAAGGGCATGTAACCCACTCCAATATTCTTGCCTGGAGAATCCCCATGGACAGGGAAGCCTGGCAGGCTACAGTCCATAGGGTCACAAAGAGTCAGACACAAGTGAAAGTCCAAGTGAAGTCGCTCAATAGTGTCCGACTCTTTGTGACCCTATGGACTAAGTAACTAAGCCCAGCACATACAGCAGCATGGCTAATAAATGGTGGATTTGAACTACAGACCAGACATATGGTTTGAATAGTGCCTTCAGCCCATGTTTGTCAAATTTTACTGAAAATATTTCTCTATGGTGAAAGTGAATGCATTAGTTGCTCGATCATGTCCGACTCTTTGCGACCCCATGAACTGTAGCCCGCCAAGGTTTTCTGTCCATGGAATTCTCCAGGCAAGAATACTGGAGTGGGTTGCCATTCCTTTCTCCAGGAGATCTTCCCAATCCAGGGATCCAACCTGGGTCTCCTTCATTCCAGGCAGGTTCCTTACAGTCTGAGGCACAAGGGAAGCCCCATTTGTTTATGATACTCATGCTTAATTAACATCTGTGAATGAGAATGAGGGAAGGACACTGGCAAGCATTTGTAGCAGAGGCAAATCTTTTGTGCTTTTCCTTTCTTTTTCAGGTGGCACATCCTCTCTCTTCATTGTTCTCTGTTCTAGTACCTGGAACCACCATGTGTCTCTTAGATGCACACTGTCTTCTGCTTTGGTTTTCTACCTGTTCCATTCGTACCCACAACACCTTGTCCCCCATTTGTGCTTTGACTTTCTTCTTCACAAGATAATGTATTCTTCCTCTGTCCTGGACCCTCAAGATACACAATTCTACTGGATAATGGTAAGGTAAACTGATCCTTGCTGCTCTCTATTTATTAGATATCAAGTAATAGCTAATACAAGTTAAATTAAGCATTTCCTTAAGGAAGTACTTCCAAGGCTAAAGAAAGCCTTGATAGGAATTCTATTTTCAGTCAGAGATGGTTTTGGTATATTTAAACACAGCAGGCAGAGGCTTAATCCACTTATACATAAGGCCAGCCCTGAACATTGGCATTTATTTAAATGCCCTCCAGAGACACTCAAGTCTTCAATGCTGCGCACAAAGAGATTCAAACCATTCACACACACTGACATTTTCCCGCCCCTGCTTCCCTAGATGCTCATAATATTTAAGGCTGAGCTGATGTTGGGAACCCTCATGAGAATGGAGCTGCTCCTCTGTGAGTTTGCCTAATGGAGCAACGGACATTTCTTAGTCTGCCAGAGGAGTGCTGAATACAATGACTTTGCAAAGTCTCCAGGGATTTCAGTTAGCTTGGAGCCCAGTAGAGCAGTTTGTTCAGACCATATCCAAACCACCTAAGAAATCAGGTGTGTGGAAGACTGGACTTTGTTCTTTCTCTCCCCATCTCTTACCTGCAAATTGCTATCTGCTTTGCAAGGGGCATTAAAAAATGAGGAATTACTGCTGCCACTCACATTTTAGTATCAACAAAACATTTCACATGCACATTCTTCTTTGATACTCATAAGTATTCTTTTGTTTTGTTTGTTTGTTTTTTATTGTTTTTGCCATACATTGTCATGATATCACCATGGGTTTACATATGCTTCCCCTCTGGAACCCCCCTCCCTCCTCCCTCCCCCCCGGGAAATCTCGCTGCACCAGCCCCGAGCATCAATCCTGGGCTGGCGATTGATTAGACACATGACAATTAACATGCTTCAATGCCCTTCTCCCATATCATCCCACCCTTACCCTCATCCACAAAGTCCACGAGTCTCTTCTGTACATCTGCGTTCCTTTTGCTGTCTCGCATGTTGGGTTCTCGTTACCGTCTTTCTAAATTCCATATATATGCGTTAATATACTGTATTGTTGTTTTTGCTTCTGGCTTACTTCACTCTGGATAATGGGCTCCAGTTTCGTCCATCTGAGTAGAATTGCTTCAAATGAATTTTTTTTTTAATGCTGAGTAATATTCCATTGTGTATATGTACCACAGCTTTCTTATCCATTCGTCAGTTGATGGGCATCTAGGTTGCTTCCATGTCTTGGCTATTGTAAACAATGCAGCGATGAACATTGGGGTACACGTGGCTCTTTCAATTCTGGTTTCCTCGGTGTATATGCCCAGCAGTGGGATTGCTGGGTCATATGGCAGGTCTATTTGCAGCTTTTTAAGGAACCTCCACACTGTTTTCCATAGTGGTTGTACTAGTTTGCATTCCCACCAACAGTGTAAGAGGGTTCCCTTTTCTCCACATCCTCTCCAGCATTTATTGCTTGTAGACTTTTGGATGGCAGCCATTCTGACTGGTGTAAAGTGGTACCTCACTGTGGTTTTGATTTGCATTTCTCTGATAATGAGTGATGTTGAACATCTTTTCATGTGTTTGTTAGCCATTTTTATATCTTCTTTGGAGAAATGTCTGTTAAGTTCTTTGGCCCACTTTTTAATTGGGTTGTTTATTTTTCTAGAATGGAGCTGCAGGAGTTGTTTGTATATTTTTGAGATTAATTGTTTGTCCGTTGCTTCATTGGCTATTATTTTCTCCCATTCTGAAGGCTGTCTTTTCACCTTGCTTATAGTTTCCTTTGTTGTGTAGAAGCTTTTAATTTTAATTAGGTCCCATTTGTTTATTCGTGTTTTTATTTCCAATATTCTGGGAGGTGGGTCATGGAGTATCCCGCTTTGGGTTATGGCAGAGAGTGTTTTGCCTATGTTATCCTCTAGGAGTTTTATAGTATCTGGTGTTATGCTTAGATCTTTGATCCATTTTGAGTTTATCTTTGTGTATGGTGTTAGAAAGTGATCTAGTTTCATTCTTTTACAAGTGGCTATCCAGTTTTCCCAGCACCACTTGTTAAAGAGGTTGTCTTTTCTCCATTGTATATTCTTGCCTCCTTTGTCAAAGATAAGGTGTCCATAGATGCATGGATTTATCTCTGGGCTTTCTATTCTGTTCCATTGATCTATATTTCTGTCTTTGTGCCAGTACCATACTGTCTTAATGACTGTGGATTTGTAGTATAGCCTAAAGTCAGGTAGGTTGATTCCACCCGTTCCATTCTTCTTTCTCAAGATTGCTTTGGCTATACGAGGTTTCTTATTTTTAGATCTGAGATTACAGTGAGGCAATAGATCTGGGATTATTCTAGGACTTTTTCAAGGCCACCTAGCTGCAGTTGTGACAGAATTATTTATTAAGATTTTAATTTGTGATTTGTTCTCATTTTTTCCAACCTCATCTTGAAATGGCCTTTTTTTCCTTGAGCCCTTTGTGATGGGTCAAAATCAAAGTAATCAGCTTTGTTTTCTAAACTGACCTCTTTGAGGAGGTTATTTCAGGGAAAGAGAAAGCAGTGAAACCCTCGGAGGGGAGGAGAATGTTTACTTCAGTGAGTATGAAGGAAAAGGGAGAATCTCCTAAAGGAAAAGCCACTGTAATCTGAGATACCTTGATATTGGTGCTTTCACTTCTCTACAGAGCCTTGGTGCAGAAGCAGGGTATAAAGAGGAAATGATTGTTTGATTCACCTAAGGAAGCTAGACCGAAAGGCAACAAGTTTCCTAAGCTCCACAAAGATATCCTGCCCAAGAAGGTGGACGCATGCTTGCCTCTTAGGGACCAACATAGGCTTGGACAAAGACCATGTCATGGGTGATCAGGGACCAGAGAGGCCACCATGAATATCTGCTTTGCATAATATTCCAAAACATTGATGTCATCCTGGACTGGGGAGAGATACACTATAACAAGTGGGAGATTTGATGGGACAGGATTACTGAACTTTGATCAGGTTTAAAGACCTAAATTTAAAATTTAAACCTATTAAGTTGGAGAGTTCAGAATAGCAAGTTTCATTGTCTCTGTAGGGGCACTTTTCATACTATTTTCATTTAGATGGATCCCAATGGGAAACAGTCAGGCATGTCCTTATGGTATTATGCTTGTGGCAAAAGAGAAATCCAGCCCCTGTCCCTTATTTGATTTTTCAGTATGTAATTCTGTAGCCATGAGCCGTATTTTGTTACTGGATAACCTGATCTGTAAGCTAGTATCAGGGGTCTAGGATCCTCATTTGGGTAAGCTAAAGAAACAAATGAGTCTCATGAAGCAAGTTGATTGCTTTCTTTAGTGGGAATAATGACTAGAGGAGACTGCTGCTGCTAAGTCGCTTCAGTCGTGTCCGACTCTGTGCGACCCCATAGACAGCAGCCCACCCACAGAGAATCCCCTGTCCCTGGGATTCTCCAGGCAAGAACACTGGAATGGGTTGCCATTTCCTTCTCCAATGCATGAAAGTGAAAAGTGAACGTGAAGTCACTCAGTCGTGTCTGACTCTTAGCGACCCCATGAACTGCACCCTACCCGGCTTCTCCGTCCATGGGATTTTCAAGGCAAGAGTCCTAGAGTGGGTTGTCATTGCCTTCTCCAAGAGGAGACTAGAGCTTTCTTAAAAATCAAGTCACCTATTAGATTTTTTAGCTCCTTAAACAACTTCTAATGTTTTGTAGATAGCCATCTCCATATACCCTCTGACTTTAAGTGGTAAAATATAACACTTTTATTGTTATGTTGCTTTATAGCAGAAAAATTTTCATGATTCTCTGTTTCAGTAGAAATCTTTGATCCTCAACTTAAATTAAGCTGAAGCTAAGAACTAGCCTACATATTTTCACATGGTTTTCGGTCAATGGATTTCCATGGTAAAGAATCTTCCTGCAGTGCAGGAGACCCAGGTTCAATCTCTGGGTAGAAAGATCCCCTGGAGAAGGGAATGGCTACCCACTCTGATAGTCTTGCCTGGAGAATTCCATGGACAGAGGTGCTTGGCGAGCTACAGTCCTTACAGTCCATTTGGTCATTACAGTAAAAAACAAAACAAAAACAAAAGGAGGGGGTTAAACAGAAAATCTCTCTTGTGCTAGTCTCTCATCTCCTCTTTCTCTTCCTCCTTGTCTTCTCTTTTCAATATACAGACCTCAGAGAAACACTGCAGAACCACAAATTACTGTGGGGTGCAACTCCTACTTAATAATGACATCCTGTAAGTTAACAAAAAATCTGCCAACATCTGCAAGCTCCTCTACAGAGTTGTGAGCCAAAGTTAAAAATCATGTGTGACAGTGCTGTGGAAAATACAATTGATTCCAGTCTGATTGTGTCAGTTCCAAACAGAGACAATATTGATGATGCTGAACAGTAATCTTATTGGGCTTGGACCCAACTGAACATTGGTCTTTGTCAACTCATTATTCCACTATCAGAGGGATCTCTGCAGATTGATCTTGCCAGCTCTTCTTGATGTGTCTCACAAATCACTGTTCTCCTGTTGGCAGGCAGATTTGAGTATTGCACAGTAATTGCTGGGCTTTCCCCGCCTCTCTCCCTATCTCAATCCCGCCTAGGAGACAGCAACTACACATTGTAAGTAAGTGTCATATGAAAGACCAAAAACTACTAACAAGACAGAGTAGGTAGATGTGCAGTCCTGGTGATGCCAAGACCTAATGACCTTACCAGTGATATTTTTTGATTGGCAAAATAAAGTATTAAATCCTCTTTTTTCCCCTTTAGACAGTTAATTAGAGAGATCCCTGAACTTTTCAGAAGACTGAAGCGTTGCCTGTAGGAAAGTTCAGCTTTGTAGTCCAAGGGTCTAGTTTGGGTGATTAATGCTGTCGATGCATTTTTAGCAAGTTTGAAAAGTGTATTGTGTCATAAGAAGTGGTGAGTGGGAAGAATAAAGCAATGAGCATATCATTTTGAGCAAGTGATACAATTTGACACTCCTCCCTAGACATTAAAGGCATTCAAAAATCAAAGTTATTAATCTAGTTAATCAATAAAATATCAAAATATGAATGGATTTCTAGTGTTCCCAGGTGGATTGGTCGGGATAAAGTCAGGCCTTGGTAGTGGCTGACAGTTTTCTTTTTGGCTCAGAGCTTCCAACAGGCAATGTATACCCATGTATTTGTTGGATTAAATAGCTAACTGGAGGAGAGTACCAACCAGGATGATCAAGGATCACTTGTGCATTTGACATCACATATGTCCTCAATCATAAGGATTTGTCTGGTGTTCTGGGAATTCGTAACAGTTTGAATCTGAGTTCCAAACTTGTAAGCATTAAATTGCACAAAGGGCTCCTAACTCCATATCTTTTGTAGCTTAAACAGCAAGGACTGCTTATGTGGTGTTTATACAAATGAAAGATTAACCCTGAGGCTGCTGGCTGAGATTGCTTCTGACTCCTTTTAGCTTTTACACTTTCTCCATTCAGACATGTATGTTATAAAGAGTTGTCAAGAAGAGATTTTCTATTAGGTTACTGCAAGTTTAAACGGGTTGTACTAACATTTTTGTATAGAGTATTTTGGAGGTTCCAGATAATGATGCCTATGGAATTAGCAGAATCCAAGACTTCTGCCTTGTTGTCTGTCATTTCTGGAGTCAGTAGTATCATTTTGGCAGGAGCATTCCTATACAACAAACTGTATCACAAACCGGTTTGATGATGCACTGACTCTAGTAAAAGAAGCTGAAGGTTGTGCTTGCACCCTACTCCTTACATAAGTTGTTCTCTGCTTCCTGCTTTGCGAAAAACTATAGTCAACTGAGAGTTTGTATGATGAATCAGCCTAATAAAACTTGAGTTTTCTTTATTGACTTGACTGTATTACTTTTAACACCTCTCCTGTGCTGGAGAAGGTAATTGGATGTTGGGGTTTGAAGTCCTCCTGCTGGGGTGGCAAGCTGAAAAGGATGATAAAAATAAGCAAAATATAGTTAGTTGGGCTTCCCAGGTGGTGCTACTAGTAAAGAACCTGCCTGCCAATGCAGGAGATTTACGAGATGCCAGTTCTATCCCTGGGTTGGGAAGATCTTCTGGAAAAGGACATGGCAACCCACTCCAGCATTCTTGCCTGGAGAATCCCATGGACAGTGGAATCTGGCAGGCTACAGTCCATAGGGTCACAAAGAGTTAGACATGACTGAAGCTACTTAGCACACATGCATGCATCAAGCTACTTATTCTAGCAGAACATGAAAGCAAGAATTACAACAAAGGATTAAACTCAGTGCGGACAATAGTGTCAACAGCGTTGACTGTTTAAAATCCCTATGACAATAAGTCAGAGAGTCACCAGAGGTGAGAGTGAGGGCAAAGACACACTCTCCCTTCCCCTCCTTCAAGGAAATTTTTATATGAGTGAAAACCGCACAACTTGATCCCTGGTTAGCCTTGAGGATATGCTGAGATGAGGGGAATATCTCAAGAGTTTCTCTTTATCTTGGTTTTAAGTTAGTATATTGATGTACCTGAGAATATTGATGGGCTTCCCTTATAGCTCGGTTGGTAAAGAATCTACCTATAATGCAGGAGACCCAGGGTCCATTTCTGGGTTGGGAAGATTCCCCTGGAGAAGGAAATGGCAATCCACTCCAGTCTTCTTGCCTGGAAAATCCCATGGACAGAGGAGCCTGGCAGGCTACAGTCCATGGGGTCGCAAGAGTTGGACATGACTTAGCGACTAAACCACCACCACCCCCATTGATATCCCTGAGCTGATTGGATATATGAAAGGGCTTCTAATTGAGAAATTGTATCTTAATTTTTACTACTGATTCATCAAAAAGAATAAAATACCTTTTTCTCTCCATCTTCAAAAATTGGCACACTTCACCACATCAAGAAAGCTCAGTCGCTGTAAAGAGCAGTCACTATATTTATTGGAATATACTGATAGTAATGTTTTAGTGGTTTTAACATTCAAGAAATAATGTATCATCACTAAAAGAAAATCATAAAGAAGATTTAACCAAATGACAATAACAAAAAGTCCATACCTAAAATAAGTTTTTCTTTTTGCCAATTTTGTCATTTTATTTACATATTTGAGTGAATAAATTTTATTGTTTGTTTCTGGTAATTTCTCATGCCTCTTTAGGACATCTACCTTAAGTGGATAATAGGAATTTATACAGAATTCTTGACAATGAGAAAATTCAGGATCAGAGGAAATCAGGGAAAGGGTCAGGTCTTGGCATAATTCTTTTTTTTTTTTTTATTATTGTTTTTGCCATACATTGTCATGATATCACCATGGGTTTACATATGCTTCCCCTCCGGAACCCCCCTCCCTCCTCCCTCCCCCCCGGGAAATCTCGCTGCACCAGTCCCCAGCATCAATCCTGGGCTGGCGATTGATTAGACACATGACAATTAACATGCTTCAATGCCCTTCTCCCATATCATCCCACCCTTACCCTCATCCAATTAGGCAAGGTACTGAAAGGCTGTCAGATGACTTAGCAGTTGCCTGTAGCCTTCAAAGTTCCAAGAAATAAAATACATAAAGGCTCCTAATGCTTAGAAAATGCAGTGCTGGCTTTTATTTTATTCCAAGATGCCATTTTAAAGGGAACCTAAAGGACAGCACAAAGATTCCATAGTTCTCCAAAGACCCAATCTAAAATGCCTTGCTAAATAGTTTTCGTTAAGCCCTCAAAGTGAGTGAGTCACTCAGTACCCTCCTTCCGGATCAGAGATGTTCTCTTAGCAGTTTGGCCTGAATACCAAAAAGGCATAAACTTCTTGATTTGTGGCCTCCACTTCTTTTTTTAGTTTGCTAGGGACCAGTGTTAATGTCTTTATTGAATTTGTTACATTAGTCTTTCTGTTTTGTGTTTTTTGGTCATGGTGCATGTGAGATCTTAGATCCCCAACCAGGGGTGGAACTTACACTCTGTGTGTTGGAAGGCGAAGTCTTAACCACTGACCACCTAGGAAGTCCCCTAGACTGCTTATGTTAAGAATCAATATTAACTTCATGAGTGTGTGACCTCTGCACTCAGACAGGGCTCCAGGATTGCTTCATACCCTTCTGCAACCATCTTGAGATTCTTACTAATATTTGAACAAAAAGCCTCACATTTTCCTTTTGTACTAGTCTCTACTCATTTTATGGTTGGTCTATCAGGAACCTCTGATTTGCTCTCATACTAAGTTGCTTTGTTCTTTCTTCTATCTTGTTTTGAGCAGAAGGAGTACAGAGATCTGTAAGTAGAAATAGGTAAGGGAATTGTTTGGCCTTTAAGCATGTCTTACATCCAGGTCTCTAGACTTTCACCTTGACAGACCCAGCACCATGTTCCAGGTCATACACAGAACCATCACACAACTCATCAAAATCCTTTCCCAACGTTCTTAGCAATACTCTTCCAATGGGACCAGTGGATCAACTTTTTATCCTTTAAAGTAATAACAAGTGTATTTCATTTTAAATCAATTTCCCATAAACATTAAAGTGAATTGCAAAAAAAAAAAATACCACTTCCCATTTGAAAATATAAATCAAATAAATTTGAATGTTCATAATAAAATGCCTTAACTAAAGATGAGAACATTGCCAGGGCAAATAGCCACCCTCTGCAAAAAATGCCCATTCTAATTTCTAAATCTTGTCTACCATTGTACCATTTGCAAATGTTTAAGGAAAATTACCTCATACTATTTAGTATCATGACTGTCAAAACTTAATTCTTTAAAGAGTATATCTTGGATATTTTTAGTAGCACTGTTAGCCCATGAGACAGGACTTCAGTCCTAGCTTTGTTCAAATGAGTCATTCTTTAGAGTTCTTTCTAGTATTTCTATCTATGATGTTGTGCCCAGCCTGCTGTAGAGGCTCCCAACAATTACTATTCCAACTTTGCAAATATTTGCATGAATAATTTTTTCTTATGTGTGTATTTATAACCATGAGTACAAACAGCTTTTCATTTCAAACGAGTGAGGAGGCACCCTGAGGGGCAAGATCATACATTTTTATGAAGTTGCTGCTGTGGAAATTTATAATTTGTGCAGAAAATTTCTCTTTTTTTCAGTGGCAAAAATGAAAATTTAATACCTGTGAAAACTGCCTTTTTATTTTAATGAAATAAAGTGACAGTAAGAATAAAACATACATAGATTCTTAAAATTCTAGAGGAGGGTGGCAGTACTGTGTTCTCTTTGCATTTACATAGCACCTATCTCAAAAGTAGTAGGTACTTAAAACTTTGAGGATTGTGCGTGCTTCTGTTCCCACAAGGAAGAACTCCTGGGCAGCTTCACAAGTTATGAGCATAATAAACCAAGGAAGTAAAACCTAGGCTATTAAACTTTGAGAAAAATTCTCTGATTTGAAGAATCAATGCCAGAAATTTCTGTGATTATGGGGAAATCACAGACATGACAAGACATGACAAGCACTGGGGACAAGAAAAATTTCCTTTTACAAAGTTCTAGTAAAACAAACGTGTCATTTACTTTGGTCTTATACTTTGAGTGATCAAGACAATTTAAGAGTCTGTGACTTTTTAACCCAACAGTCTTTAACCACTTAATTTGTGTTAGGAGGTTTAACCTAGGTGACTAGTCTAAATGTTTAAATGAAGGCAAGTCATGTATCCTAAGGTTAGTTCTCACATAACCACCTTTGGGAGGTATAAGAGATGATTTTAGGTGCTATAAGGATGAGCATTTTTTGTTTTAACTATGTAAATATTTTAATGAGCAATTGAATGTGTATATATACAGTATGTGTATATAAAGTTTTTAACAGTACCTTAGAAATATCCAGTATGCCATCTCATTGTCTTCACGCTATATTCATGACCCAACCACCATGATGTCTCTGATAAATTTAGAGCACAGTCTACTAAGTGACCTCTCTACTTCTACCCTGCCTCCCTGTAGTTGGTCTCTCTCATGGGAATCAGAGAGAAGCTTTAAAAACATAGGTTAGGAGCTGATTTTGTCAGCTCAAAATCTTGCAGTGTTTTTTTTCCTCTCACTCATAATTAAAGCTAATATCCTTGCCGCGGTCCACAAGCCAGGCCACATCTTTCCTTTGGCTACTTTGCTGACTTTGTCTCCTACCACTCAGTTGCAGCTTCCTTGCCATTTCTCTGTCATGCTGAATGTTTCAGCATTGGTTGGTTTCAGGCCTTTGGAATAGTCTCCTCTATCTAGAATTCTCTTTTCCAAACTATCCAAATGACTCTCTTCCTCACTTAATTCAAGACTTTGCTTAAAAATCACCTGATTTGGTCCCTTCCCTAGTGCCTTCACTCTCTAACTCACTCTGCTTTGTGTTTCTCTATAACTGTTTTGCCCAGTGGTAGAATGGAAGAAATGGTCCCTATTTGTCATCTCATCACAATCTGTCTTCTTTGCCATGTGACTCTAGTCTCTATCACTCTGACACTGGGCTTGGCTATGTAACTTGATTTGGCCAATGGTATGTTAGCAAATATGATGTAGGTCGAAGCTTGAAAGTGTGTGCTTGTTTCTGTTTGACTGTTACTCTCATGCACTTTCTATGAATACCTTTAGGAGGATAAAGTTACTGGGGTAAAACTGAATAACCCTATTCATCCCAGCTGTAGCAGTCTAGATCAGCTCACATCTGGCTGACTTTTGGCTTTGTGAGCAGATTCTTTGGAGACTAGGAGAGCTGAACAGCCAAGCCCTAAATAAATGATCCACAAACTCATGGAGGAAATAAATGCTTATTATTTTTAAGCCACTTAGTATTGGGGTGCTTTGTTATGCCACACTATTATGGCAAAATATAGCTAATATATAACCTTAATGACATATTACATTTTAAAAATGTATCTACTCCAGAATATAAATTCGTAAGAATAAATGTTATGTTAGTTATAATTACTTTCAGTAGATGATGTTTGACTTAAACAAAATATATATTTAATGAAAGTTTGTTGAACTCAGTACATTTTATGGATAATTGTGCTTAGGTTAAGTTAAGGCAGGCAGTGTCATAACAATCCACTTATCCCATTTGAATTGAAATTATAAAATACTCTGGAATCTGGGGATTGAGCAATTATGATATTGGCCCACTAATGATTAAAGTTTGGTAAATAGCATCTTGTGGTACTGGGATATTATATAATACCATGTTTTAAGTCTTCCTAAATAGTCAAGCAGAGGTAAGGATTTACAGATGCCTTCTATGGAAACTCCATACACAATTTCTTCTAATCCAAAAACATATCAGATTAGGTACTAGGACATGAGGAGCCTAATTAGTCCAGAAAAATGCTATGATGATATTTGCCGAAATGTACAATCATAAAAAACTCCTACCCTTGCTAATATTAAGGGATGGGTATTCTGAGGTAGCCCTTTGGTTAATTAATGTTCATTGTTAAATACAGCAATTTATCAAACACCTAGTATACACATAACCATGATCTGTGCACTGGGGATACAAAATCAAAAGACAGAGTTTGTTATATTAACACATCAAAAGAATCTCACTATTTTAAAAATTGCTCAAAATAACTAAGGACAGGTAATAGGGTTGGCGATGAAAGCTACAAGAATAGAAATATGTAGATCTCTCTAGTCAGATACAAATAGATGGGAAAAAAATGGACACAGTGGCAGATTTTATTTTCTTGAGCTCCAAAGAAAATGAATGGTGACTGCAGCCATGAAATTAAAAGACACTTGCTCCTTGAAAGAAAAGCTACGACAAACCTAGACAGCATATTAAAAAGCAGAGACATCACCTTGCTGACAAAAGTCTATCTAGTCAAAGCTTTGGTTTTTCCAGTAGTTATGTATGGATGTGAGAATTGCACCATAAAGAAGGCTGAGTGCCGAAGAATTGATGCTTTCAAAGTATGATCCTGGAGAAAACTCTCGAGAGTCCCTTGGACAGTAAGGAGATAAAACCAGTCAGTCCTGAAGGAAATCAACCCTGAATATCCACTGGAAGGACTGATGCTAAAGCTGAAGCTCCAAAACTTTGGCCTACCTGATTCAAAGAGCCAACTCACTGGAAAAGACCCTGATGCTAGGAAAAATTGAGGGCAGGAGGGGAAGGGGAAGAGAGAGAATGAGATGGCTGGATGGCATCATTGACTCAATGGACATAATTTGAGGAAACTCCAGGAGATAGTGAAGGACAGGGAAGCCTGTGTGCTGCAGTCCATGGGGTCACAAAGAGTCAGATACAACAATAGTCACTTCATATAGCTTAAAGCTGAGTCTCTTTCTGTCTCATTCATTGACATATCAAGCCCCATGACCCACAATCCTTTACCACTGACACTTAAATATAATTATTTGTAGTTTGCTTAAATGTTTATCCATAGTTTTCAACCACTATCCATCTAGTTTCCATAATCAAAAAAATAATTGAAAGTATCTAAGTAGCAAACTCAGTTACAACAGCAGAGTTTCAATGCAAGACTTCCCTTGTATAATTTATAAAGCAGGAGAAGTGACTTTTTTGATGTTTTATTACTGTAATCAGAACTATTCGGTACCTGTTTTGCAGAAAATCATTATTTAAGTTAATATGATTTTGAGTATGACCCTAAATACACTTGTGCTACCTGGTGAATCTGATATTTTTGTTACATGCACGCTTAGTCACTCAGTTGTGTCCAACTCTTTGCGATCCCATTGGTTGTAATCTGCCAGGCTCCTCTGGCCATGGAATTCTCCAGGCAAGAATACTGGAGTGGGTTGCCATTTCTGTCATTGTTAAAATTAGCCAGTGTGACAGGATTGATTGACTGTTGCATACTTCAGTTCAGTTGCTCAGTCATGTCTGACTCTTTATGACCCCATGGGCTGTAGGATGCCAGGCTTTCCTGTCCATCACCAACCCCTGGAGCTTGCTCAAACTCATGTTTATCGTGTTGGTGATGCTATCCAACCATCTCATCCTCTGTCATCCTTCTCCTCCTGCCTTTAATCTAGCCCAGCATCAGTGTCTTTTCCATTGAATCAGTTCTTTGCATCAAGTGGCCAAAATATTGGAGTTTCAGCTTCAACATCAGTCCTTCCAATGAATGTTCAGGACTGATTTCCTTTAGGATTGACTGGTTTGATCTCCTTGCAGTCCAAGGGACTCTCAAAGTCTTTTCCATGACCACAGTTCAAAAGCATCAATTCTTCAGCTCTCAGCTTTCTTTATAGTCCAACTCTCACATCCATATGTGACTACTGAAAAAACCGTAGCTTTGATTATACAGACCTTTGACAGCAAAGTAATGTCTCTGCTTTTTAATATGCATGTCTAGGTTTGTCATCATTTTTCTTCCAAGGAGCAAGCATCTTTTAATTTCATGGCTGCAGTCACCATCTGCAGTGATTTTTGAGCCCAAGAAAATAAAGATGCCTGTTAGATGTCTGTTGCATACTTGGTCTCTCCCAAATATATATGTAGTGTATATATATGGAGGAACCTGGGGGCCTGCAGTCCATGGGGTCACTACGAGTCAGACACGACTGAGAGACTTCACTTTCACCTTTCACTTTCATGCATTGGAGAAAGAAATGGCAACCCACTCCAGTGTTCTTGCCTGGAGAATCCCAGGGATGGGGGAGCCTGGTGGGCTGCCATCTATGGGGTCACACAGAGTCGAACATGACTGAAGTGACTTAGCAGCAGCAGCAGTATATGAGAGCTCTCCTATGATATTTTCTTTACTATATTAATTTTTTAAATTAATTCATAAATTTATTTTAAGTATCAGGTAAAATGTTTTGAAGCCAAAAAATAACTGATCTAGACTCCTGAGCTCCATGATTTATTTGTTCCTTGAATTCTATAGAGTGACCAAATTACCCATAAAATATGCACCAATCAAATAATTGTATGTAAACCAGATTGATGCTTTATGAAACTTTTTACTTCTCTATTTTATTTCTAACAAGGTAGTATGTGTATTTTAAATTTAAGGTGTTTTAGCTGCATCACAACTTTTTCCACTTTTGAACTAGAAAAATCACAATTTAAACTCTTAACATTAACATGCATGGTGGATATCTTGGATGAAGAAAGTATAAATATGTATATTTCCACAATATATTTCAGTTCAGAATCTGTTTCCCCACCCCTAGTGGTACACCTAGCTGAATTAATATTTTATAGAATATGCTTTAGGATATTTTATGTAATGTATACATATTTGAATCATAGCTTTATACCTGAGCAATGATAATATTTCACCATTTACTTAACTAACTAAAAAATTCAACATATATTAAGCACCTACTGTATTCCTAAGTCTTCTGGATTTAGGAGGAAAATACAAAGATGGTTTTGATATTCTTTATAATTTATTTTATTATAGCTTTTTAGTATATAGACTAGTTCTTGGTAGTACTGACCAGAAAGAATAATAAAACAAAGATGCACATTTCAATTTATAAAGCAAATAGTAAAATCAGCAAAACTTGTGATTTGGTTATGAACACTGCAACACACTGAAGGCAGAGATTGTGTGTGCTCCTCCATTTCTCTTTTTTCCATGTATTTCTCCTTCTACTGTTATTTTCCTCCTTTATTTATTACTCTTTTTCTGCCTCAATTTATTGTCAAAATGCATATATGTATGTCTTTTAGTATCTCTTAAATCAGTATTTTCTTAAATATTGTACTAACACAACTGATCCTATTTACATGGCATTTTGCCAACTCAGCTGTGAGCTCATTGAAAGTGGAGATTGCAACCTTCAGAGCACTTTATCTTGTACAAACTATTTAATAGTTGTCCAAAAATTATTTGGTAATGACTTGAGTCACCATTTCTGTATACTAGCAGTGCTCCTGACATCAAGTATTACTAATTCCTTCAGAGCCCTCAGGGAAAAGGAAGGTAAATGTTGCTATATTAACACTAACAGGAGAGAGTGGGATACAGTTCCCACTATGGGAGAATATTTTAAATAAATTTTGAAATTGGTGACCTGGCTGGAGAGAAGGCATTTTTTGAGCTCAGGCTGAGATAATATATTCAACATATGTGCTCCTCTCTATTTCTCAAGCATTTGTATCAAAGATTTTACCATGATTTAAATCTGATTCAGGTGGCGAAACATCTGGAAATCATGATGGCATTTACTGAACATCATAAAATGTTGACATATAAAGCTAAATTGTGTAATGTACCATTTTGTGCTAAATCACATACCATCTTATGCTAGCTTCTCTTATAGATGAAGAATGACAGGTGCCAAATATATAAAATAAACTATGACGGAAATACTTTAAGAAATTTGATTTTTCAAATTAATGAATTGGGGAAAAGTCTACATTGTTCAGTTTAGGTTATGAAACGTCCAAATACAGCTACCAGAACCATTGTTTAAATAGCCTAAATGTGTACCCAACAGAAATGTGACTTTTTAGTTAAGAGCAACTCTACAATATTATATTACATAGACTGAAAGATGGACGTACTAGTCTGGATAAAATTATTCCTCATTTTTAAACCAAAAAAAAAAAAAAGAAAAAAGAAAAATTGGTTGCAGCCCTGTTTCTGCAGTTAGAGAATTATAAGAATTTGGGTTAGTTTAACTCTTTCATTTTGCACATTTCTAATCCATCTTGGTATTTTGAAGAAGAAAAAATTGTTATAAGAAGAACATCTGTTGCTATTCATGTCATTTTTCATCTACGTCAGGTTCCATAGTAGTTTAAGAGAGCTTCTCTCCCTCTCTTTTTAGCCCTTAACACCTCTCTGGATCTTATCCTT
Organism: Antilocapra americana; assembly: GCA_007570785.1. Taxonomy (NCBI): domain Eukaryota; kingdom Metazoa; phylum Chordata; class Mammalia; order Artiodactyla; family Antilocapridae; genus Antilocapra; species Antilocapra americana. The sequence continues at coordinate 2,712,528 of ML661889.1, read as the reverse complement.
CATGCATGCTAAGTCACTTCAGTTGTATCCAACTCTTTGCTATCGCATGTACTGTAGCCCGCCAGGCTTCTCTATCCATGGGATTCTCCAGGGAAGAGTACTGGAGTGGGCTGCCATTCCCTTCTCCAGGGAATCTTCCTGACCCAGGGATTGAACCCTCATCTCTTGAGTCTCCTGCACTGGCAGGCAGATTCTTTACCACTAGCGCCACCTGGGAAGCATACCCTCCATGCCCCAACCCAATTTTAAATTTCCTACTTTTTGTTCCTCTGCTTGCAAACTTGGTGACTTTGGAATTAAATAAATAGTAAATAGCCTTTTCCTCTTTTTACACGAGCATCTACTGAGCACCTATAAATGCAAGGTGATGTTCTATGTATTGAAGATAGAGTGGGGAAATAAGACGGATGAGGTTTCTTATTGAATGGAGCATATATTCTAGCATAGGGGGTAGGGGAGGAAAGACAATTTGAAAAATCAGGTAAATTTCAGTGTTATATAGGGTTGTCAGATTTAACAAATAAAAACACCAACTGTTGAGATAAATTTGAATATCAGACAAAATAACAATTTTTAATATAAGTATGTCTTATAGAATATTGAGATTAAATTAAAATGTAATAGAGATTGACAGAGACAATTCCAGGCAATTTTGTGCCTGTCCTTTACCCAGCGACATACATGTACAATTTTCACCTGTGTGCCCATATTCATATCATTCTCTTGTGTATAATCTCTCACTCCTGCACTCCAAATTCAGCTGATCTAGATTTTGCTCATTCTCAGGTTCTACCTTATTTAAACATTTTCTTGCAATGATGCCAAATCTCATCACTCTCTTCTTTTATAAATCACTTTTATAGTTACTATCCTTATTATATTATTAACATGAAAATAGATGGTTCTGGTCAAATGTTTGTTTCTTAGACTCCATCTGTGCTATTCTGAAACCATATTCATGAATTCTCCTATATGTGTATTTCTTGTATCTCCAAGTTGTAAGTATAAGAATTGAGAGCAAAGATTCTGGAGTCAAATAGCTCAGCGTTCAAATCCTGGTTCTGCTACTTACCAGAACCTCACACAGGTTATTGGCTGTGCCTCAATTTCCTCATCTGTGAAAAGAGGAAAATAAGAGTCTCTCTCTCTCATAGAGTTCTTATAAATATTAAATATAGCCATATATGTTGCTACTGTTGCTGCCAACCAGTCCATCCCAAAGGAAATCAGTCCTGAATATTCATTGGAAGGACTGATGCTGAAGCTGAAACTCCAATACTTTGGCCACTTGATGTGAAGAACTGAGTCATTTGAAAAGACCCTGATGGTGGGAAAGACTGAAGGAGGGAGGAGACAGGGATGACAGAGGATGAGATGGTTGGATGGCATCACCGACTCAATGGACTTGGGTCTGAGTAAGCTGCGGGAGTTGGTGATGGACAGTCAAACCTGGCATGCTGCAGTCCATGGCGTCGCAAAGAGTTGGACACAACTGAGCGATTGAACTGATTGATGTATGTTGAAAAATACCTGTCCCTTACATATTAGATTTCCTCCTCCTTCTCTTCCTCATCCTCATTGTTATGATTATTACCATATACATACAATTTCTAGCATAGTGCAGATTTGGGTAAGATTGTTAACCAATACAGAGCTTCAATATTAAGTGATCATTGAATTTAACAATGCTTCTATAGTTTTGCTAATTTGTTATATGTTCCTGGCCCTCTTTTCTGGTCACAGTGCAGGTCAGGAATAATCTGCTTTGTATTGTTTTAGCATAAAAATAATTTATAGATTGCTTTAACTGGGGAATGAAGAAAAGGGAACATATTTAAAAGCACCACCACCCAGAAGAAACCTGAAACTGTAATATGTGAATTAAATGCTATCCATGCCTATTGTCTCTCATCTCCTTTGAAAAGTAAATTTCCAGAGGGCAGAATCAATTTCTTTTCTAAGAAGCCATTGTCTTAAATGCAGAAGCTTTGGGTCACTGCTAAAAGTATTTAGTGACAATTGTGGTGACAGCCCCCTGATGACTTGTCCAAAAAAATTGGCTTCTACAGCAAGTTTCTATATTTGCCATTCAGCAGGAAATTACTCATTTTATATTATGCTTTTGTAACTGATGTTTTTGGAATTATTTGTTGTAGTTATGGCTGTAGCCAAGTTTATAAACTGAATTCTATAACATACTTTCTAATATTATGAGAAATAAAATCTTTTGGGTTGAAATAGTGTATATTTGGTCTAGCCAAAGAAATATGAGGGAAGCCTAGAATAAAATAATATGTCCCATCTGCGTGAGAGATTAATGGGACTAAAAATATCATTACTCTAAGTCCACAGTATACTTACACTATTAAAAGTCTGTAATACACTTTTAAAATATGAGAATTATAAAAGAAATACTCCAAAATAGACCCTTAAACTGCAGTGTAGTTGAAGATGAAAACTCCATTAGAATGAATGGATAATGATCATAAAAGTATGATATTTTAACAACAAAAATATAATAAAATTTAAGTTACCATTATTCCCATAATCACTTTAGAGATTTAATTTCTACATGTGATTGAAGCTAAATTTTGATTTTTATAAACTGAATTATACTTTGCTATTGCCTTTCATATTTAAGATGTCTTATTACTAATTTTAAACCCAAATCATAATGAGATTTAGGGACAAGGTAATTTTGTCAACAGTGTTTTATACAATGTGATATTAGAGCCTATTCCATTTTTAGATAATTTCCCCAATTCTATTTTTGAGTGATAAGGATGAATATTGAAAGATATGAAGAGAGGAGAAAGGCCTAACCTTCTCCAGATAGTTCTCATTTAGGACGTGGCATCATTTGCACTTCCTTTCCTAGGCGAAATTCTGACATTCGAATAATTGGAGGGATAAACAAAGTCTTCAGGTTCAATTCCATTCCTTCCAGAAAGCTGATATGTATGATATATCAGGCCATGTGTATGTAGGGGGTCGGGGGCAGGAGCGGCGGTTGGAGATTGAAGAAGTTTCCTGAAAATCCCTCTTGATCTCCCTGATGACTGGCTACTTTTCTTTGGACCAACTAATAGTTGACCAGTGAAGCAAATCTGATCTAAGGGATTTAGGACTTAGGAAACTATAAAATGAGGGGACCACAGAATGAGTAGCAGAACATTAGATAAGAAAAATAGAGTAGGTGCAAATGATGAAGGAGGTAAAAGACAAGTTCTAGTCTCATACTTCCAGTGTGTGAAAAGGAGGAAACTGGGGTTAAGAGAAGCTAAATAATATGGCAAAGGTGCTGCAAACTGGGCAGACTGATAATTTAAACCTGGGTTAAGCAACACCAGGATAGCATGTAATAATATTCCTAGCCAGATCCAAAATAATCTCCATAATATCTGCTACTAGAAAAAAATGTACACTTAGGAGTTAATTTTCAATTTATTTTAAATTCCTCATCTCCAGCTGCCTTGGGACAGAAAGCTTCATTTTCTTTGCCACAGGACCCCCTCAGTGAGTGCTAGCTAGTCTTTTCCCTAAGTCTTGAGCAGCCTGCAGTGAGCTGCCCTTGAAGTGCAGGTTTAACAACCTTTGCCCAAGCACTCTCTGGCTCTTTGTACATCTTTAATAGTTTCCTTGACGGACTATGAAGAACTGCCAGATGACAGTTCTATTTCATTTTTGTCACTGCCTGGTGCTCCTTTTTTCTCTGGCTTTTTCTCAAGGGCATGATTCTATAAGTCAATGTGGCAATGTTCACGATGGGTATTGCTCTTTCAACCACTGTATATTGATGCAGTGCGAGCAAGTCATGGACATGTCAAGATTTCAGGCCTTCAAAAAAGTAATCAAGGAGTATTTTATAAACTCTAATGTCCTTTCCATTGAAAGCAAATTGAAACTGGGGATTGGGATCTGATATTAAGGGTTTACTTTAAAACACTGCTGCCAGAGGCATAAAAAAGCCCCTTTGATTAATATACCATAGGATTGTGTTCGCTTGGAAAAAGCAGAAGTGATGTGCTTTTATTCGCCAAGTTGTAAATAAAACATTTGTCATTCTTGCACCCTGTTTATTACTAATTGCATAATTATTTTATTATATGGCTCCAGAAATATACGACTGAAGCTCTTTTTTGCATTTTCTATTTTTTAACTAAATAATCACTTTAGTGAAAATTATTTATTGTTACATGATATTTTCTAAACACAATGGAGATGTCAAGACTTTTTTTTATTAGTGTGGCATAATGAAATAATTGAGAAATTAGTAATAAATTTTTCCTCTTGTAATTTAGAATAAACAAAAAACAATAACTAAGGCTTTCTTTAAGAATATGAGATTCTTAAAATTATCTCACATAAAATTATGCTGATGAATGTCATGTTTCTTCAGCAAAAACAAAATGAAAAACAAAAACAAAACGGCTTTTCCTTGTCATTTCTTCTGGATCAGTATAACTGTCATACACTGCATGGATGTGCAGATTTCTTTATATATTATTTCTTTTGATTATCTTAGTATGAAGAGGACAGATTAGCTTCAAATATTAGTACCTTGATATTTTCAAAAACACTTTTATAATGATCATATGTTAGCTTTTATATGTTACCAAATTTCAATTTTTATACAAAGAGTAGGAAATATCTTTAAAAGTTAAGTGATACCTTTTTATGACATTACCATTAATACATGCTTACTGTAACACATGAAGGCAAACAGATAAGGACCTGCTTTCAAGGAGCTCACCATCTAGCTATGGGAGTAATGAAAGTACATGGTTTGTTAGAATGCCAACTAAAAAGTAGACATTGGCAGAGTGATATGGATTTGGGGGAGAAGGAAAGAATCCATATGGCTTGGGAAAAAGAGAGATGCAGGGCATGAAAGGAAAACTATCTTCTAATGAGGTGGATGAAACTGGAGCCCATCATACAGACTGAAGTAAGCCAGAAAGAAAAACACCAATACAGCATACTAATGCATATATATGGAATTTAGAAAGATGGTAATGATAATCCTGTATGTGAGACAGCAAAAGAGACACAAATGTACAGAACAGTCTTTTTGACTCTGTGGGAGAGGGCGAGGGCGGGATGATAGGGGAGAATGGCATTGAAACATGTATATTATCATATGTGAAATGAAAAGCCAATCCAGGTTCGATGCATGATACAGGGTGCTCGGGGCTGGTGCACTGGGATGACCCAGAGGGATGGGATGGGGAGGGAGGTGGGAGGGGGGTTCAGGATGGGGAACACATGTACGCCCATGGCAGATTCATGTCAATGTATGGCAAAACCAATACAATATTGTAAAGTAAAAATTTTTTTTAATTAAAAAAAAAAACAGAAAGGAAAACTATCAAGAGATTGATATTTGAGCTTAAAGGGTGGATATTAGTAGAAACAGTTAACATTTACTGAATTGTTATGTTACCAGATACCCTTTGACTCTCAAGTCCTTTTCCTTAACCATCAAATCATAGGATGTGGGTATGGAGAGACACATATCCTTGACAAAGGAAGCAGTATGAGCAAAGGCATGAAGGGGACAGAGTTCTCCCTTTTGAATCATTTGTAGCTAGTAACCTAGGTCCTGGTGTAAATAGAAGATGGAGGCACAGTTTTTAGTTCCCTCCAATAAAGACCAGTTAGAGAAATTTCAGCCTGTAATGAATGCCAGCAGCAATATGAGCCCCCAGAATAATTAGACACAGCTATCTTCACTATATAATGTTTTGACCATGCAGTGGTATATTTTATTAACCAAATGTCCTCTATTCTTTTTTTTTTATTATTATTATTGTTTTTGCCATACATTGTCATGATATAACCATGGGTTTACATATGCTTCCCCTCCGGGTCGCCCCTCCCTCCTCCCTCCCCCCCGGGAAATCTCGCTGCACCAGTCCCGAGCATCAATCCTGGGCTGGCAATTGATTAGACACATGACAATTAACATGCTTCAATGCCCTTCTCCCATATCATCCCACCCTTACCCTCATCCACAAAGTCCACAAGTCTATTCTATACATCTGCGTTCCTTTTGTTGTCTCCCATGTTGGGTTCTCGTTACTGTCTTTCTAAATTCCATATATATGTGTTAATATACTGTATTGTTGTTTTTGCTTCTGGCTTACTTCACTCTGGATAATGGGCTCCAGTTTCGTCCATCTGAGTAGAATTGCTTCAAATGAATTTTTTTTTAATGCTGAGTAATATTCCATTGTGTATATATACCACAGCTTTCTTATCCATTCGTCAGTTGATGGGCATCTAGGTTGCTTCCATGTCCTGGCTATTGTAAACAATGCAGCGATGAACATTGGGGTGCACGTGGCTCTTTCAATTCTGGTTTCCTCGGTGTATATGCCCAGCAGTGGGATTGCCGGGTCATATGGCAGGTCTATTTGCAGCTTTTTAAGGAACCTCCACACTGTTTTCCATAGTGGCTGTACTAGTTTGCATTCCCACCAACAGTGTAAGAGGGTTCCCTTTTCTCCACATCCTCTCCAGCATTTATTGCTTGTAGACTTTTGGATGGCAGCCATTCTGACTGGTGTAAAGTGGTACCTCATTGTAGTTTTGATTTGCATTTCTCTGATAATGAGTGACGTGGAGCATCTTTTCATGTGTTTGTTAGCCATTTTTATATCTTCTTTGGAGAAATGTCTGTTAAGTTCTTTGGCCCACTTTTTAATTGGGTTGTTTATTTTTCTAGAATGGAGCTGCAGGAGTTGTTTGTAAATTTTTGAGATTAATTGTTTGTCTGTTGCTTCATTGGCTATTATTTTCTCCCATTCTGAAGGCTGTCTTTTCACCTTGCTTATAGTTTCCTTTGTTGTGCAAAAGCTTTTAATTTTAATTAGGTCCCATTTGTTTATTCGTGTTTTTATTTCCAATATTCTGGGAGGTGGGTCATGGAGTATCCCGCTTTGGGTTATGGCAGAGAGTGTTTTGCCTATGTTATCCTCTAGGAGTTTTATAGTATCTGGTCTTATGCTTAGATCTTTGATCCATTTTGAGTTTATCTTTGTGTATGGTGTTAGAAAGTGATCTAGTTTCATTCTTTTACAAGTGGCTGTCCAGTTTTCCCAGCACCACTTGTTAAAGAGGTTGTCTTTTCTCCTGAATGTCCTCTATTCTTACAACTGTGAAATTCTAGAATTAAGCACCAAATATACAAAAGAATTAGAATCATAAGGAGGACATTCAGGGCCCTTCTGAGCCTGAACTTAATTTACTTCTCTGATCTTATTTTCCTCTTCACACACCTTATGCTCTAGACTGTTAAGTTACTATTTCCCACATGTGCCTAGTCCTATCACACAACTCACTGCTTTTGTGTGTCCTTGGGCATCTAGGACTAGCTCCACCCAGAAAGGCTTCTTTGTAGCAACTAGAGCTCTTGGAACCACATTAGATTCAGAGAGTGTTGAATGCTATGCATCCTGATCTGGAGGATAAATTCTCAGGTCTTTTTGGGTGCTTACACTTCTGCTATATTTATGAGATTGCTTATTGTCCCAGATTTGGAAAGACTGTGGACCTACAAGTTATCTAAGTCAGCTCTTCCTCCCAGTCCCGTTCAAGGGTCATATCCCTGTGGTATGAAAGAATAGAACCTTTTATTTTACCTACTTCCAGAGCTGTTCTCTTTCTATATGCTGTGCTTAGTTGCTCAGTTGTGTCTGACTCTTTGTGACACCATGGACTGCTGCCCACCAGGCTCCTCTGTCCATGGGGATTCTCCAGGCAAGAATACTGGAGTGGGTAGCATATCCCTTCTCCAGGGAATTTTCCTGACCCAGGAATCGAACTGGGGTCTCCTGCGTTGCAAGTGGGTTCTTTACTGGCTGAGCTGACAGGGAACTGGAGCGTTCCCTTACTAGCATTCCTCGTCAATTCTTTGACCGTTCCTGTTGCTGCAGGTAACACCATTCACTTTTCTGCTTCCATTGTTTAGCTCTCCTCTTTTCTAACACTCAAAAATTCTGGGGAAGTATCCTGCTTAGCACTGCCATGTAGTTCATTGCTGCTGCTCTTTAGTTGCTAACTCGAGTCTGATTCTTTGTGATCCTGTAGACTATAGCCTGCCAGGCTCCTCTATCCATGGAATTTCCCAGGCAAGAATACTGGAGTGAGTTCCCATTTCCTTCTCTAGGGGATCTTCTCTACCCAGAGTTTGAACCTGCATCTCCTGTTTGGCAGGTGGATTCTTTACCACTGAGCCACCTGGGAAGCCCGATGTAGTTCATTACCCACTACTTAGAAAGTCCTCCGGGTTTCCCTGGTGGCTCAGTGGTAAATAATCCTCCTGCCAATGCAGGAAACAAGGGTTTAGTCCCTGGTCTGGGAAGATCCCACATGCTGCAGAGCAACTAAGTCCCTGTGCCACAACTATTGAGCCTGTGCTCCAGAGTCCAGGAACTGTAACTACCGAGCCCAAGAGCCACAACTAAAGAGTAGCCTGTGCTTGCCACACTAGAGAAATGCCTGTGCAGCAACAAATGCCTAGCACAGCCAAAAATAATAAATAAAAATTATTTATTTATATAATAAATAAATTTAAATAATATATAAATATATATTATTTTTAAAAAAGAAGGTCCTCCGGATTATTCCATTCCTATGAATTTACTGAAGAGAAATGAAAACATGTATCTATACAAATCTTTGTAGCAAATGTTCATGATGATATTAAGAAACTGCTATTTTCCAAAGTAGTTAATCATTTTGCATTTCTACCAGCCATGTTTGTGACTTTGTTGCCAAATTTAACAGTGAGTGTTAGTATCTGAAATTTTAGCTTCTCTACTAGGTATGTATTGGTATCTGATTATGGCTTTAGTTTGCATTTCCCAAATGACAAATGATGTTGAGTATGTTTCCATGTACTTGTTTGGCATCCATACATATATCTGGGTAAATTTTGTTCTTTTTTTGACTATTAATATTTTGAAATTGAATTGTTTATTACTGAGTTGGTTACTTCCAGCATTTGGCAATTGTAAGTAAAGCTGCTACACACTTCTGTTTGAATATAATTTTCAATTCACGTGTAAATAACTAGGACTGTAGAGGAACCAGAGATCAAATTGCCAACATCTGCTGGATCATCAAAAAAGCAAGAGAGTTCCAGAAAAACATATATTTCTGCTTTATTCACTATGCCAAAGCCTTCGAATGTGTGGATCACAACAAACTGTGGAAAATTCTGAAAGAGATGGGAATACCAGACCATCTGACCTGTCTCTTGAGAAACCTGTATGCAGGTAAGGAAGCAACAGTTAGAACTGGACATGGAACAAAGACTGGTTCCAAATAGGAAAAGGAGTATGTCAAGGCTGTATATTGTCACCCTGCTTATTTAACTTCTATGCAGAGTACATCATGAGAAACACTGGGCTGGAGGAAGCACAAGCTGGAATCAAGATTGCTGGAAGAAATATCAATAACCTCAGATATGCAGATGACACCATCCTTATGGCAGAAAGTGAAGAGGAACTAAAAAGCCTCTTGATGAAAGTGAAAGAGGAGAGTGAAAAAGTTGGCTTAAAGCTCACGTTCAGAAAACTAAGATCATGGCATCTGGTCCCATCACTTCATGGGAAATAGATGGGGAAACAGTGGAAACAGTGTCAGACTTTATTTTGAGGGGCTCCAAAATCACTGCAGATAGTGATTGCAGCCATGAAATTAAAAGACACTTACTCCTTGGAAGGAAAGTTATGGCCAACCTAGATAGCATATTGAAAAGCAGAGACATTACTTTACCAACAAAGCTCTGTCTAGTCAAGGCTATGGTTTTTCCAGTAGTCATGTATGGATGTGCGAGCTGGATGGTGAAGAAAGCTGAGCACTGAAGAATTGATGCTTTTGAACTGTGGTGTTGGAGAAGACTCTTGAGAGTCCCTTGGACTGCAAGGAGATCCAACCAGTCCATCCTAAAGGAAATCAGTCCTGGGTGTTCATTGGAAGGACTGATGTTGAAGCTGAAACTACAATACTTTGGCCACCTGATGTGAAGAGTTGACTCATTGGAAAAGACCCTCATTCTGGGAAGGATTAGGGGCAGGAGGAGAAGGGGACGACAAAGGATGAGATGGCTGGATGGCATCATCGACTTGATGGACATTGGTTTGGGTAGACTCCGGGAGTTGGTGATGGACAGGAAGGCCTGGCATGCTGCGATTCATGGGGTCGCAAAGAGTCAGACACAACTGAGTGACTGAACTGAACTGATAGTAAGTCTACATTTAACTTTATAAGAAACTGCCAAGTTGTCTTTCAATGTGGCTGTACCATTTTGTATTTCTACTAGTAATTTATGAGATTTCTTACTGGAATTTGAATTGGACTACACTGAATATATACCTCAGTTTGGGGAGAATTAACATAATAACATGTTATATATCTGAGTCTTATCTTAAGACTTATCTTAAGAATGTGTCATCTTCACACTTACTAATTGTTGACTCTTTTCAGCAATATTTTGTAGTTTTCACCATACAGTTCTATATACATTTTATAAAATTTATCCCTACATATTTTACATTTTTCTTGTATTCTAAATAATTTAAATTGAAATTTCCAATTGTTTTATTTTTAGTATACATAAATAAAATTTATATTGACTAAAATATTTTATATAGATAGTTATATTTTTTGCAAAGAAAGTTTTGTTTCTAAACTAACTTTTTTTTTCTTTTCTTACCAGTAAGGACCTTAATATAGTATGAATAGAATCAGTGAGCAGAGAAATCCTTTCCTTGTTCTTGATTTTACAAGATCTTTCACCAACAGGTATGATGCTTGATGTGAGTTTTTTCAAACATACCTTTTAACAAATTGAAGAAGTTCTTTTCTATTTTTAATTTGCTGAGCATTTTTTGTTTGTCAAGAATGTGTGTGTGGGACTTCACTGGTGGTCCAGTGACTAAGACTCCCTGCTCCCAATGCAGACAACCCATGTTCGATTCCTGGGATCTAGAGAACTAGATCCCGTATGCCCCAACTAAGGCCTGATGCAGCCAAATAAATAATTTTTTTTAAAAAAAAGAGAATGAGTGTGATTGTTTGACAAAAGGGTTCAATAACATCATAAAACATGATAATCCTAACTGTATTTGCCCTAATTTCTACTCTGAAATCTATTTTTCTGATACTGATACAGCACTCTAACTTTTTAAAATTGAATTTAGAATGATAAAACTTTTCCTCTATTTTACTTTTAACCACTCTGTAGTTTATATTCAAAGTGTGATTCTTATACACAATTGCGTCTTGGTATTTTATTCATCTGACAATATGGTCTTTGACTGAAGCATTGAGATTATCCATAATTAATGTAATTATCTTACCATATTGTTTGAGTTTTTAAAAAAATTTTGGAGTATAGTTGATTTGCAATGTTGTGTTAGTTTCAGATGTACATCTAGGTGGATCAGCTCTTCATATACATATATCCACTCTGTGGTTGAATTGAAATGTACTATCTTACTATTTGTTTTCTCTTCGTTCCATCTTTCTTGTTCCATTTTCCTTTTATTTGGTTTTATTTAATATTACTTTTACTTTTTCATTTTCTTTCCATTATTGGTTTATTTGATATACTTCCCTTTTGGGTTGGTTGTTCCTCTTTTCACAGACTAAATTGAGCCATATAATGATTAAACACTTGTCCAACATCACATAGTAGTTAAACAAAGCCCTTATGATAACTTACAAGGCCTTACAGTTTTTCACCTTTAGTATTTCTTGGACATCATCATTTTGTTCCCTCTCTGTCACTCACTGTGCCTCAGTCACACTGGCCTCTCTATGTTCTTCAGACATGGCTCTGACTAACGGGTCATTGGTGCCAAATGGGGGCGATTGGCCCTAACTAAGGAGTACTTGGCACCAACTATTTATTCTGTCTGAAAGTTGCCTTTCCTAAGTATCCACATGTCTAACTCCTTACCTGCAAGTCTTCTCTAATGTCACTTTTAAAGGATGACTCCCTAGATATATTATTTTAAATTTTACCCTCCTCCTCAGTTGTCAACGGGGTTTCCCTCATAGCTCAGTCGGTAAAGAATCTGCCTGCGATGTAGGAGACCTGGGTTCGATTCCTGGTTTGGGAAGACCCCCTGGAGAAGGAAATGGCAACCCACTCCAATGTTCTTGCCTGGAGAATCCCAGGGACAGCAGAGCCTGGTGGGGTGCCATCTATGGGGTCACACAGAGTCGGACACAACTGACGTGACTTAGCAGCAGCAGCAGCACACACTAGCCAAATATTTGCCAAAATTCTCCAATCCAGGCTTCAACAGTATGTGAACCATGAACTTTCAGACGTTCAAGCTGGATTTAGAAAAGGCAGAGGAACCAGAGATCAATTTGCCAACATCTGCTGGATCATCAGAAAAGCAAAAGAGTTCCAGAAAAAACATCTACTTTTCCTTTATTGACTATACCAAAGCCTTTGACTGTGTGGATCACAGCAAACTGTGGAAAATTCTTAAAGAGACAAAAATACTAGACATCTTGACCTGCGAAATATGTGTGCAGGTCAGGAAGCAACAGTTAAGACTGGACATGGAAAAACAGACTGGTTCAAAACTGGGAAAGGAGTACATCAAGGCTGTATATTGTCACTCTGCTCATTTAACTTATATGCAGAGTGCATCATGAGAAATGCTGGTTTGGATGAAGCACAAGCTGGAATCAAGATTGCTGGGAAAAATATCAATAACCTCAGATATGCAGATGACACCACCCTTATGGCAGAAAGTGAAGAAGAACTAAAGAGCCTCTTAATGAATTGAAATAGGAGAGTGAAAAAGTTGGCTTAAAACTCAACATTCAGAAAACTAAGATCATGGCGTCTGGTCCAATTACTTCATGGCAAATAAATGGGGAAACAATGGAAACAGTGACAGACTTTATTTTGGGAGGCTTCAATATCACTGCAGATGGTGACTGCAGCCATGAAATTAAAAGAATGCTTGCTCCTTGAAAGAAAAGTTATGACCAACCTAGACAGCTTATTAAAATGCAGAGACATTGATTTGTCAACAAAGGTCTGACTAGTGTAAGCTATCATTTTTCCAGTAGTCATGTATGGATAGGAGAGCTGGACTATAAAGAAAGCTGAGCGCCAAAGAATTGATGCTTTTGAACTGTGGTGTTGGAGAAGACTCTTGAGAGTCCCATGGATAGTAAGGAGATCCAACTAGTCCACCCTAAAGGAAATCAGTCCTGAATTCATTGGAAGGACTGATGCTGAAGCTGAAACTCCAATACTTTGGCTACCTGATGCAAAGAACTGACTCATTTTAGAAGACCCTGATGCTGGGAAAAATTGAAGGCAGGAGGAGGAGGGGACGACAGAGGATGAGATGATCGGATGGCATCACTGACTCAATGCACATGAGTTTGAGTAGACTCCAGGATTAGGTGATGGACAGGGAGGCCTGGCGTGCTGCAATCCTTGGAGTTGGAAAGACATGACTGAGCAACTGAACTGAAGTAAACTATCTCCATCACCTGACTTAATCTAAAATTCTACTTTTAGAGAGATTAAAGCTGTGTACCTTTCAATTTTATGAATTATCTTCTTAATATTTAGACAGTGCTATCAAAAGGCAAATCTTCCTGAAAGGAGTGGTAATATGCTTTAATCTAGTATAAATTTACACTTTGGAGACCATTTGTCAACATCATGTTTAAAACAAATGATTTTATGAATGGGACCTCTGTGCTGACAAATATTGCCTTTCCATGACTAACTGGGCCAGCTTCATAATTCAGGCTGATTTGGGCATTTTATTGGCCAGTGTAGCCACTGTATACACACATACTGTGTGTGTGCATCCTGATGAGAAGGAGATTCAAAGGCACTTATTTGTTGACACATTCCTTTCTGGAATATTGAAACCAAATCCTTGTATACTCTAAAGCTTCATTTCTGATATGTGAATTTAGTAATTACTTAAAAAAATTAGACAGCTGTTTTGGTTAGTACACAAAATTTTAAAACAAGGTGGACCTTGTTAGGCAATGAAACCATTAAATCCAAAGGTCCTCATGATTTTGTTAGCTTCTTGTTTATCCAAATAGATACCAGGGTTAATGGATGCACGTGTCAGCAATTGTAGCGCATCTGGAAGAGAGCATACTTGAAGGTGGGATGAAGTTTAGTGAATTCAGATATGAGGTTATGTCTGTGTGGTTCACTCTGAGTTATGGGAGTTTGAAGGATTCTCTTATCATTTGTAAAGTGAACTGGAAATAAAACTTTGGCACTTTTCCTTCCTGTTGTTTGGCCTTGTTATAAATGAATAGTCAACTGAAAGTTTCTTCAACAACCAAGAATTTCTCAAAACTATCTGTTTAAAGATGAGAAAAGAGATGAATGTCATGGCATATGAATAAAACTTCTGAAAGCAGATGATTCAATTACTCTTGCAATGAAATATCCTATCATTTTTATTCACATTACTCGCCACTCTCATATTTTTCCAGAGCCTCTTTGGACCTCAGTAGTATTAAATGCTTGCTGTATCTTAAGAGTCTTTAGAGCTTCAGGAGTTCACTATTATAATATAAATGGCATAGAGGATTTTGCACAAGGCTTCAAATATGGTTTGGATGACATCACCCTGAAAGGCAATGCAGGGTTTTTAATATAGGAGGCAATATTGTTCACTTCTCCTTTGTGTGGTAAAAGGAAAACCATGTATGGTTTGCTTTTTTCTACCTCAGATTTTGACTCTTTATGATTGTCTCACAAGCAAAATGGAAGACTGGTAATCTGGTTAATCCCTGGGTCAGCAATTCCTTGTAGTTTCTGAATTATTTAGGTTAATTACAGTCTATTCTATTCAATATATAGTAATTATCTGACTTCTCTTTGACCACAGAGATTCCTGAAAACTTAGTATTTATCATGTGGATGATTATGGTTGACATTTATAAAGCACTTCTTATGAAGAAGGACCCATGCCACATCCTTTTTTAAAAAAATAAACTTCTAGTTTTAGAATAATTTTAGGTTTACAGAAAGATTAAGAAGATAGTACAGAGAGTTCCCATATACCCTGTACCCAATTCCATCTATTAATAATTAATTATGGATACATGGTAATGGTACATTTCATACATGTACATTAATATGGTACATTTATCACATTTAATGAGCCAATATTGATACATTATTAACTAAAATTCATTATATATTCAGATTTCCTTATGTTTTATCTAATATCCTTTTTCTATTCCAGAATCTTATCCCAATTAACACATGATATTTAGTTACCATATCTCCTTAGGCTCCTCTTGTTCTGACAGTTTCTTATATTCCTAGTTTTTAATAACCTTGACAGTTTTAAGGAGTATGGTCAGGTATAGACTGTAGAATGTACAAGCTCAGTAGTTGTGGTGCATGGGAATAGTTGCTCTGTGGCATGTGGGATTTTCCTGAACCAGGGATCAAACCCATTTCTCCTGCATTGGCAGGTGGATTCTTTACCACTGAGTCACCTAGGAATCCCTGTTTGTTTATTTTTTAATGCAGAGATTTGTTATAACACTAGTTTATTTTCTGCCTGGGATAAAACTCATATATTTTGAGTTTGGGATATGGGATAAAACTCATTATAGCTTCATTTTCCTTCTGTAATTTCTACTCATGCCTCAAGACTGAGTTATTGGAAAGACTATGTTGTGATGAGGTTCTTCTGGTAATTCCAAATAATTAAATACTTTGGAATGGATTCAGCAAATAGCAAAATGCCAAATTCTGTAGCTTATTGCATTTTAAGAAACTTCAGAATCTTTCTTACAGTATGACAATAGCAATTTTTCTATATTTGAATATGTATTTTTCACTCTATTAGAGGAAACGCAAAAGTACATATATGTAGAATAAAGTCAAGAATTTTACATTTCTTCTCATTCTTATCTGTATAAGTTGAAAAATGTATTGAAGAGGTTAAGTGATATTCTCTGAGATTCACTATGATGTGCAAGATAAAAGAGAGCCATTAAATTGTGTATCTTATTTATGGGCAAAAGGAGTGGGCCCTATGGATTGCCAAATATTGTGTGAAATATAACTGAGACTAGTAATGCGTTTTTGCTAATCATTCTATTGTTTGTCTGAGCCTCAGCAGTAAGATAGTTTGCTCAGTAGTTGTTCAGTGGTTTGTTTTCATGGCATTTGGGGGACTGTTTTCATAATTAATGTTTAGATTATGCTAATGAGTGGTTTGTGCATTCTTTTTAAAGAAGGGCCCTTGGTCACATGAGACTCTGGCAGCAGGCCAAGGCTGGGGAAATTCATATAACGTCAGAAGCAATGAAGAACATGGAAGGCAACAGAAAAAATACAGATGTGCTGTTGTGCTCAGGTGATGAAAGTGTTGCTGTTTCATGGACCATTCTCTCAAGTAACCTGTCAGGCAGCTCTGAATGGGCAGGCATATGGCCTTTGGATTAAAGAGCCTATTTCCACAGTGACCTTGTACTCATTAAGTAGTTTCTGAGATATGAATATAGATACCAAATGTATTCACCAGGAAGGGGTCTCTGCTGCTAATATCTGCAAGCAGACTGACTCTCTTTAGAAGCATTTTAATCCAAAGAAATAGTAAGCACCATTACAGAAAGGGTATGTAGCTTCTGTATCTTAGAAACAAGTAACACATTCAGAAGTGAAAACAGAGGAACCAGAGCAAATAGTATAGACTACAATCCTAAAGTAAAGAAACACTTACTATGTTTTATTGCAGGGATTCTTAATCTGAGATTCATGTGGTCATAGGCAGGAAAAGGGAAGTTTTCACAAATTTCCTGAAGTTATTGACAAAATTAGCCATGGCATCCATTCGATGGGGAGAGAGGCAAGTACTTTCATCACATTCTCCAGGGTAGGTATTCATTAACCAAAAGTATAAGAAATTTTAATAAGTAGTCAATTAGTTATATCTTTGAATAGATACTAACAAATGTGTTTATATTGCTTAAACTGAAAGATAGCTGAAATATAACTTTAGGGGTAGGTAGATTTGAGCTAGAGCTCTATCATTTCAAATGACTTTGGGTAAATTAGACTTCTTATTTGTAAAATGTGTGTACAATGATATTTACCTCATTGAGATATTATAATTTCCTAGAGGAAAAGTATAAATGCAATTTTAAAGCACCTAGCAGACTGCCTGGCATGCAGTGAGTACTTAACAAAAGTTATGTCAAAGTCAGGATTCAAGAGTTGTTATGAAATCTGTAATTTACTATAAAATGCTTCTGAAAAAAATAAAACAAAAAACAGGCAACATGTGTGATGCATATCAGTACTGTTTAGTTTCAGCCATATGCTATGCACTATCCTAATCAGAAATTCAATTTTCAGGGGTGATCAGATGATATCATAAGGTCCACACTCTAGAATGTTTATAAGGTTTTTTGGTTTTATTTATATTTGATTAGTACCAGATGCTAGAAGGAAACATAGAGATGACTTTTCATTGGTTAAATTTGTGATTCATTAATTAGTATAATAGACTGCAGAAGTAGGTTTCATTGGTGAAATTAGTAGCATCTTGGTATGTGGAAAGGGTAGAATATTTTAGAGATACTCCTGATACTTCCATAAAATAGGAATTAAGAACCTAGATGGCCCTTTGTATCCTGTATGCTCAAGGATGGTCCTGCAACTTTATCCTTTATCTAGCTACTGGTGCCGATGTAGATTATTAGGGCCATAAAATCCTGCCCGTACAATACTGACCCATCTACCTCCAGCAAATCTCGCATACAAGGTGTGGCAAACATACTTAAAACACCGTGAATTAGGGTTTCGTTGAACTTACGGAATAGACTATTCAAACTGTTCTGTGCCTGCTTGCTAGTAACTGTTTAACAAATGTCCACACATTTGGGAGACTTGGATCAGAAAGGTACTGTTAATGAAGAGGCTATGGCTATAGTTAAATACAGTGGCTATAATTATGTTCCAAAAATGTCAAAAGAGATGTGACCAAATTAGCTTAGGTTAGTATGCAAAAAGACTAAGAGTAAAGCCGCCAGGCTGAGCAAAGTAGATTCACGCATAAGGAGCCCAAGTCCCAGCATCAATGAAAAGGGAAGGTAAAGCAGGCCTACTGGGCAGGTGACAACCAGGAGGGCACAACTAAGATCAAAGGAGGTAAAAGGTCTCAGATGAAGGTAAAAGGGTTAGGATGACTGAGGAATCTGAAAAGGCAGGAGAAAGGAAGCAGGTAGATAGGCTACAAAACAACTTTCATAACTGAAGGCAGACCTTTGTCTCATCCAGGGAGATGGATATAGCTCCTCCTAGAACTATACCTTTTTCTGAGCATCTGCAGGTAGAAGTGACTGAGGTAGACAAGAGCGAGGGACAGTCATTGCGAGGCCTCTTCCAACACAGGGAGCTCCTGACAAGGGTTTTATATTGTACCAATCCCTGTATCTGCTACTGTTATTCTTTTTATCCTCCTCTAAAGTCACTGGCCTTGAGGATGTGGAGCAACTAGAACTCTCATACATTGCTGGGAGTAATGTACAATGGTTAAAAAAAAAAAACACTTGGAAAACAGTTTGGCCATTTCCTATAAGGTTAATGATGCATTTACCATATGATCCAGCAATCTCACTTCTGGATACTTATCCAAGAGGAATGAAAGTATCCTTTCATACAAAGACTTGTATAGAGATTGTTCAGAGCAGCTTTATTCATAATAACCTCAAGAGGAAAAAATTCAAATACTCATCAACTGGTAAATGAATGCACAAATTGTGGGCCATACATACAATGGAATACTACTCAGTGACAAAAATAATAAACTATTTTATTATAACAATAATCTAATATTTATTAATATTTATTAAGTAATCTAATAATAATTATTATAATCTAATATTATTTGCCCCAGTATAATGTATTTTGTTGTTCAGTTGCTCAGTGCTGTCTGACTCTTTGCCACCCCATGGAATGCAGCATGCCAGACTTTCCTGTCCTTCCTCATCCCCTAGAGTTTTCTCAGATTCATGTCCATTGAGTCATTGATGCCATCCAACCATCCCCTGTCATCCCCTTCTCTTGCTTTCAGTCCTTCCCAGCATCAGGGTCTTTTCTAATGAGTCGGCTCTTCACATCACATGGCCAAAGTATTCAAGCTTAGCTTGAGCATCAGTCCTTCCAATGAATATTCAGGGTTGATTTCCTTTAGGATTGACTGGTTTTATCTCCTTGCTGTCCAAGGGACTTTCAAGAGTTTTCTCCAGCACCACAATTCTAAGGCATCAATTATTTGGCATTCACCCTACTTTATGGTCCAACTGTCACATCCATACATGACAACTACATTATCAACTTTATTGCTTTGTAGGCAGCAGGGAGTAGGAGAATTCTTGTAAGGCACAGAGGAAGAAAATAACTGGTAGAGGTCATGTGTACAGAGACATCAGTGAAGAAAATAGTTTTAGTTAGTAGGCTACTCTGCAGATTCTCTAAGCAAGTCATAGAGGGTATTGAATCCACCTATGTGCTTAGTTGCTCAGTCGTGTCTGACTCTTGCAATCCCATAGACTGTAACCTTCCAGGCTCCTATGTCCATGGGATTTTCCAAGCAAGAATACTGGAGTGGGTTGCCATTTCCTTCTCCAGGGGATCTTCCCGACCCAGGGATCAAACCCAAGTCTCCTGTATTGCAGGCAGATTCTTTACCAACTGAGCTACAAGAGATATCAAATTTGAACATTCTAATAACATACAAATGAGGCATTTTAAAAGCCACTGGAAACTATGCCCTCAAGAATTGGAACTAAGCAATATTTATTTTTTCACTGTCTTCTTTCCTTTTAAAAGGTAATACCTAGTTTATTTCTTCTTTGAAAATATCTTATGCTAAGTTGTATGTGCTCAGTCACTAAGTTGTGTCCAACTCTTTGCAACCCCATGGACTGTAGCCCATCAGACTCTTTTGTCCATGGGATTTCCCAGGTAAGAATACTGGAGTGGGTTGCCATTTCCTTCCCCAGGGAATCTTCTAAACCCAGGGAGTGAGCCCATGTTTCTTGTATCTCCTGTGTTGGCAAGTGGATTCTTTTACCACTGCACCACCTAGAAAGCCCTAATGCTAAGTCACTGAGCAATAAAAAAAACTAAAATTTTGCCATTTCAAATTTTAGCATGGCAATAAAAATTCTGTTGAGAACTCTAGTTACTGTGTCTGAAGTCAGGACAAAATAGAAGGAAAATAAATCCTCTTTGGGAATCTTCAAACTTGCATGAACACTTTTTGTACATATAGGAGTCTATTGGAAGAAATACTGTACCCAGTACCAAGAACCTAGTCCTATGGCATTTGGAAACAATACTTACAAGCTAGGTAGTAATCAGTGGAAAGGTTTTTAATTTATTTATTTTTATTTATTTTCTTTACATTATCGTGTTGGTTTTGCCATAAATTGACATGAATCCGCCATGGGTATACATATGTTCCCCTTCCAGAATCCACCCCCCCCCACCTCCCTCCCGATTCCATCTCTCTGGGTCATCCCGGTGCACCAGCCCTGAGCACCCTGTATCAAGCATCAAACGTGGGCTGGAGATTGACTTCACATATGATAATTTACATGTTTCAATGCTGTTCTCCCATATCATCCCCCCCTTGCCCTCTCCCATAGAGTCCAAAAGACTGTTCTATACATCTGCATCTCTTTTGCTGTCTTGCATATAAGGTTATCGTTACCATCTTTCTAAATTCCGTATATATGCATTAGTATACTGTATTGTTGTTTTTCCTTCTGGCTTACTTCACTCTGTATAATAGGCTCCAGTTTAGAATTAAATCAGAGCATGGTTGATTGTCAAGACTTTAAAAGAAAGCAATTTGTTTCTGTAGGTATAGGCCTTTATGTCAATAAATGATTATTATGTATCTCAATAATCCTTAGTTGAAATACACAAAAGAGTTTTTTTTAATAATATCTTTTGAAGTTTCTCCATGGACTTATGTTCTCCTAGTGAAAATTAACTGTAAAGGCATTGTCTCCCTGAATCCCCCCCCTTTCTAAAGGGGGAAGGGGTGGCACCGGATTGCCAAAGGGAAGTATCTCTAACAATGGAAACAGAAGTCTTTAATATAGTACAAAAGATAAAAAAATTAGTTAATTGTACCTTGCTGTAGGTACAAGTCCCTGCCCCATCTCATCTGAAATAGATTGTGCAGTGGTTGCATTGCCAGGGCTTCAGGAGAAGGGTGGGGGGTGAAGAGGTGAAGCACAGAGCATTCTTAGGATGGCAAGCAGTGCCACAATGAAAATTTCTGCCCATTTGTCACTCTTGCCATATGAAAGAGCTTCTCTAGGGCACACACCCAGAGATGGACTTGTTGGATCATAAGCTACTTATGATCATTAAGTTCAATTTCATTTGGTGGAACAAAAACTGCTAGTTGCCAACTTTAAAACTTATTCTTCCTTAATTTTCAGTTGGACATATGGATGTCTGGAGGAAATATTTCCTACCCTCCCTTGCTGCTGAGTATGACAATTTAAATTTTTGCCAATGATATGTAAATAAAAATGTATGGCAGTTTTCAGTATATTACTTAAAGAGATAGCTGCCATATATCCATTGACTTTTCCTCTGTTCTGTTCCCTTTCTTGTTTCTGGTATCAGAATTACAGATATGTTCACAAAAGGTCTAGGGGTCATTTTGGACTAAGAGCATAAGGGCCCTGCTGTAGTAAAGTTAGAACCAGGAGGAACTTGCATAACTTCCTGGAGCTGCCTTCCTAGCAACAGGCTTTATTCCTTGAGACTTAATTGGAGAAATATGAACTTATTTCTTGTATAAGCCTCTGTTGTTTTAGACTTTCTGTCACAGTCAGTCAGATATAATTCCAACGAGTGCAGTAACACTCCAAGATATTAACAGCTTTCAGTGGTTATAGCTTTTAATACTAGCTCCTCAGGTGGCTCAGTGGTAAAGAACCCGCCTACCAATGCAGGAGATATAAGAGACATTAGTTCAATCCCTGGGTGGGGAAGATCCCCCGGAGGAGGACACGGCAACCCACTGTAGTATTTTTGCCTGGGGAATACCACGGACAGAGGACCCTGGTGGGCTAGTCCATGGGGTCACAAAGAGTCAGACACAACTGAGCAACTAACACACACACACACACACACACACACACACACACACACACCCCTTTTAATACCCCCCAAGAGCAACACATGAACTTGTAATTATAATGTTTTTTTAATAGCTTTCAAAGTATTTTATGACTATGTATCATTTTTATCTGTACATATCATGTGAGAAAGAACAGGTACACTAAGGTCTCCACTCTATAGTTCACAGGGATGAAACCCAGGGAGGTTCAGTGACTTGACCAAGGTCTCATAATTTAGTATCTGGTGATAGGTAAGGTATCAAGGATACATACGATGTCTAACAGAAAAATGCTCTGCTCCCATGGGCTTTGACAAACCTTATCTGTTCTACTCCTAATAATTCATAGAACACTGTGATAAAACTGTATCATGAGCTGCCCTATTGCTAAGTAGGACCATGTTGAATTGCACGATAGAATGCCCACTTTGGGCTTCAACTTGGACTGGGAGAGTCATGTCAATTCAAGAAGATAACTGGGTTACAGAAAAGGGGAGGGAAAATATACATTCATCAGAGGGCATGCATGTGTCAGAGGACCATGTGCCTGGTCTCTTGGCCCTGCTTGCCAGCCAATTTGCAGACTGATCATTGGCAATGAATCTGAAAAAGTCACCGATCTCCATGCACAACTAGATGGCACTAAGCTAAAGGAGCAACTTTTTGAAAGGGATGAAGAAAATGAGACCTAATCCTATTTTAAATGTAATTTTCTTTTTCTTTCCTCTTTTTTTTTTTTTTTTGGTGTGTGTGTGTGTTAATGTGAGTGTGATTTAGAAAATGGAGTGATGTCAGAACTGTCTAGGCTGCTAAGTAGAGTGGGAAAGGCTGTGCTGAAGGAGTTCTCAAGGACAAATACATTTCTTAGGAAATGTCCAGAAATGGCTGTTGACTGGAACTTGAAATGGCCTGAAGATGTGCTTCTGGCTACTGTGGTCCTAAAAGGATTTTGTAAGCACATCAGAGAACATGAATGTGTCAGGTGGGCACTTTGGGGTTTGGTTGACATCTGTCTGAAGGACCGTGACTTTCCATCTCCTGCCTAGAAGATGTTTGCCAACATCACTTTCTTTGTCACTTCTGATGTTAGGGTGAAAAGGGCCTTTGAGTAGAGAAGCATGTTTGGTATAGATATGTGAATACCAGAGACAGTGGGGAAAGAAGAGAGACAGACATTCTGTACAGTTTGGCCACTTATGAACTAAACCCTAGATCAGGTAGCTTACCTTTGAATATATTCTCTTTAAAACTTTCCCCTCTACCAAATGTATTTTCCACTATTATGGAAAGTAAACTGCCCACTTTAAATCTATTTTCAGTGCCAGTAAAAATTATAAATAGAGAAGAATAACCTAAAAATCAAGCTCACTATGCATTTTAATGCAAGATACAACCCAGTTCATATATGCCCAGTAATGCCAGCAAATTTTCCAAACCAGAATTTAACTATCTGTGCTTGATGTGCAAGAGCAACATACATACTTAATAAAAATTTAAAATCCAGGCCTCAGGGCTCAACAAATTTAGTTCCTGCCTACTGAATTTCTCATTGAAAATAACATACTGCATTGAAAATGGAAGGTCTAAGGAAATGGAATTTCCACTGAATAGATAGATGGCTGTAATCCATTTAATCAGCTGACATGAGACAGTTGGCTCTGGCTGAACTGTGAAGGCTCTGTTTTTATCTGATTCTGCAGCCTCCTACTGATGGGGAGGCCACATAGAATGCCATGTGGGCTGTGTTGTGAGAGAATCATTGTGTGTGTAGTGGGGAAAATATGCTGGATAGGGATTCTGGGCACCTAATCACCATTTCTGGTATTTCTGCTAAATAGTTCTGATATCATGAATTATCTTTAAGCCTCAGCCTCCTTTATTAAAAATTAGTGGAATGGAAGATACTCCCTAACATCTAGTTTAGTGGTCTTTTTTTAATCTCAGAATTTACTCCACAGATTGAGATTGCTTCTGGTAAGAGTATAATACAACAATGTGGTAGAAATTTTTGGCAATAAACCATATCCATTTCACCTCTCCTTCCTGGATCCATTGCTGTTAGGTAGGGACATGTTACTCTCTCTGATCAATGAGCTCTGGATAGAATGTCTTTCTAGACTAAAGAATAAAGGAGCAATTTGGGTTCTTCATTGTCTCCACTCCCCTGACATGGCAACCTTGCAGGCTAAATGCTGAGACAGTAGAACCATAAGATGGAAATGATCAGATCACTGGTACTTGGAAGAGAGTTGCTCTGGAGAGACATTGAACTTACAAAGAACTTGGGACAGTAAGAAATATATCTGAGTAAGTGAGATTTTGAAGGTCTCTAACAGCAGTGTTATCTGGTCTGTAGACAAGAACATATCATTGCCTCAGACTTAGGTGGCTCACCCAGGAGACTCATTTATACTTATACAGCAAATGAATAATTGTTTACTGGCAAAGTCATACGATGCATAATGATGAGAGTACAGGTTCTTGTCTATACCTTTTAGATACCAGATCATCACAGTAAGAATCATGGCTTGGATTAAAACTGGAAACTTTCCCTGACCACCAGAAAGAAGGCACCAAATGAAATACAGAACTAGAGATACGTAACAGAGCATATAACAATCACTCGAAAAATGCTTGTTTAATAAAAGAATAATATGAAGTTCCCCTTCTTGTGCATTTGGTGGAAAAGAGGAGGATGAACTCATTGAGAACATCTCGGTATCCTGAGCAGTGTAGCACATGGTCGTGCTCAAGAAGTGTTGTTGAGTTCAGATGAATGGGTGAACACTTAGTATGGTGGAGCATATGGCTGACTTTAAAACTGACAATATGGAAATGGATATTGGTCCCCCTCCTTACTCATAGCCTGCACTTTAAAAATAGAGGCTATCTAAAATACATGTATATGATTGTCATTCACACATTCATTTATTCAGTAAATATTTATCGAATACCTGAATTACTCAAAGCACCATGTTAAATATTGGTGAGTAGGAGTGGAAGGGTCCCCATGGAGTTTATATTCTGGGGCATTGGGCTTCAGTGACATCAGAGACAAAGGAGTGATAGACACTAAATATTATTTAAATAAAATTGTAATAAATCTTACCATGGAGAATTGGAGGATCCCTTGCGACCTCCTAGGGGACCCAGCCTAGGCTGGTGATCAGGGAAGGCTTCCAATTTTAACCCAACTTCATGATTCTTACTGTGATAATTCAGTGCCTGAAAGACTTGACTGACTTTTTTCAGCCTACATGTGGAACCTTGCAACTGTGGCTTTGCTTATAGCCACAGTGGTTGCCAAGTGAAACCAGAGCAGCTGTTTTTCCAGTATTTGCTTT
The DNA here is from genome assembly GCA_007570785.1 of Antilocapra americana. Taxonomy (NCBI): domain Eukaryota; kingdom Metazoa; phylum Chordata; class Mammalia; order Artiodactyla; family Antilocapridae; genus Antilocapra; species Antilocapra americana. Next base: position 2,686,985 of record ML661889.1, on the reverse strand, counting down.
GCTTTCACTTGGCTTGAATTTCAATGAAACAACATCAGTCCAGTGTACTATTGCAGGACTCTGGTCTTGGGAAGTGGAGAAAAGTGAGGAAGGGATTCTATCCTTTATCTGTGCCAATGGATAGAACCTTTGCCTGTGGTTGGCTTTGCACTCTGTAACCCAGAGTCCCTCCTTGTGAAAGAGAAACTATCATTTTACAGGTGAGGAAGCTGAGCATGGAGGGGTAAGCAACTTGCCCCACAAGCACCTTGTGACTTGGCCCCCCAAAGTCACACAGTGAATAAATGCTAGAGCAAGAATTTGAACTCACTCAGTCTGGTTCCAAAATAAAGGCAATTAACCCCTGCTTTACACTGTATTGCCTCTGTCAATGCTGGGCTTAATAAGAGCAGGGAATGGGAACCCACTGCAGTATTCTTACCTGGAGAATTCCATGGACAAAGGAGCCTGGCGGGCTACAGTCCATGGGAACGCCAAGTCAGACATAACTGAGCTACTAATACTTTCATCTTACCTGGGGACACTGTTAGCAAAATAATCATGAAAATTCTTAAGAAGATCTCTTGATAAATCCAATGTGACGTTCTTTTCTGAAAGCTTGGGGCAGATTGCTGCTTGTTTGGTTGAGTACCTGATAAAATAACTGATGCATGTTTTGGGACCTTATTTTTTTTAAATGTCTACATCTATGGACATTAGAACCACTTGCAGTTGGTGAAATGGTCACATTGAGAGGCATAGTGATGCCAAGCCTGGCCAGTGACTCATGTACTTTCTAGAGAGGGAAGGCAGAATTGCTTACATTGTTTATAGTTTTGCTATCTATTCATTTTGTTTCTTTCCCTAAGTCTACAAAATTGAATCCTAGCAGGCTAAGTACACTTTGGATATAACATATGTTGATTTGCTACATTTCCTAAGTAACTGAATCCTTTCATAGGCAATACTTATTTCTCCTTTCCTCCAAATTTTCCCAATTTCCCAATAGAAATTGTAGATTAGTATTTCTGAAAGGACAATTGGGACACTGAATTTTTTAAGCAAGCTTCCAAAGTGACTCTTACACAGCCTAAAGTTTGAAAGTCATCTATGATTCTATCTGATCCCAGTGAGAGGATCACAGCAGGTCATTCTATCCTCTAGAATAGCAGTGGAATCTGCCTTTCATTTTAGTAGTTCCTGCTGTGTTATGTCCATGACCCTTAATGCTTGTTTCCTGATTGTCAAGTCTAATGGCTCTAGGGCCAGAGAGAATTTCCCTAGGTTGAGTTCATCCTATACTTAGAACAAGGAACTTGGGTTCCCCAATATCACTCCAAGCAAGATTCATGTATGTTATTTATACCTGTATCAGTCAAGTTTCATATCCATAAGCATCAGAAATGACTGTTTATATTGACCCCAAAGGGAATTTTCTGATTATCTAGAAAGCTCTGGGGGCTACCAAATCAATATGGACCTGGAGGATCAGGTGGAAAAGCAGAAAAGAAGAGAGGGAGTTCTCGAGGACTGGGAACTGAGAACTGAAGCAAAGATTCTGAAGCGGGAATGGGCTGGCACTTCTCAATGTGTTCCTTTAAATTCACCTCCCAGGAAGCCTGAATCAGGTATGTCTTCCTGACTGAGGCAGGAAGGGGATGGTCTGGATTCCTTGGCTCTTGTGGAAAGCAGTGGACACCAACTCCCAGCACAACTGCACACAAGGAAAGGGCTGCTCTCTCAAAGGGAGGCTCAAATGGGGTCAGAGGCAGAGCAGAAACAAATGACAAAATAATATATTCCCATGCCTACCTTGAAGGCAGCCTCCTCCTTGAAAGTGACCACACATCCTATTTTGATTCTGGCGCCACAATCTATGCTCTTCTCTTCTGTGTTTAAGAAATGGGTGGCTATAGGGAAATATTGTTATGATGAATATATGGCTTCTTAACACAAAGAAAAATATATCCACAAAGGTTCTCACTCTCTTCTTCTGCATAATGCCTAGGTGCTTTTATGTGCTATGGGAAATAATAAAGAAACTAAGGAAGTTGAAACTGTCAGAAGTGTGGAATGGTGTAAGGAAAGCAATTTTGTTTGTTTGTTTTCTCTGCTAACTGACTTCTAGACGCCTGGGGTCATATCATTCATTCATTCACTTGGTATATATTAGGAGCATGTTGTTGTTGAAGATTGTCCTGTAGACTTGAAGCAGCAGTTACTATATGCAGTTTTTTACTTATCACTCCTTTCCTGGAAGGCTATTCCTGAGCTCTAGATTTTGCTTGAGTTTGACCTGCCTCTATCAGCTTGTAAAAGTCTCACTTAATTATTCATTTGTAACTTTGGAAAAACTATCTTAATCATTCTACTGCAATTCATTCAACCAAAGAGTGTCCTTTGGTAGAGAAGGGTATTTATATTGCTGTTGTTAGTTTCCTCTAACTGTAGGCATCAGCTTGATGTGGCCAATGGGGCTGGTTGACAGACAGGAAGGAAATGTGTCCTCATATATAGGTAAATACATTAAGAGAGAAAACAATCAGAAATATGCAAATATTTATGAAGATAACACATTAAAATGTTCCTATAATTCTGACTCAGATCCGTTTTGGAAATAATAGGGATGTGCATTATACATATTTTGGAGTAAAAATTAATAATAAGCTTAAAGTATTTGGAAAAAATGATACTATTACAGCAAAAGAAACCGAGGCAGCAGAAAAAATTTTGATATGGAGTTGATTGTGTGGTAGGAAGCAGCTCTACTAAACCAGATATAGCATCAGTAAAGAAATCCATGCAGAATTCTAATGGTAGACTCTTAAGTGCACACTTGCATACATCACTGAATATGAGGTACAGCAGGCCACCTTTTGAACTTCATTACCTCTTACTCCCCTAAATTGAAGGCATATTTGAAATGCTAAGCAACTTACTCTGTATATCAAGGACTACTGTCTTGCTAGGTGCCAAAAATATTGACACATGACTCAGTCAATGTAAACAATCTGTTACTTTCTGATTAACATGTAACTCTTTTGCTTAGCTAAAAATTTCTCTCCAAATCATTCTAAGGGTTATTCTCATGACTCCTCATGTATGAGAGGGAGGGTAGTCAAAATCCCATTTTTACTTTACCAAGTCAAATTCTTAGCAAATTTATGCTAGATTTTTTAAAAATGCTATTTTCTTTATATCTCTTCTCAAGGGGGAAAAAAACCTTCAAGGGCTGCCATGCCTTCCTCTCATGGTGTAGCTGGGAAATGTCCAACTCAGCTGTTAATGCATGGAATAAATGGCCAGTCTTGCTAACTCCTATTATCATCATTGTGTCTAGAGTCTATGTCAGTTCAAATCTAAAATGTCCTCCTTTGCATCAATGGTACTTTAAATATCCCAACAGTATCTGCATTTATATAATGCCCATCTGTACAATATCAAATCATCTTGACAAATGTTCTGTATTTCTATCTTTATGTGGGTATGACTAAGAAAACTGTGAGGTTAAACAAGAACTTTTGGGGGTTATATACATGTCTAAAATTTGCAGTCTTCACTCAGAGTAAAAGAGTCGGGTACTTAGACAAAAAAAAAATGGGCAAAAATAAATTCAACTAGATCAGAAATGATTAGTCAGCTCCATTTGATTTTCTTCCACACTATTTTACATCACTTATTTTAAATCAAGAGACTAGAAAAAAATTGACTTCTAGTTAATGAAATTTGATTTATTCAACCTTGAGTTATTACTGAAAATAACCTTGTTAGTTGGAAAATATACTTAATGCATTATTTTGAATAAATTATCAGTTGATGAATACAGAATTATAATATTGATATTACTTTACACTTGCACAGAATGTTGGCAGTTTACACAGTATATTCATACGCATCCCTTTCCTTTATCCTCATAAATCCCTAGGTATTATTGTTCATATTTTATAGATAGGATCTGAAAACTCAGAGAAGTCTAAGTAACAACTAATAAGTGAAAAGCAAAGATTCAGTCTCTGGTCTTCTGCTTCCAAGCCCTTTTCAGTAGTCACTTTTACCAAAAATAACCAAACAGAAGGATGGACTTTATTGTCTCCTGCCTGCACTATTTCAATGGCCTCTTATCCACTATCCCTAGAGGCATCCTCATACTATTCTTGATCTTCCCAGAAGCAGTTTAAGTCAGTGTTCTTTCCTAACAGATTGGAGCTCCTTTGCTTAGAAGACAAATTTTGAGCTCTTACTTTGCCATCTAGTGTCCTTCTCAACCAGACTTAAATTTGGCCTCAACCGAGTTCTTCAGTCCCTTTCCCCAACTTAGTTCTTCAACCACATGGCCTATGTTCCAGTCATAGCAACTTCAAGATTTCCTTAACACAGTGTGCTGTCCACAGCTTGTATTTTTGTATCTGTTGTTTCTTTTCCCTAGAATGCCTTTTCTTTATCCTCTTCCTAGTAAATTTTTATTTTTGACCTGAAAATCAACCCAAATATTACCTCTTAGATGAAGCCTTTCCTCACTTGTTAGGGCTCATATACCTTCCATTACTGTTAATACCACAGGAGTTGATATCATATGAATGAGCTTCTGAAGGGTACAGACCATGTCCTGTTGATCTTTGTATACCCTCCCCACCAACTAGGACCTAGCACAGTATCTGGTATTCAGTAACTATTGATGGAATTAATTACTTCCAGCTATCTATCCAAAAGAACAGAAAGCTGAGTCTTAAAGAGATACGTGCATACCTATCTTCTTAGCAGTGTTATTCACAATAGCCAAAAGGTAGAAGTAACCAAAAGTATATCAACAGATAAGGTGGGTAAACAAAATGTGGTATATACCCACATTGGAACATTCAGTTCAGTTCAGTTGCTTAGTCGTGTCCTGCTCTTTGCAACCCCATGAACTGCAGCACACCAGGCCTCCCTGTCCATCACCAACTGCCGGAATCTACCCAAACCCATGTCCATTAAGTTGGTGATGCCAACCATCTCATCCTCTGTCATCACCTTTTCCTCCTGTCCTCAATCTTTCCCAGCATCAGGGTCTTTTGCATATGAGTCAGCTCTTCACATGAGGTGGCCAAAGTATTGAAGTTTCAGCTTCAGCATCAGTCCTTCCAATGAACACCCAGGACTGATCTGCGTTAGAATGGACTGGTTGGATCTCCTTGCATTCCAAGGGACTCTCAAGAGTCTTCTCCAACACTGCAGTTCAAAAGCATCAATTCTTTGGTGCTCAGCTTTCTTTATAGTCCAACTCTCACATCCATACATGACTACTGGAAAAACCATAGCATTGACTAGACAGACCTTTGTGGACAAAGTAATGTCTCTGCTTTTTAATATGCTGTCTAGGTTGGTCATAACTTATCTTCCAAGAAGTAAGCATCTTTTAATTTCATGGCTGCAATCACCATCTGCAGTGATTTTAGAGCCTGAAAAAATAAAGGTCAGCCACTGTTTCTACTCTTTCCCCATCTATTTGACGTGAAGTGATGGGACCAGATGCCATGATCTTAGTTTTCTGAATGTTGAGCTTTAAGCCAATTTTTTCACTCTCCTCTTTCACTTTCATCAAGAGGTTCTTTAGTTCTTCACTTTCTGCCATAAGGGTGGTGTTATCTGCATATCTGAGGTTATTGATATTTCTTTCGGCAATCTTGATTCCAGCTTGTGCTTCTTCCAGCCCAGCGTTTCTCATGATGTACTCTGCATAGAAGTTAAATAAGCAGGGTGACAATATACAGCCTTGACTTACGCCTTTTCCTACTTGGAACCAGTCTATTGTTCCATGTCCAGTTCTAACTGTTGCTTCCTAACCTGCACACAGGTTTCTCAAGAGGCAGGTCAGGTGGTCTGGTATTTCATCTCTTTCAGAATTTTCCACAGTTTATTGTAATCCACAGAGTCAAAGGCTTTGGCATAGTCAATAAAGCAGAAATAGATGTTTTTCTGAAACTCTCTTGCTTTTTTGATGATCCAGCAGATGTTGGCAATTTGATCTTTGGTTCCTCTACCTTTTCTAAAACCAGCTTGAACATCTGGAAGTTCATGGTTCACGTATTGCTGAATATTCAGCCTTAAAAATGGAAGCTTTTCCCAATGCTACAGCATGAATGAAACTTGAGGATGTTATACTAAGTGAAGTAACCCAGTCACAAAGAGACTAATACTGTATAATCCCACTTATATGAGGTACCTAGAGTAGTCCAAGTCATAGAAACAGAAAGTAGAAAGGTGGTAGCCGAGAACTGGGAGAAGAGAGAAATAAGAGTTGTTATGAGTATAGAGTTTCAGTTTATAAGGCAAAAAAGATCTGAATATTAGTTGTACAACAAGGTGAATGTATTTAATGCTTCTGAACTGTACACATAAAAATGGTTAAATTTTGTTTCACATATTTACTGCAGTTTGAAAATTAAGTAAAAATCATTTTAAATAATATTTCCTTCTTCATTAAAGAAATGAATGAAATAAAAAAATTATTTTTAATATTTCCCTATATCTATATGGTGTAGAGAAGAAAATAAGACATAGCAAAACCCATAGATATATAAGAAGAGCTGGCTTTCTAATTGGGGAGATAGAAATCAGACAGATAATGTGCTGATATCATGTCAAAATAATAAATTCCCCAGTAGTAAAATCACTACTGGAGTCCTGAGGTACGGTTGAGTAAAAGAGATTGGTATTAAATATATTGATGACAGAGCTCTTCAAGGAGGAAATGAGCATGTGGCCTGGTTTTGAAGATTTAGTTGAGCAAGTATTGACAAAATAGCAAGCAATGGGCTCTGAAAAGATATAGAACAGGGCCATGGATGAGCTATTTTTCTGGGGATATACTTGCTTTACAGGAAGTACTTTACTAAATTCTACAACAGCTATATCAAGTAAGAACTACTTATAATCTCTTTTATTTGAGTAAACTGAGGCACAGATAGGTTAGGTAACTTATCCAAAGGCAATGTATAGTAAACAGTAGAGGAAGGCTTTAAACCCACATCACCTGGCGGCAACCCCTTTGTAATTACTCTTCCTTGGTGGCTCAGATGGTAAAGAATCTGCCTGCAGGACACCTGGGCTCAATCCCTGAGTCAGGAAGATCCCCTGGAGATGGCTACCCACTCCAGAATTCTTGCCTGGAGAATTCCATGGACAGAGGAATGGAAGAGGAGCCTGGCAGGCCACAGTTCATGCGGTCGCACAGAGTCAGACACGACTGAGTGACTAACACTTTTTTTTTCACATGCTGTTCTCTCTAGTCAGTTCTGTTATGAAGTGATCTTCAATATCTCATGTTTATATCCTCTCCCATAGGTCCTATGGTTTATGATGATTTTCAAAAATGACACACATTTCTATAGGAGAGCTTGGAATCCAGCTGATTGAATGTTTACAGATAGCTTGATGCAATAAAATAATTAAATAGCTATATAAAATATTCAGCTTAGAGGAAAAAAAAATTTTGACTATATTTTGCCCATCCATTTGACATAAAGATTGAGGTTAGGGAATCTACTTCTCTGGAAATTAGTCTCTAGCATCATGCTATAGTACTCCACCTCTATAGTTCCATTGCTGTTCTTCATATAGTACTCTTTTGTGGTTTATTATTTCATGAAATTTCCTTTGCCTATTTCAAGTGTATCAGGCTACAGACTGTCATCAACCTGTCTGACTTTGCCCAGAATTTACATTTCTTTTTCTTTTTTTCCATGATTCCAGCAGATGTGTTACATTATTTTCAAATGAAAATCAAATATGATTAATAGAGGTTGGTAGTATATGATTGTGATGGTAGGAGTGGTCAGAAAAAGTCAATTCTTCCATATTAAATAATATATATTAATATGAAATATATAAAAGGAACATGATTTGAATGCTGCTTACAGAAAAGATTGTATTAATCTACATTAAATTATCTATAATCAAATAGTGAAAAGAACAAAATGGTGATTATTTCATCTTCATTCTGACACAAACTGGCAAGCTGGGGAGTACTTTACCATATTCAGAATTCTTTATTTTTGTTTGTTTTAAGATATAAAAGGAAAAAGAAAACATATAACTCAGTAAGATTTTGTTAGATATTTGAAAACTATATTTAAAGGTCATAAGTAAATGTAAACCCATGGTGGTTTCATGTCATTGTATGGCAAAACCAATAAAATGAATAAATAAATAAATAAAAATAAAGGTCATAAGAACTTCAATAAAAAGTGAGAGAAAAGTGTATCTTTTACCAGATTTCAAACTTAAAGGAATACTTTACTAAGTAAGCATCACTAGTTAGAAAATTTCTACTAGAATTAGATCAGAGGAGACATGAAAACAAGGAAAAAACTGGGGTAAAACCTCCAAAATCCTTTTGGACAGCAGACCACTGACAAAATATTTCACTTCATTAAACATAAATGAATTAGCAATATGTGGTTTGTGTTTTCCCCAGAATGGGAAGGGGCTTAAAATGTAAGGGTAAGTAACTTTTGCAAAATTCTATTTAGTATTTTGCTGAACCTGAACCATATTTGCCAAAAGTTTACTTTAGTGGTAAGTTTGGAAAAGAATACAGAGGTACAAAAAGAAAGCATTGACTTGCATACATGTATGTGTTTTCAGCTTAAAATATTATAAAATCAATGACAATTTTAGATTCTTCTACAAATAGACAGATTCATGCCAAAAGTAATGAAAAGCTTTATTGTCTTCTGGTTCCACGTCTGGGTGTGCCAGAAAATTTCAAATTTTGCCTTATAAAATGTAAAGCCCTGATGTAAACCTGAGAGGTAATATGTTTCAGGAAACTCTCTCTAACAAAATCTAACTTTCAGGTCTCTGCCTTCAATTCTGATCTGCCTACCAGGTATGGCACATGAGTCAGCTTCACAGGGTCCACAAAAGCAAGTAGGCTGATGGGTTATATGTGTATAATTTGTGGGCTGCAAACTGCTCTATTAAGATTATTTCAGCTTCCCTAACTCAGATTCCCATGTACTGTAAGTTTATATTAAGACAATATTGTTATTTTGACAATTTATTAATTTAGTTTATTTTAAACAGCAGTTAAACTTTATCTTTTTTTTTTTTTGGTCTTTATTTAGGCTATTAAATGTGACCTAGAGATAAGTGACTTTTAAACAAACAGTGGCAAACCAGTGGGAAATCTTTGATCATCTTGAGCTATGTCTGTAAACACAATGGCAACCGGTTAAGTTGGGCTGTGGGAAGTGGACAGGGAGGAACAAGCATACTGGTTATTTGGTATCAGGTATGTTTCCTTAATCAGAGGGCCCTCTCCTCAAATACCACTTACCTTCTCCCTCTTGCACATACACATGTATACATAGATCAGGAAAACAAACTTCCAAACATTTCATCTTTTAATAATGTTGTCATCATGGATACCACTTCAGGTATTCAGATATCTTAGAAGAGTAAATACAATTTCCTCACGTCTACAATAGAGAAGGCAATGGCACCCCACCCCAGGACTCTTGCCTGGAAAATCTCATGGATGGAGGAGCCTGGTAGGCTGCAGTCTATGGGGTTGCTAAGAGTCAGACACGACTGGCTGACCTCACTTTCACTTTTCAATTCTATGCATTGGAGAAGGAAATGGCAACCCACTCCAGTGTTCTTGCCTGGAGAATCCCAGGGACAGGGGAGCCTGGTGGGCTGCCGTCACACAGAGTCGGACACGACTGAAGCGACTTAGCGGTAGCAGCAGTAGCACATCTACAATATTTTATCAATAAATCATTCTATTCATTGTGTCACCATCAATGTAATTGTTATTAGAATAGTAAAGCAATTTTCTAATGTTTCCTTGGAATTCCAAGATTGAAAGCTCTAGAGATGTATCCTACAATTTCACCTTTGAAACTTAAGACAATAACAGTAATAAAACAAATCACAAAATCAATAACAAAACCAAAGGGCATTCGTCAAAGTTTACAGTTGCATTGTCAACTCATAATTCTCAGTCATACCTCAGGATGGATGGAAATTCTGCAAGAGAATGCTTCAGCTATGGATGAGTGAGTTAGGCTATTTATGTTAATGAGTCCAGAAACATATAGAAAGATTCTAAAAGTTCTTTCCTTTTCATGTTTCTTCTCATTTCCTTATGTACTTTGTTTGTGTTAGTCACTCAGTTGTGTCTGACTCGTTGCGACCCTGTGGACTGTAGCTTGCCAGGCTCCTCTGTCAAGTATTTTGTCTCTAGGCAAAAATACTGGAGCAGGTTGCCATTCTGTTCTCCAGTGGATTTTCCCAACCCAGAGATCAAACCCAGGTCTCCTGCATTGCAGGCAGATTCTTTACCATCTGAGCCACCAGGAAAGCCCTTATGTGCTTTAAGAAGTAACAAAGACATGTCTACCATTTTGGCTGTGTAAATAAATAAATAAGAACTTCTGTATCTGCTAAATGCAACCAGTCCCTGCTTCACCTACATCCGACTCACCTGACTGACCTTAACATGCTTGTCCCAGGCCCCAGCTAATGATTATTCTAACTTTAGCCACTTGATAACTTCTCAAAGTATCCATGAGGGACGTGCTCCTCTGCTGGTTACTCTGGTAACTGATGAGGCAGCCTGCCATCAATTCCTTCTTTAACTGGTAACTTCCGTCTGCCCCTGGAGGGAAGCCTCCTGCCGTGCCCTGCCCTGCCATCAGCCACACACACTGGGGTGTTGCTCCACGACCTTGCTTCTGACATGCACAAGCCCCCATCCATTAAACCATTGATGTCTCTGTTGCTGGGGAGAAAAGAACTTCTGAGGCTGAAATCTAGCAGTTCTAGTATGTTTTAACAATCCATTTTTACACTACTTCAGGTATTGTTCGGTTGCGCAGTCATGTCTGTTTGCGACCCCATGGATTGCAGCATGCCAGGTTTCCCTGTCCTTCACTATTTCCCAGAATTTGCTCAAGTTCATGTCCATTGAGTCGGCAATACCATCCAACCATCTCATCCTCTGCACCCTCTTCTCCTCCTGCCCTCAGTCTTTCCCAGGATCAGGGTCTTTCCCAATGAGTCAGCTCTTTGCATCAATGGTGACAGTATTGGAGCTTCAGCTTCAGTATCAGTCCTTCCACTGAATATTCAGGGTTGATTTCCTTTAAGATTGACTGGTTTGATCTCTTTACTGTCCAAGGGACTCTTCAGAGTCTTCTCCAGCACCACATTTCAAAAGCAGCAATTATTGGTTTGTCATATTTATTCATAGGTCAAATGAAGCAACTAATTAATCATACACTGATATAAAGCTAAGCTGTGGTTCAACCAGGTGAGCTAGCTTGGGGAATACATGAAATCAGGTGCATGTAGGTCACTTCTAGAATACCAGCGAAGACAGTATAATAGTCAGTGACTGGAAATGTAGGATAAGTAGAAGTCAAGTTGAATACAGAATGTTACAAAAAACGTCTATAATTTCCATAGTTCAGAAAAAGAGCGGAGGATAGTGTCAGTCAGCAAAACAGTAAGCACTCCAGCTAAGAGAAATTTTCATATAGGGAAATGCTGTGAAGCCAAAAACATGACAGTGTGGTAACCCAGATAATTAGCCATAGAAAAAGGCCACTCTTACCACTGGGTTGGAGGGTTAAAGGGAAAATACAATGTTAGTGCCAGGCTCTGAGGTAACATTCAGAAGCAGAAATCACTGTAGATGTACCTGATGGTAGCTGAAACCAGTAAGACAGGGATGTCTGCCCTGATTTGGAACAGAGGTCCAGTTGCTATCTTAGATGTCACCTAAGGAAAAGAAGAGGTTGAGAGACAGAGACAGAGAAATTCATTGAGTATTTTTTAAATTTTTTTTTATGCACCCTCCAAATTCCTTTTGGTGCCTCCTATCAGCTGAACTTAGTTAGAAGTTGGTGGGACAGAAAAGTAATTCCCTGTGATAAAGTAGGAGAGTGAGTGGATCTGTGGGCAAACAGGCAGATGACGTCTCAGACAGGTAAATTATGAAGGTAACGGGATTAAAATGTAAGAATAAGAACTTAGTAACCCAGATACATGGTCTGATTATTCAAATGGGTAGTTCCATTGGATATGAAACTTCCGTTAGTCATATACCTACAAGTTAATTGTACCTTAGTTTTTTCAAGACATTGCCTGGGACCTGAATGGGTGATTTAGATATTCAGTGTGTGCTTTCTTTCTACAAAGGTGTGAATCACTTCCACGAAGTTTTCTTCTGTTGTCCTAGGTAGTTTCTCAAGAGGAATTACTAGATATCGGGTTCTCTTCAGTAAAGTATTTAGGGCATTGGATTAGGGTTGACAGAAATCTAGTCAGTGAAGTCATTTTACTCTTTTCAACCAAAATACACTTTTATTCATATGTTATGAACTAAGTTAGAATATGTATTAAAATGTGTATTAATATGAGTTAAAATACTCATTTTTATTCTTTTTCTTCTGTTAGGAAATATTGTTTAAATTGATGACCAATAATCTATTTTTACAAGTCTTTGAATTTATGTTCTTCAGATATTGAATGACAGTTCTTAAATTGGTGTTTCTTCAAGCATTAGACATATTTTAATCTAAAAAAGGCATTAGAGAGACTATCTAGATAGTTCTCGTGTAACTCAAGAAACTCTGGCTGAATTAACCTTTCTTGTTACTGGTACCGCCTAATAGATTAATTACATGTAATCAACTATCACATATCTTATAGAACAGAACCATGACGATGTTTCTCCTTATGTATTATGTCTCTGTGCAGAATAGGAGTGTACCTGGTAGATGGTACACTAATCCTAGAGGATTATTGTGCTTGTGTGAAAGGGCAATGGAATCAACTTTATACCTTTTAACATGTATCTCTACTGTAATTTTTAAAGATATTAAAATAAATATTACCACATCTCAGTTAGGGAAATAGGATAGACTTTTCACCCTCTGCCAGTGGTCTTTCATTCTTCCTTATGTGAAAGTCTTAGATATGATTCTTATATTTTTTAAGTAAATAAGGAATTTCAATGATGTCATGAATCACCATGATTGGGAATGATACATTGTTTCACTTGGCACTTTCAACAGTAAGTTTCAGAAAACTTAACTGAAATGGCTTATGCAAAGATATCATTATCTTCATTATTTAACAATAAGTTCATTATAATTTTGGGGGGAGTTGGTCAGCTCAGGGGCTCAATGAAATTATCATCTTTCTCTGCTATTCTCAGAATGTTGGTGTTCATCCTTAAGATAGCTTTCTGCATTCCAAAGCAGTTTCAAGCTTGCAAGCACAAACAATTAATGGTCTCATATTTCAATGGACAGAACAGCATCCCATGCCTACCTCTAAAATAACTATAAAGATAGGAATGGAATATATATGACTAACTTCCACTAAAGTTGATATGCATCTTTGTACTAGGACTTACCCTTCTTTGAAGGACACAGCCACCAATACTCGAACAAAATGAAGAGCTTATTAGTAGTGTTTGTGGTGGTAGTAGTAGTAGTTTTAGTAACAGTATGGCAACAGTAATAACCCTTATATAACCCTTGGCATTTAAAATGTGCTGATCAAACCAGTCAATCCTAAAGGAAATCAACCCTGAATATTCATTGGAAGAGTTGATGCTTAAGCTGAAGCTCCAACACTTTGGCCACCTGATGCAAAGAGCCAACCGACTCATTAGAAAAGACCCGAAGGCTGGGAAAGATTGAAGGCAGGAGGGGAAGGGGATGACAGAGGAAGAGATGTTTGAATGGCATCACCAACTCAATGGATATGAGTTTGAGTAAGCTCCAGGAGATGATGAAGGACAGGGAAGCCTGGCGTGCCACAGTCCATGGGGTCACAAAGAGTCACACATGACTGAGTGACTGAACAATAACAAGGCACTTTTCCACTAACAATAGTATATTAACTTATTTAATGACCACAACAAGGATATGAGGAGTTAGCAATGTTATCTATGATTTATAGAGATGTTAAATAAATTAAAGCCATACAGGTAGTTAGTGGTGACACCAGGATTGTAAACTAAGTGGTCTGGCCTCAGAGTGGTACTTTAAAAATTAATGCTAGGCTTCCTCTGTGGAAGGGAAGGGTGTGTGTGAAGGAAGGAGGCATATGGCTATTAGGTAGACAACCAATAACTTCTGTCATAGTGAATAGAGGCTAGCACTGAATAGGCACTTAAAATATTTTCAAATATGCAAAAAAAATCATGACTGAGCATACAACTAAACCCCTTGACAGTCTCTAAATAAAATATTGTGTATCTAAATAGTCATTCGATGAATATTTGGTTGATAGTATACAGCTGTATTTCCATACAACTTAAGTAGAAAAGTTGGAATATACTGCAAGCTTTTCTCCATCTAATACACCAAGGTAAATGAGGAACAGTTTTCAGAGAGGGGGCAATTTTTCATAACTGGAGTGAAATAGATTGATATCAGGAGTTTTACTTGGGAAGCCCCAAAAGTCCAGGAAGTGGTTGTTATTGATAAAAATATAATTTGGTCCTATTGTTTACACTTGTCACTATACAGAAAAAAAAAGAAAAAAATAGCAAGACTTATATCCTCTGCTAAGATCCACTGTGAACTCTATCCAGAAGATGTCTGACAATTTTACATTTGCTTTCCAGCCCTTGCTTGGGTTTCCCAGTGAAGCGAACAGATCTCATTCATCACAGCTTCAAGTTCCCAGAGCACCTACATAGAGCAAAGAATGTATGTCTACATGCTGCTCACATATGTCTTAAATGCAGACAGACTATGGACTGGCTTGGTCCTCTTATGCATGCTATTTGGCTCGGCTTTCATGTATATTTTGGCAGAGATATACATTATCTCATTTAATATTAAGTAGGAATTCACATGGGTTTCCCAGATGGCGCTAGTGGTAAAGAACCTGTCTGCCAGCGCAGAAGACACAGAGATAGAGGTTCAATTCCTGGGTCAGGAAGAGGAGCCTGGCAGGCTACAGTCCATGGGGTCACAAAGAGTGGGACATGACTGAGCACACAGCAGCAGGAATTCACATGTAGCCATCCACAGCTATAGACTTGGGTCTGTCCTGTTCCTGTGGTTGTTCAGTTGCTAAGTCATATCTGATTAGCAGGTCCCTCCATCCATGAGATTCTCCAGGCAAGAATACTGGAGTGGGTTGCCATTTCCTTCTCCAGGAGATCTTTCCAACCCAGGGATCAAACCCACATTTCCTGCATCAGCAGGCAGATTCTTTACCACTGAGCCACAAGGGAAGCCCACATCCTGTTTCTACTTGAAGGTAATCAACGAAGGAAAATGTGGATTTATAAACCAATATTAAGATGTTATTATTCTGATTTAAGACAAATAAACTTCCTGGGTCTTCCATATTGCAGGCAGATTCTTTACTATCTCAGCTACTAGGGAAGCCCTCTACATCTGTTAGAAGACCAGAGATTATTTCCTGGAGCTTAGGTTAGAGTGAAAAACATAAAGAAAAAAACAACTTAAAAGTTTGTCTGTTATAGAAGATCACTAGGTAATACCTTCCTAGGACTATAGAGACAAAGGAATAATCTAACAGTCAATACCATCAATAACTTTCTATTCAGTATTTAATGTCAACTATGTATTCCCAGAAAAGCCAACCCTGCTCCAAATGTGTTCTTTTAATTTATGAGCAGTTCACTCATCACATCATTCCCTCTGACCCACAGCAGGCAAATGACCATTAAGTTCACTTATTCACTAATTATTAAAAATGAGAAGGCCTCTCATAGATCATGCAACTCTGAACTGTTGTTACTAATACAAAGATATAAGGCCTAGGTACTATGCCAGGGCTATAGAACAAAGTGCGTAGCCAGGAGAAATTTCATCAGGGACACTTTCTTGTCACCCCATTATATAATCACATCACACCAAAGTCACCACAACTTTGTTCATTGCCTGTGCAATTTTACACAATACCTAAAATACTCTACCCAAACCCAGATTATTCCTGTGTTGGTGCTTTTTCTTTAATCTGCCTTTATTCCAGATTGCAGAAGCCTTTTGGAGGATGTGGTAGATTATATTTTCCAAAGATAGTCACATAATATTTTCCATTTCATATACTCTTCTATATTGTGACCCTTCCATTTTCCTATTAAGAGTTTATATCTCCAACTTATCTGAATCCGAATGAACCCTGTGATTTTTCTCTTCCATAGGGCACAGAAGAAGTGGTAGTATGCCAGTTTTGAGCATGACTCTTAAGTAGCCTGGAAGTTTATGCTTCCTGCTTTTTGGAGAGTTTGCTGTTAAAACATTTTCTCTCAGAACTAAGTCTCTACGCTGTGAGAAGCTAGAGCCACATGACAAAAGCATGTCTAGATGCTCCAGCCCACCAAATCTTCAGGCTGATGGCCAGTATTAATAGCTAGCCAATGAGTGTGCCATCTTGAACATCCAGCCCAGTTGAGTTTCAAATGACTCTGCACCAAGCTGACAGCTGCTCATAAATGCATGAGAGACCCTAAGTGAAAACTGCCCAAATGTGCCCCCAGTTCATGCACAGACTTTAAGATGCAATAATTTTTATTTTAATTCTACTAAGTTTAAAAGCGGTTTGTTACATAGCAAAAGCAGCTGGACTGGTTGGCACAGAAATCACAGTGCTGGCTGCCCACAGATTCATAACATCAAATCTCAGATGTACACTCACCTCTTCCAGGCAAGTCCCTCATCAAGCCTCACCAACTGCCTCCCGCACACACCACTCACCTTGACAGATCCAGCTCTCCCACTCTGTCTGTTAGTGAAACCTGTCAGGTTTGAAACTGATGGATGGGTATGTGAATTTTCAATTGAATTTCTAGGAAACTTCAAAATTTCTTAACTTAGAAAAAGAATGCTCTACTTCACCATATGGGTATATCTCCCTTAGGTAACAAGGGTCAACAGAGGTCTTAGAGCCCATGAGCAAGTTGGATATAATACTGATCTTCCCAGAAGGCACAGAACTAAATTTAATACTCAACATACTAGCTATTTTAACCTGAACAGACAGTATGTTTGCTTTCTCTTTCAGCAAGTTTCTGATATTTGTATTTTTTCTATCTTAACATTCTTTTGGCTTAAATGTCTTAAGTCACCTTTAAATCTTCTGAAAGCATGCAGGATTTAAATTACATACACACAATATTAAGTTTCTTCCCCTGGTTCATGCTGATTTGGTCCTTCTCCAAAATCTGTGACAGACATTTCTCTCTTCATGTTTAGAATAGAGTTCCCGAAGCACAGACTTGTACTAAAGGCAAAACATGAGAAATTTTAAGGTAGATCAGAGATTCATAATTTTTTTATTTTAATAGATATGCTTTAAATTTAATATATATTGGAAAAGATAAAGGTAATATATCACACATATTATTACACAGAGCAAGACTAAGTTTTAAAAATAACTAAGTTGATTTACAAAACGATGCAGGTCAAAGGCTAACAGAGTGTTGCCCAGAGAATGCACAGGTCATAGCAAACACCTTCTTCCAACAACACAAGAGAAGACTCGACACGTGGACATCACCAGATGGTCAACATTGAAATCAGCTTGATTATATTCTTTGCAGACAAAGATGGAGAAGCTCTATACAGTCAGCAAAAACAAGACAGGGAACAGACTGTGGGTCAGATCATGAATTCCTTATTGCCAAATTCAGACTTAAATTGAAGAAAGTAGAGAAAACCACTTAATCATTCAGATATGATCTACATCAAATCCCTTACAGTTATACAGTGGAAGTGACAAATAGATTCAAAGGATTAGATCTGACAGACAGAGTACCTGAAGAACTATGCATAGAGGTTTGTGACATTGTACAGGAGGCAGTGATCAAGATCAACCCCAAGAAAAAGAAATGCAAAAAGGCAAAATGGTTGTCTTACTAGGCCTTACAATTAGCTGAGAAAAAGCAAACAAGCTAAAGGCAAAGGAGAAAAGGAAAGATATACCCATTTGAATGCATAGTTCCAAAGAATAGCAAGGAGAGATAAGAAAGCCTTCCTCAGTGATCAGTGCAGGGAAATAGAGGGAAAAAATACAATGGGAAAGACCAGAAATCTCTTCAATAAAATTAGAGATACCAAGGGAACTTTTCATGCAAAGCTGGTCAGAATAAAGGACAGAAATGATATGGACCTAGCTGAGGCAGAAGATATTAAGAAGAAATGGCAAGAATACCCAGAAGAACTATACAAAAAAGATCTTCATGACCCAGATAATCACAATGGTGTTCTCACTCACCTAGAGCCAGATATCCTGGAATGAGAAGTCAAGTGGGCCTTAGGAAGCATCACTATGAACAAAGCTAGTGAAAGTGATGGAATTCCAGTTGAGCTATTTCAAATCCTAAGAGATGATACTGTGAAAGTGCCACAATCAATATACCAGCAAATTTGGAAAACTCAGCAGTGGCCACGGGACTGGAAAAGGTCAGTTTTCATTCTAATCCCAAAGAAAGGCAATGCCAAAGAATGCTCAAACTACCACACAATTACACTCATTTCACATGCTAGCAAAGTAATGCTCAAAATTCCCCAAGCCAGGCTTCAACAATATATGAGCCATGAACTTCCAGATGTTCAGACTGGATTTAGAAAAGGCAGAGGAGGCACAGATCATATTGCCAACAACCACTGGATCATTGGAAAAGCAAGAGATTTCCAGAAAAACATCTAGTTTTGCTTTATTGACTATGTCAAAGCCTTTGACTGTGTGGATCACAACAAACTGGAAAATTCTTAAAGAGATGGGAATACCAGACCACCTTACCTGCCTCCTGAGAAATCTGTATGCAGGTCAAGAAGCAACAGTTAGAATTGAACACAGAACAACAGACAGGTTCCAAATAGGAAAAGGAGTATGTCAAGGCTGTATAATGTCACCCTGCTTATTTAACATATATGCAAAGTACATCATGCGAAATGCTGTGCTGGATGAAGCACAAGCTGCAATCAAGATTTCTGGGAGAAATATCAATAACCTCAGATATGCAGATGACACCACCCTTATGGCAGAAAGTGAGAACCAAAAAGCCTCTTAATAAAAGTGAAATGGGAGAGTGAAAACGTTGGCTTAAACTCAACATTCAGAAAACTAAGATCATGGCATCTGGTCCCATCACTTCATGGGAAACAGGTGGGGAAATAATGGAAACAGTGTCAGACTTTATTTTTGGGGGCTCCAAAATCACTGCAGATGTGACTATAGCCAAGAAATTAAAAGATACTTGCTTCTTGGGAGAAAAGCTTTGACCAACCTAGATAGCATATTGAAAAGCAGAGACATTACTTTGCCAACAAAGGTCCATCTAATCAAGGCTATGGTTTTTCCAGTGGTCATGTATGGATGTGAGAGCTGGACGGTGAAGAAAGCTGAGCGCCGAAGAATTGATGCTTTTGAACTCTGGTGTTGGAGAAGACTCTTGAGGGTCCCTTGGACTGCAAGGAGATCCAACTTTAGGATGGGCTGCAGTCCATCCTAAAGAAAATCAGTCCTGAATATTCACTAGAAGGATGATGCTGAAGCAGAAACTCCAATACTTTGGCCACCTGATGCTAAGAACAAAATCATTGGAAAAGACCCTGCTGTTGGGCAGGATTGAAGACGGGATAAGAATGGGACAACAGAGGATGAGATGGGTTAAATGACAACACTGACGCAATGGATATGAGTTTGAGAAGGCCCCAGGAGCTGGTGATGGACAAGGAAGCCTGCCATGCTGCAGTCCTTGTGGTCACAAAGAGTTGGATGTGACTGAGAGACTGAAGTAAATTGAAGTTGATTCATTAAAAAATACTTATGGATATACCTAAACCATAAAGATGTATATTAATCATTGAGAAACACTGATTCAGAATTTCTGAAAAATTGTCAGTTTCTAGGTTTCTCTTCTCTTACTAATGAGTTGTTGCTCGATAGTAATACCTTTCTGACTTATTGATTTCCTGCCTTTTTCTTGAGTCAGCAAGCTATTACATGCCATAGTTGGAACTCACATAGCCAGTTCAGTTCAGTTCAGTTTAGCTGCTCAGTCATGTCCGACTCTTTGCAACCCCATGAATTTCAGCACACAAGGCCTCCCTGTTCATCACCAACTCCCAGAGCCTACTCAAACTCATGTGCATTGAGTCAGTGATAACATCCAACCATCTCATCCTTTGTCATCCCCTTCTCCTCCTGTCTTCAGTCTTGCCCAGCATCAGGGTCTTTTCAAATGAGTTAGTTCTTTGCATCAGATGGCCAAAGTATCAGTTTCAGCTTCAGCACCAGTCCTTCAAATGAATATTCAGGACTGATTTCCTTTAGGATGAGCTGGTTGGATCTCCTTGCTGTTCAAGGGACTCTCAAGCATCTTCTCCAACACCACCATTTTAAAGCATCAATTCTTCGGTGCTCAGATTTCTTTATAGTCCAACTCTTACATCCATACATGACTATTGGAAAAACCATAGCCTTGACTATCTGGACCTTTGTTGGCAAAGTAATGTCTCTGCATTTTAATATGCTGTCTAGGTCATAACTTTTCTTCCAAGGAACAAGTGTCTTTTAATTTCATGGCTGCAGTCACCATCTGCAGTGATTTTGGAGCCCAAAACAATAAAGTCTGTTTCCAATGTTTCCCCATCTATTTCCCATGAAGTGATGGGGCCAGATGTCATGATCTTAGTTTTCTGAATGTTGAGTTTTAAGCAAGATTTTACACTCTCCTCTTTCATTTTTATCAAGAGCCTCTTTAGTTCTTCTTAGCTTTCTGCCATAAGGGTGATGTCATCTGCATATTTGCATATCACATAACCAAATTTCCCCCATATCTCATTTCAGTATCAAGCCTAATTCACAATTTTTTTCTATTTAATATGACCTTACCAAGCCAGCTCAGCAACATCTCCATGGACTAAAGACCTAATTTCTAGAGATGCTCTTGCTTTTCAGTTTCCCAGAGCAGGTAGCAGAGGGGTGGTTCTTCATACCATGCTCAGCCCAGAATGCTATACCTGAGACAGGGTCATCACTGTCTCCTGTCCCCTTGCCACCTCTGTGACAACCTCACCCTCAGATTCTTCAGATGACTGAGAAGCACATACGCTTCCTGCCTCCACCTCCACATTTAGTAACCACCACCATTTTCTTTGTCTCTACATCTTCATCTACCCACTACCACCTTCACCTTATGTGTTTTATGTTAGAGTCAGAAATAGCGTATTAATGCTTTCTGCAAAGTTACAATGCATGTGACTCATATAAATAAATTGCCATTGGGAATGATTCTGGAGACATCTTTTAAGAGATAGTTTATTATGTTCTTTCATCAACGGGAAAATGAACTGTTTCCATTTCAGGACTTCAAGTCCTGCTTAAAACATGTGTCTCTTCAATCTTAAAATCAAATCAACTATCCCCTATGAGCTAGATCAAGATCCATGGTCACATGTCCTGGTCTTAGATGCCTCACAGACATCCTCATTTAAGACCTTTGAATTTACCGCCTGCTCTGGAGATATGGTTCTCATCAATTCCCATTTATTAGTAGGTGCTTAAAAGGAGGCACTTTCTGACATGCAATAAAAAGCAAACCTAATGAGCAAATGGCAGTGAACTTGAGGGGCACTTTAGAAGAAGGTCTATCAGTATTCATAACTCTGACACACTATAAAAGACACTTTAGTGCAACGAAAATGTGTCAGAAAAGATATTGAGTTAACCAAAGGGAGAATTTTCTGGTAAAATACATAAGAGCACCCATTTCAAGTGATCTGCAGTATTAATATATTTTTACCTCTACTGACAACTCATTTCCCAAGTGTCAGATGAATGGTACTGGAGACAGCCCTGATATTAACTTCCAACTGAAGTTCTGTAACAATGAAAGGTACATAAGTATTCCTCCTCCCTAGCATCTTCTCTATAATTAATGCCCTTGGCCTTGCTTAGGAGCTGATGCCATTCAAAAATTAGAAAAATTATCTTTGGGAAAAATTCTTACCATGCTATCAATAGCACATTATAATTTATTTTTTCACACAACTCATCTTTTACATGATGCAGACAGAAGTTAGGATGTTTTCAGATTCTTAAGACAACTTAATGTTTCAAAGAAACATAGATAACATCACATTAAAATTTTTTAGTCAATATTGTTTTCCCTCAAAATAATTTTTGAAAGCCAACTCAGTAAAAACAAAACCCCAAACCTAAATAACATCAAGGGACAAACTATGCATCTCACATTATGGAAGGAAAAAATGTAATATAATCACATTTTCACTTAATATAATGGTAAGCATAGTCAATAAATGTAACAATTCCCTAAGTCATGCTGATATGCTATTTATATAAAATAATGGGAATTTTTTTCTCTTTTTTATCTTCTTTTTTACTAATGAAACTCTAATTAGCTTTCTATTTAGATCTTGGATTTGTAGCATCTATATTTTTGTATTAATCTTTAAAGCATATATATATGAATGTTGCACATTATGAAAGTTACTAATAATTTCACAGAAAATAGAATACAGTGAGTGGAAACAACATGAATAGCAAACCTAATAAGAGGATACTGTGAGTTTTACTGCCACAGTGTCAGACCCAGTTATTGATTGTTTTCTGTAGGATTTCAACAGGTGGCAACATGGATTATGGAAGAGCAGCATATTTCCTCTTTTGATCTCTGTGTCATTTAAATGAAAATACAGTTCATAATGATAATTTGATTAAATACTGGACTTTTCATTTGAAATCTTAATTAAAAAAAAAAAAAGACAAGGGGTAAGAAAGTAAATAATTGTGTGGCAATGGCCAGAATTCAAGACCATCTTAAACCCCATTTAAAGGTGAAGAGTAAAGAATCCAAGTTGGCTTGCATTACATTACTACATTAACTATTCATTTGCTGTGAAAGCCATGAGGCCATTTTATCCAGAAAATTACAAAAATAGACATGAGGTTTCCACTGGATAATTTCAGGTCAAACTAAATTAGTCTATTTGCTTTCTAGCTAGTGATGGTAGTAAAGACATGTTTTATGTTACCATGAATCTTTGGCTTTCATCTGGAAGCTGTATTGCTAAATGTTCTGACAAAATATGTGAAGTTCTCAAGGTATACAAGAAAATATTAATCCATTACTTCTAATATCCTTTGTGATCTTATTGTGTTCAATTATTCTTCTATCTATTTGTTTATTTGTCATTCTACCATAATTTATTGAGCACGTAATATGAGTCTGGCTCTCTGCTGAGTTATGAGATTTCAAAGGTGATTCAGATGTGGTTATTGTTTTTGCACAGTTTATAGTCTATGGGGAAGCAAAGAAGATACTTGATAGAATGTGATAAATATCATGTTAGTGCACCTGGGGAGGTCAGTTATTGTGTGTTGGGGTATGTGGGAGTAAGGTGGTAGGGTGAGAGGAATAAG
This sequence comes from Antilocapra americana, assembly GCA_007570785.1. Classification (NCBI taxonomy): domain Eukaryota; kingdom Metazoa; phylum Chordata; class Mammalia; order Artiodactyla; family Antilocapridae; genus Antilocapra; species Antilocapra americana. Next base: position 2,663,570 of record ML661889.1, on the reverse strand, counting down.
CAGGGGAAATTTTCTCAAAGGGAAATTGGGACAGAATTTTCAAGGATGAGCAGAAAATAAAATTAATGAACATAGGAAGATAAGTACCTTCAAGCAGAAGGAGACTATGAACAGATATTTAAGGAGGTAGGATGAAAAGCATAGTGGAGATTGAAGGAAAGGAAGGAACAAATATTGAACCCTACAGTTCAGTCCTTGAATTCAAGAGTTATTGAAGATTCAATGAAATCTTTTAACTGATAATGGGTGGAACTAAGTTTTCAGTCCATGGGTGAAATGGTGAGTTTAGTTGTGGATTTATATTTGAGGCAGCAATGACCCATATATTGCCATACCAAATGTCTTGTAGAGAGTATATGTCTGGGAAGCAACAGATTTCATCCCTATATTTGTTTATATATAAGACAAATAAATTATTCCAGAAGTTACGGCAGTAGACATAGGACACAGCTCAAAATCCCTACCCTCATGGAGTTTACATTCTAGTGGGAATAAAGTCCGGTGGGACAGAGATGACACATGAAAATATTAAATATATAGAATGCAAATAATATTCAGTGTTAATGAGAAAATAAAGACGTAACAGGGATGATGGCTTACAGTTTTGAATAGGTGACCAGTAAAGACCTCATTGAGATTACATTTGTAAAGGAGACAAGGGAGTGAGTCAAGTGGATACCAAGGGAAGAGGGCATACCAAGGGAAGAAAGAACAAGTACAAAGACCCCAAACCTAGAATGTGGCTGGCAAGTTTGAGAGAAAGGAAGAACAGTGAGGCCAGAGCAGAGTAAAGGAGAGGTTAGCCAGAGGAGGTGAAGAGTTAGTTGATCATATAGGATCTTATAGGACACTGGAAAATCTTTGGCTTTTACTCTGACTGAGAAATCATTGTAGAGCTTTGAGCAGTGTTGAGAATAGGCTAAATGGGACAAGGACTGGAAGCAGAAAAAATCCATTGTGAAGCCATGGTGATAATCCTAGAGAGAGATGATAGTGGTTAGACAAGGTAGTAAAGGTGGAAACTGAAAGAAGTAGTGAGCTTCTGGATATATTCTGAGAAAGAACCAACTGTATTTGCTAATAGATTAGATGTGGAGTGTGAGGGCAATAGAAGAGGCAATGGTAACTCCAAGTTTTTGGCACGAGCAAATGGAAAGATAGAGTTGTCATTAAGTGAGATGGTGTGAAGCATGAAGAAGACAGAAAACTTGATTTGCAAATGCGAAATTGAAATAGTGTTAGACACCCAAATAGAGATGTTTAAGAGTTAATATAAGAGTCTGGCATTTGGATGAGAGATCCAAACTAGAAATATAAGTTGATAGTCACCCATGATATTTATGATGATATTTAAAGCCTTGTTATAGGATGAGATCACCAAGGCTAGTGCAGATGTAAAAGAGACAAAGTCCAGAGTGATGCCTGGGACACTTGACAGTTGAGACATCTTGGAGGTGAGAAGGGACCTGGCAAGAAGAATGGGAAGAAGCAACTAAAGGGGCAGGAAGAAACCCAGGTGAGTATAGAATTCCTAAAGTGAAGTGAAGGAAGTATTCCAAGAAAGAGGAAGTGATGCCTTTATCAAATGATACTGATATGTCAAGTAGGATGAGGAATGATCATTGAAATCCTTTGGGATTCATTAAATATAGGTGACACTAGAAGCCAATTTGGAAATTAACTAGTTTCAAAGATTGATGGGGTCAGAAATTAGGTTACAGAGTTAAGGGTGAAAATGAGGTGAGAAATTAGAGACAGTAAATGATGACTATTCTTTCTAGAAGATTGAATATAAGGAAAAAGTAGACAAACTCTTGCAATTAGTAGGATACCAACTTGAAAGGAGAAAACATGCATTGTTTTTGTAAAGAAAGAGAGGCCAGAATTTATGTCTTTAGGTTAAGAAGTGGAAGGAACTAGGGAACAAAAAAGATTGAAGATTAGGAGAAGAAAGAATGTCAAAAAGTTCCTGTGTGATTTCAGAGCTCCTTCATCTCCTGGCCTCTAATTTCATATTTGCCAGTGAATTGTTCAGTTCAGTTCAGTGAAGTCACTCAGTCGTGTCTGACTCTTTGCGACCCCACGAATTGCAGCACGCCAGGCTTCCCTGTCCATCACCAACTCCTGGAGTCCACCTAAACCCATGTCCACCGAGTCAGTGATGCCATCCAGCCATCTGATCCTTTGTCGTCCCATTTTCCTCCCGCCCCCAATCCTTCCCAGCATTAGGGTCTTTTCCAATGAGTCTTTGAATGTAGTGGCCAAAGTATTGGAGTTTCAGCTTCAACTTCAGTCCTTCCAATGAACACCCAGGACCGATCACCTTTAGGATGGAATGGTTGGATCTCCTTGCAGTCCAAGGGACTCTCAAGAGTCTTCTCCAACAAGAAGGCATCATTTTTTCGGTGCTCAGCTTTCTTCACCGTCCAACTCTCACATCCATACATGACTACTGGAAAAACCATAGCCTTGACTAGATGGACCTTTGTTGACAAAGTAGTCTCTGCTTTTCAATATGCTATCTAGGTTGGAAGGTCTAGGTTCCTTCCAAGGAATAAGCGTCTTTTAATTTCATGGCTGCAGTCACCATCTGCAGTGATTTTGGAGCCCCCAAAAATAAAGTTTGACACTGTTTTCCCATCTATTTCCCATGAAGTGATGGGACCAGATGCCATGATCTTAGTTTTCTGAATGTTGAGCTTTAAGCCAGCTTTTTCACTCTCCTCTTTCACTTTCATCAAGAGGCTTTTTAGTTTCTCTTCACTTTCTGCCATAAGGGTGGTGCCATCTGCATATCTGAGGTTCTTGATTCCAGCTTGGGCTTCTTCCAGCCCAGCATTTCTCATGATGTACTCTGCATAGAAGTTAAATAAGCAGGGTGACAATATACAGCCTTGGCGCACACCTTTTCCTATTTGGAACCAGTATGTTGTTCCATGTCCAGTTCTAACTGTTGCTCCTTGACCTGCATACACATTTCTCAAGAGGCAGGGCATGTTGTCTGGTATTCACATCTCTTGAAGAATTCTCCACAGTTTATTTTGATCCACACAGTCAAAGGCTTTGGTATAGTCAATAAAGCAGAAGTAGATGTTTTTATGGAACTCTCTTGCTCTTTCGATAATCCAGCGAATGTTGGCAATTTGATCTCTGGTTCCCTTGCCTTTTCTAAAACCAGCTTGAACATCTGGAATTTCATGGTTCACATATTGCTAAAGCCTGGCTTGGAGAATTTTGAGCATTACTTTACTAACCTGTGAGATGAGTGCAATTGTGTGGTAGTTTGAGCATTCTTTGGTATTGCCTTTCTTTGGGATAGGAATGAAAACTGACCTTTTCCAGTCCTGTGGCCATTGCTGAGTTTTCCAAATTTGCTGGCATATTGAGTGAAGCACTTTCAGAGCATCATCTTTTAGGATTTGAAATTGTCACCCTAGCAAAATTTTCAGTAGTCTGATAAAGGCAGCCAGTTTTCAGGGTACCACAGTCCATATGAGCATCAATAAATGTGAAGAAAGGAATATATGTAGTAGGTATACACACATATGGATAAATAAGTATGCCAGCTGGTATGTATGCATATGTGTATATGTATATATATATATATATATATATATGAAACTATATGGGTTGGTGGGGACTGGCGCTCAGTTGTGTCCAATTTTTTATGATCCCATGGATGGTAGCCCACCAGGCTCATCTGTCCATGGAATTTTCCAGGCAAGAAATAAATATATATGTATATATTATGAATAGCCTATGTTCATATATAAAGTATAAAAACACATTCATTTCCTTCCTTTCTTCATTCTTTTTTTTCTTACCAGTATTATACTGAAGAAAGAGTATAAGAGAATTCACATTAATTACTTTCACTAGGAAAGGGATCCACTAAATATATTCATAAAAGAATATTTGCCTGAACCTGGGACCCACTAAATTTCTATGGTTCTCAAATGAAAGCTAAACTGAATTGTTTATAATCCAGCTTATATATCTAGTAAAGTAAAATACCAACAAGGATAACAGAAATACTTGCAAGAGAGATGTCTTCAAAGACAGCAAACATATTTCTGATAATATTGCCATAAACTCAGAGTTTTATGATAAGAACTAAGTTACATTTTCTTTTTCATATAGAATAAACAATAGCATAAGCTGGGTCTTCTTTATTTAGTGAAAATAATTGTAATATGGACTGCAGTGTATCTCATCTTTTCCCATATACAAAGAAAGCCAATCATAAGAGCTGGTGTGGGTAAAATGGAAGTATTTTCAGTTTGGTTTCTGGATATTTTCTCTCTTTCAAACACAATTTGTTTACCAAATCTAAGAGGAATAACACCATTAAAAACAAAACAAAAACCCTTTCACATCTTAGATGAAAACTTATCTTTCTTTGGATCATACGTTCTAATGCCCCAAAGTGCTAGCATAAATTGAAATTTAAACAAACTACAGAGTTGTCAGAAATAATCATACACCAGGCCAGCCCTTCCACTTCTGTTTCTGTCCTACACAAAGCAGCTACAGTGCTGCACAGAACAGCCCTTTAAATCTTTATTGTATTTTGCCTCTGGGGTTTGCTCATCACTGCAAGTCTAAAAGTGTCGGTTACGGTCAGAAATAACTTTAAAAAAATATTGCACCACTGAGCCAATGAGGAGTTCAAATGACTCCAAAATTGTAAACTTGTAAAATGTAAGGTAGAGTAAGCACTTCAGCATTTGGAATAAACTCACTACTTTACTATGTCATCCTCAGTGTTCTTGTTTTATGGAGACTAGAAATACTAACTTGAAGTAAGAGAATCTATAAAGCCCCTGGAGGTACTTGAGAATGATCTTTCCTTTCTTGCCACAAAGATGAATAGCAAAGTCTGGACTCTGCAGCCAAAAGCTGCTCTTGAAATCTGCTGCTTACTTCACAGAAAGCTTTCCATGTGCTTGGGTGGTGAATGGCTGGGTGAAAAACCTTCTGAACTGAGAATTAGAAATCTGTATTTCTTAGAAACCAGTATTTTTAGGCCTAACCACATGATATCAGGGACTTTCTGATATCACAACACAGTTCACAGGTTTTGCTTGTCAGTTTCTTCCTGGCAACTGTGAGAAGAATTTTCATGATTTTTTTTTCATATTTCTGATGCTTCTGGGTCATTTGCTTGTTCTGTTTTTAGGTTAGTATCTATAAGATGTGTAAGTTAAGTTCAATTCAGTCCAGTCACTCAGTCATGACTGACTCTTTGCAAGCCTATGGACTGCAGCACTCCAGGCTTCCCTGTCCATAACCAACTCCCAGAGCTTGCTCAAACTCATATCTATCGAGTCGGTGATGCCATCCAACCATCTCATCCTCTGCTGTAAAGTTTGCTTTAAAAATGAGACTACAGGATATGGGAGCAGATGGCTTTGTCTGCAGGTCAAACTTATTAAAATAATTTTTACACATTTCAAAAGCAATACATACCTTCATTTGGTTAGTCATACTGTTTGGAAGTTGTGATCAATCCTGATAAATAAAAATGAATTTAAAAAATGAATGTGATATTGAGAACTGAGCATAATAAAATATGTGCCATCTTTCTACTTTTTTAAATTATTTTTTTATTAATTACAAGAAAATTTTTGACACATGCTTTGATGGTATCATTTTCTTAATTTGGCTTTGGCTTAGCTATCACAAATTCTGCTTATATTTGGACAAGACTGAGAAGTGTATGTGTATAAGTGTGTGTATAAATATATATATGTTTATACACAGATTTTTAGTATATATACATATATAGATTCAAGTGCTTATAGTATATATATACATACATATACACATTATATATATATGTGTGTGTGTATGTGCATTTATTCATATATGTGTGTATAAATATATTCATACAGAGAGAGCAATAGTGAGCACAGGTCTTGGGCAGCATTTCTTGGAACAATTGGCATTTATCCCACAAGAGGAAAACTTATTAGAATGTATAAATTATTTGTCACCAGGGGAAATCTCTGATACACCTACAAGCACATCTCACTTTCAGTTTTACATGATTAAACTTAAGCTGCCTTTAGTTGGCATTTGTGCAAGAAGATATGATTGCACAACATTGGAGACTGCATATAGGAGATGACAGGAAACTATGTTATTATCCAATTCAGAAACCATGAGATTTATGTCTTCAGAGTTCAATGACAAGGCCATGACATTCTGTTTACATTAGCAGATCCCAAAGTAGAGCTTCATTCTTTCTGGAGTTGTTTCCCCATTGATCTCCAGTAGCACATCTACTGACCTGGGGAGTTCATCTTTTCATATCCTATCTTTTTGCCTTTTCATGCTGTTCATGGGGTTCTCAAGGCAAGAATATTGAAGTGGTTTGCCATTCCCTTCTCCAGTGGACCACATTTTGTCAGAACTCTCCACCATGACCCATCTGTCTTGGATGGTCCTACATGGCATGGCTCATAGTTTCATTGAGTTAGACAAGGCTGTGGTCCATGTGATTAGATTGGTTAGCTGTCTGTGATTGTGGTTTCCAGACTGTCTGCCCTCTGATGGAAAAAGATAAGAAGCTTATGGAAGCTTCCTGATGAGATTGAATGAGGGAGAAACTGGGTCTTGTTCTGATGGGCGGGGCCATGCTCAGTAAAAGCCAAAACAAAAACAACACCCAGCTGTGGATGTGACTGGTGATGGAAGCAAGGTCTGATGCTATAAAGAGCAATATTGCATAGGAACCTGGAATGTTAGGTCCATGAATCAAGGCAAATTGGAAGTGGTCAAACAGGAAATAGCAAAAATGAACATCGACATTTTAGGAATCAGCGAACTAAGATGGACTGGAATGGGTGAATTTAACTCAGATGACCATTATATCTACTATGGTGGGCAAGAGTCCCTTAGAAGAAATGGAGTAGCCATCATAGTCAACAGAAGAGTCCAGAATGCAGTACTTGGATGCCATCTCACAAACGACAGAATGATCTCTGTTTCCAAGGCAAACCATTCGATACCATGGTAATCCAAGTCTATGCCTCGACCAGTAATGCTGAAGAAGCTGAAGTTGAATGGTTCTATGAAGACCTACAAGACTTTCTAGAACTAACACCCCCAAAAAGGATGCCCTTTTCATTATAGGGTACTTAAATGCAAAAGTAGGAAGTCAAGAAATACCTGGAGTAATGGGCAAATTTGGCCTTGAAGTACAGAATGAAGCAGGGCAAAGGCTAACAGAGTTTTGCCAAGAGAACACACTGGTCATAGCAAACACCCTTTTCCAACAACACAAGAGAAGACTCTGCACATGGACATCACCAGATGGTCAATACTGAAATCAGATAAATTATGTTATTTGTGTGTGTGTGTTTAAATTAATGTATTTATTTTAATTGAAAGCTAATTACTTTACAATATTGTAGTGGTTTTTGCCATACATTGAAATGAATCAGCCATGGGTGTACATGTGTTCCCCATCCTGAACCCCCTCCCTCCTCCCTCCTCATCCCATCCCTCAGGGTCATCCTAGTGCACCAGCCCTGAGTGCCCTGTCTCATGCATTGAACATGGACTGGCGATCTATTTCACATATGATAATATATATGTTTCAAAGCTATTCTCTCAAATAATCCCACCCTCACCTTTTCCCACAGAGTCCAAAAGTCTGTTCTTTACATCTGTGTCTCTTTTGCTGTCTCACATATAGGGTCATCATTATCATCTTTCTAAATTCCATATATATGTGTTAATATACTGTATTGGTGTTTTTCTTTCTGACTTACTTCACTCTGTATAATAGGCTCCAGTTTCATCCACCTCATTAGAACTGATCCAAGTGCATTCTTTTTAATAGCTGAGTAATGTTCCATTGTGTATATGTACCACAGCTTTCTTATCCATTCATCTGGAGTGGATATCTAGATTGCTTCCATTTCCTGGCTGTTGTAAACAGTGCTGCAATGAACATTGGGATATACATGTCTCTTTAAGCTCCAGTTTCCTTGGTGTGTTTGCTCAGCAGTGGGATTGCTGGGTCATATGGCAGTTGTATTTCCAGGTTTTTAAGGAATCTCCACACTGTTCTCCATAGTGGCTATACTAGTTTCCGTTCCCACCAACAGTATAAGAGGGTCGCCTTTTCTCCACATCCTCTCCAGCATTTATTTATTTTTGATAGCAGCCATTCTGACTGGCATGAGATGGTACCTCATTGTGGTTTTGATTTGCATTTCTCTGATAATGAGTGATGTTGAGCATCTTTTCATGTGTTTGTTAGCCATCTGTATGTCTTCTTTGGAGAAATGTCTGTTTAGTTCTTTGGCTCATTTTTTTATTGGGTCACTTATTTTTCTGGAATTGAGCTGCAGGAGTTGCTTGTGTATTTTTGAGATTAATTATTTGTCATTTGCTTCGTTTGCTATTATTTTCTCCCATTCTGAAGGCTGTCTTTTCACCATGCTTATAATTTCCTTCGTTGTGTAAAAACTTTTAAGTTTAATTAGGTCCCATTTGTTTATTTTTGCTCTTGTTTCCATTACTCTGGGGCATGGGTCATAGAGGATCCCTCTGTGATTTATGTCAGAGAGTGTTTTGCCTATGTTTTCCTATAGGAGTTTATAGTTTCTGGTCTTATATCTAGATCTTTAATCCATTTTGAGTTTATTTTTGTGTATGGTGTTAGAAAGTGTTCTAGTTTCATTCTTTTATAAGTGGTTGACCAGTTTTCCCAGCACCACTTGTTAAAGAGATTGATTTTTCTCCATTGACTTCCCTGGTGGCTCAGATGGTAAAGCATCTGCCTACAGCGCGGGAGACCTGGGTTCAATCCCTAGGTTGGGAAGATTGCTGGGAGCCATCAGGATGCCCCCTTGCTCGGATGACAGGGTCACGAGACTAAGAAAGAAATTGCAAAGCTGACTTTCTTTATTGGGGCATCCTGGGCAAGCTCCACCCTGGTATTTTCTTGGGAGTTCTGTCCATGCTCGGAACATTGGCTCATCTCAGTAGGTCAGTCCCAGTTGGAAAGAATTCGTCCTGAGATAATCCCCCCAGACCTTATCAACCAGAAGATCTGGGAAGATGGATCGCCTTCCCTGGGGGCTAAGGAGGAATGAAAGGGACATTTAAATAGATTACTCCTCCTCCTACTAATTACTGGGGAGTTTACCAAGATTTCTCTGGGGGTCATGGCGGTTGCGGCCACCACCAGAAAGGCTCTTACTTGGGTCACCTTTCCACCTCCCACTCCCCCAACCACTCCCCGGAGGAGGCTCCCTTCCTTGAGGAAACCAGGCTGGAATGGGACTTAGGAATGCTCATAATTGTGGCCAGCATAGTTGGAGTTATTGATTGCTTTAGGATAATGTAGACATAGGAATTCATTATATTAGTTATAAGGTTAATAGGGTTTATTGCTGAAGCAGTGCTGCTTGACTGTCTCTTAGTCCTCTTTCCTTTTCCTAAACTGTCTTAGTCCTCTTTTCTCTTTCTAAACTGTCTCTTTGTCCTCTTTCCTCTTTCCTTGTAAGAACCAGAGTAGGTTACTAGAATAAACAGTCTCAAGCTTTAGCCCTTCCCTCTAGCTTCTACATAGTTATACCTGATAAGAAAAATGTAACCTTTCTACTTAGGTTGATGTACTTATCATGATTGAATGGAGTATACTGAAGACATTCAAATGGTAAACATACTATCATTAAATCTAATTACATAAAAATCTAACTTCTGCAAAGGGAATGTTTCATGATAGATTGGGGAATGAGCTCAGTGATAAGGTTGCTATGGAAGGTAGAAAACAAAAAATTGTATAGAATGATAGGTGATGTAATGATGTAATGGGGATGTCTTTTGGCTATAAAACTGTAAACCAACAATAAATGAGAGAGACTTCTCCATCATCCCACAAACTAACAGCAATAAGGAGAGACTGCTCCATCACCACACATTGACTCAGCTCAGTTCTTCCACCAATGCCACTCATCCCTCAAGACCCCCGGACCCCACTGGGGCTGAACCCCGGCAGAAGATCTCCTAGAGAAGGAAATGACAACCCACTCCAGTATTCTTGTCTGGAGAATCCCATGGACGGAGGAGCCTGGTAGACTACAGTCCATGGGGTCACAAGGAGTTGGAAATGATTGAGTGACTTCACTTTCACTTTCTCCAGTGGATATTCTTGCCTCCTTTTTCAAAGATAAGGTGTCCATAGGTGCATGGATTTATATCTGGGCTTTCTATTTTGTTCTATCAATCTATATTTCTTTGTGCCAGTACCATACTGTCTTGATGACTATAGCTTTGTAGTATAGCCTGAAGTCAGGCAGGTTGATTCCTCCAGTTCCATTCTTCTTTCTCAAGATTGCTTTGTCTATTCAAGGTTTTTTGTATTTCCATACAAATTGTGAAATTATTTATTTTAGTTCTGAGAAAAATACCGTTGGTAGCTTGATAGGGATTGCTTTGAATGTATAGATTGCTTTGGGTAGTATACTCATTTTCACTATATTGACTCTTCTGATCCATGAACATGGTATATTTCTCCATCTATTTGTGTCATCTTTGATTTCTTTCATCAGTGTTTTATAGTTTTCTATATATAGGTCTTTTGTTTCTTAAGGTAGATTTATTCCTAAGTATTTTATTCTTTTTGTTGCAATGGTGAATGGGATTATTTCCTTAATTTCTTTTTCTGTTTTCTCATTGTTAGTGTTTAGGAATGCAAGGGGTTTCTGTATGTTAATTTTATATCCTGAGATTTTACTGTGTTCATTGATTACCTCTAGTAATTTTCTGGAGATGTCTTTAGACATAGAGTTTTCTATGTAGAGGATCATGTCATCTGCAAATGGTGAGAGTTTTACTTCTTCTTTTCCAATCTGGATTCCTTTTATTTCTTTCTCTGCTCTGATTTCTGTAGCTAAAACTTCCAAAACTGTGTTGAATGGTAGTGGTGAGAGTGGGCACACTTGTCTTGCTCCTGACTTTAGGGGAAATGCTTTCAATTTTTCACCATTGAAGATAATGTTTGCTGTGGGCTTGTCATATATGGCTTTTATTATGTTGAAGTATGTTCATTCTATGCCTGCTTTCTGGAGGTATTTTATCATAAACGGATGTTGAATTTTGTCAAAGGCTTTTTCTGCATCTATTGAGATAATCATATGGTTTTTATCTTTCAATTTGTTAATGTGGTGTATCACATTGATTGATTTATGAATATTAAAGAATCCTTGCATCCCTGGGATAAAGTCCACTTGGTCATGATGTTTGATCTTTTGAATACAGTGTTGGATTCTGTTTGCTAGAATTTTGTTAAAGATTTTTGCATCTATGTTCATCAGTGATATTGGCCTGTAGTTCTCTTTTTTTGTGGCATCTTTGTCTGGTTTTGGTATTAGGGTGATGGTGGTCTCATAGAATGAGTTTTGAAGTTTACCTTCCTCTGCAATTTTCTGGAAGAGTTTGAGTAGGATAGGTGTTAGCTCTTCTCTAAATTTTTGGTAGAATTCAGCTGTGAAGCCATCTGGTCCTGGGCTTTTGTTTGTTGGAAGATTTTTTTATTACAGTTTCAATTTCCATGCTTGCAATGGGTCTGTTAAGATTTTCTATTTTTTCCTGGTTCAGTTTTGAAAAGTTATACTTTTCTAAGAATTTGTCCATTTCTTCCAAGTTGTCCATTTTATTGGCATCTAGTTGCTGATAGTAGTCTCTTATGATCCTTTGTATTTCTGTGTTGTCTGTTGTGATTTCTCCATCTTCATTTCTAATTTTGTTGATTTGATTCTTCTCCCTTTGTTTCTAATGACTATGGCTAATAGTTGGTCTATTTTATTTATCTTCTCAAAGAACCAGCTTTTAGAGTTGTTGATTTTTGCTATGGTCCCCTTTGTTTCTTTTTCACTTATTTCTGCCCTAATTTTTATGATTTCTTTCCTTCTGCTAACCCTGGGGTTCTTCATTTCTTCTTTTTCTAGTAGCTTTAGGTGTAGAGCTAGGTTATATATTTCATTTTTCTCTTGTTTCTTGAGGTATGCTTGTATTGCTATGAACCTTCCCCTAAGCTCTGTTTTTTTTTTTTTACTGAATCTCTGTTTTTTTTTTACTGAATCTCATAGGTTTTGGATTATTTTGTTTTCATTTTCATTCATTTCTATGCATATTTTGATTTGTTTTTTGATTTCCTCTGTGATTTGTTGGTTATTCAGAAGCATATTGTTTAGCCTCCATATGTTTGTATTTTTAATAGTTTTTTTTCCCCTGTAATTGACATCTAATCTTACTGCATTATGATCAGAAAAGATGCTTGAAATGATTTCAATTTTTTTGAATTTACCAAAGCTAGATTTATGGCCCAGGATATGATCTATCCTGGAGAAGGTTCTGTGTGCAATTGAGAAAAAGGTGAAATTCATTGTTTTAGGGTGAAATGTCCTATAGATATCAATTAGGTCTAACTGGCCTATTGTATCTTTAAAGTTTGTGTTTCCTTGATAATTTTCTGTTTAGTTGCTCTATCCACGGGTGTGAGTGGGGTGTTAAAGTCTCCCACTGTTTGTGTGTTACTGTTAATTTCCCTTTTCATACTTGTTAGCATTTGCCTTACATATTGCAGTGCTCCTATGTTGGGTGCATATATATTTATAATTGTTGTATCTTCTTGGATTGATCCTTTGATTATTATGTAGTGTCTTTGTCTCTTTTCATGGCCTTTATTTCGAAGTCTTTTTTATCTGATATGAGTATTGCTACTCCTGCTTTCTTTTGGTCTCCATTTGCATGAAATACCTTTTCTCAGCCCTTCATTGTCAGTCTGTATGTGTCCACGTTCAAGAGGTGGGTCTCTTGTAAAAAGCATATATAGGGGTCTTGTTTTTGTATCCATTCAGCCTATCTTTGTCTTTTGGTTGGGTCATTCAGCCCATTTACATTTAAGGTAATTATAGATAAGTATGATCCCGTTGCCATTTACTTTGTTGTTTTGGGTTCGAGTTTATAAACCTTTTTTGTGTTTCCTGTCTAGAGAAGATCCTTTAGCATTTGTTGAAGAGCTGATTTGGTGGTGCTGAATTCCCTCAGCTTTTGCTTGTCTATAAAGCTTTTGATTTCTCCTTCATATTTGAATGAGATCCTTGCTGGGTATGGTTATCTCGGTTGTATGTTTTTCTCTTTCATCACTTCAAGTATCCCTTCTGGCCTGAAGAGCTTCTATTGAAAGATCAGCTGTTAGCCCTATGGGAATCCTCATGTGTGTTATTTGTTGTTTTCCCCTTGCTGCTTTTAATATTTGTTCTTTATGTTTGATCTTCATTAATTTGATTAATATGTGTCTTGAGGTGTTTTGCCTTGGGTTTATCCTGTTTGGGACTCTCTGCGTTTCTTGCACTTGGGTGGCTATTTCCTTCTCTATTTTAGGGAAGTTTTCAACTATTATCTCCTCAAGTATTTTCTCACAGCCTTCCTTTTTGTCTTCTTCTTCTGGAACCCCTGTAATCAAATGTTGGGGCATTTAACATTTAACATTGTCTCTGAGGTTGTCCTCATTTATTTTAATTATTTTTTCCTCTCTCCTTCATTTGTTTTCACCATTCTACCTTCCATCTCACTTATCCTACCTTCTGCTTCAGTTATTCTACTGTTGGTTCCCTTCAGAGGGCTTTTGATCTCAGTTATTGCATTATTCATATTGATTGACTCTTTTTTAATTTCTTCTAAGTCCTTGTTAAACTTTTCTTGCATCTTCTCAGTCCTTGTCTCCAGACTATTTATCTGTAACTCCATTTTGTTTTCAAGATTTTGGATCATTTTTACTATTATTATTCTGAATTCTTTTTCAGACAGACTCTCTATCTCTGCCTCTTTGGTTTGGTTTGGTGGGCATTTATCATGTTCCTTTACCTGCTGAGTATTTCTCTGCCTTTTCATCTTGTTTAGATAGCTGTGTTCAGGGTAGTCTTTCTGCATGCTGGAAGTTTGTGGTTCTTCTTTATTGTGGAGGGGACTCCCTGTGGGTGGGCTTGGACAAGTGGCTTGTCAAGGTTTCCTGGTTAGGGAAGCTTGCATCAGTGTTCTGGTGGTTGGAGCTGGATCTCTTCTCTCTAGAGTGCAATGAAGTTTCCAGTAGTGAGTTTTGAGGTGTCTATGGATTTGGTGTGACTTTTGGCCACCTGTGTTTTAATGCTCAGGGTTATGTTCCTGAGTTGCTGGAGAATTGGCTTGGTATGTCTTGCTCTGAAACTTGTTGGCTCTTGGGTGGAGCTTGGTTTCAGTGTAGGTATGGAGGCTTTTGGAAGATGTTTTGTAGATTAATGGTCCCTGGAGTCAGGAGTTTTCTGGTGTCCCTAAGTTTTGGATTTAAGCCTCCTGACTCTGGCTTTCAGTCTTATTCTTACAGTAGCCTTGAGACTTCTCCATTCATACAGCACCTATGATAAAACATCTAGGTTAATAGTGAAAAGATTCTCCACAGTGAGGGACACCCAGAGAGTTTCACAGAGTTACATGGAGAAGAGAAGGGGTAGGAGGGAGATAGAGGTGACCAGGAGGAGAATAGGGGGAATCAAAATGGGAGAGAGCAATCTAACCAGTAATCAGTTCTCTATATGTTCTCCACAGTCTGGAACACTTAGAGAGGTTCACAGAAGAGGGAAGAAGGAGATAGAGGTGACCAGGAGGAGAAGAGGGGGAGTCAAAAGGAGAGAGACAAATCTAACCAGTAATCAGTTCCCTGAGTGTTCTCCACAGCCCAGAACACCCAAAGAGATTCACAGAGTTAGGTAGAGAAGAGAAGGGGGAGGGAAGAGATAGCGGTGACCTGGGGGAGAAAAAGGAGAGTCAAAAGGGGAGAGGGCAATCAAGCCAGTAATCACACTCTTAAGTAAAAATGGGTACTAAAGATTAGATTCTTATAGGTGTAAAATTGATAACAAATACCAAAAGGCAAAGATTAAAAATCGAGAGTAAAAGTTAGACTCTCAAATATAAAATATTAAAAAACAAAAATCACAAAAGTTATAAAAAATGTTTATATGAAATTTGCTTTAAAAATAAGATTTTTTTGCAAGGTAATAGTAGATTATAAAAATGAAAATTAAAGGAGTAATAAAGAACTTAAATTTTTTTTTAAATTATAAAATCATAATAGTAAAATATATCTAGGAATCTCTTTGGAGTTGTTACGGGCAGTGTGGAGTGAGTTCAGTTTCAGATAGTTCCTTGTTCCAGCTTATACTTCTTCTCAAGGTCTATAGGCCCCTTCCAATGTAGTCAATACTAACTATAGGGTTTTCATCTGTTGCACCTGTCACGTCCAGAGTGGTTCCCTCTTTGTTTATTTTGACTTTCTCTGCAAGTCTCTTCATTGTCTAATTTCTGCCCTGACACGAGGGGCCAAAAGTGGTCACTTAATTAGGCTCACTTGTTCAGTTGTGCTCTGGGGATGTAGGAACACTGCAAACAAATGTCACTGGCATGTGTGGGAAGTGCTCACATTGTCTGGGCCACACTGGGTTTGCCCTAGTTCACGGCATGCTTTCCTGGTCTACACTGCTCAGGCTCCTGGTTGCTCTGCAAAGGGACTATCTAAAGTGGGCCCTGGGTTGTGTGCACTTTCCAGGTCTAAGCTGCTTGGGTTCAGGTTCTCAGGTACTCCACAAAGGCACAGCCTGGGCTGGGCCTGCATTTTGTGCCCTTCCCAGGTCTGAGCAGCTCAGGTGACCATGCGCTTGGCGAGTGCATTATCCCAGGTGTGCAGTGCATCTTATCACCTCCCTCGTCTTAGCTGCTTGGTTTCCTGGGTGCCCCATGAGAGCACCATCTCAGGTGTGCCATGTGTCTCCTCTGGGGAGCTGATCTCTAACTGCAACTCTCCTGGTGGATGTCAACCATCCAGGATCTCAGGAAGACTTGGTTAGCAACTGGGAGCCTGCTCACAGTTTGGTGGAGGATGCCATATCTAGGGTTGAGATTGCCTCTCGCCTTCCAGCTCTGGCTGTAGCCTGCCTGCCTTTCTGCCTCCATTGGGGGGAATAGGCCAGTCCACAGCTGGCTAGCTCTCCTCTTGTGATTGCTCAATCCTTTGTTCTGTGAGCAGGCCAGGCAGTGCCTTAGAGCTTTTCGTGGGAAAGTTCTCTCTCTCTCCCTCTTCTTTTTTTTCCCTCTTTTTCTCTCTCTGGCTATCCTACAGTTTGGGTTGCTATCTCATGTTAACTCCCTCAGATTCTCCTCCGGGCATTCAGGCCCCGTCCTTATCCTAAGAATGTAACCCATGCCTCCCTATTCAGCCCCTGCTCACTGCTGGTGGATGCGAGCATCTGGGCTACTTCTCTGCTGGGAGTTGTGGTTAGGGGCATAGTCTGTGGTTTTGTTTTTTTTTTTTTTCCTCCTGGTTATGTTATCCTCTGAGATTCCAAAACTCCCCACAAACCTGCCAATAAGAGGGTTTCCTGGTGTTTGGAAACTTCTCCTTCATGACTCCCTCCCCAGGATGGGTCTCTGTCCCTAATTCTTTTGTCTCTCTTTTTGTCATTTATATTTTGCCCTGCCTGCTTTCTAAGAGAATGGGCTGCCTTTCTGGGTGCCTGGTTTCCTCCGACAGCATTCAGAGGTTGTTTTGTGGAATTTGCTCAGCATTCAAATGACCTTTTGATGAATTTGTGGGGGAGAAAGTGTTCTCCCTGTCCTATTCCTCCGCCATTTTAGGACTGCCCAGATTGATTATATTCTTTGCAGCCAAAGATGGAGAAGCTCTATACATTCAGCAAAAACAAGACTGGGAGCTGACTGTGGCTCAGATCATGAACTCCTACTCCTTATTGCCAAATTCAGAGATTTAAATTGAAGAAAGTAGGCAAAACCACTAAACCATTCAAGTATCACCTAAATCAAATCCCTTACAATTACACAGTGGGAGTGACAAATAGATTCAAGGGATTAGATCTGATAGACTGAGTGCCTGATGAACTATGGAAAGTTTCATGACATTGTACAGGAGGCAGTGATCAAGACGATCCCAAAGAAAAAGAAATGCAAAAGGCAAAATGGCTGTCTGAGGAAACCTTACAAATAGCCGTGAAAAGAACAGAAGCAAAAAGTAAAGGAGAAAAGGAAAAATACACCCATTTGAATGCAGAGTTCCAAAGAATAGCAAGGAAAGATAAGAACGCTGTCCTAGTGATCAATGCAAAGAAACAGAGGAAAACTATAGAATGGGAAAGACTAGAGATCTCTTCAAGAAAATTAGAGATACCAAGAGAACATTTCATGCAAAAATGGGCTCAATAAAGGACAGAAATTGTATGGCCCTAACAGAAGCAGAAGATATTAAGAAGAAGTGGCAAGAATACACAGAAGAATGATACAAAAAACATCTTCATGACCCAGATACTCATGATGGTGTTCTCACTCACCTAGAGCCAGACATCCTAGAATGTGAAGTCAAGTGGGCCTTAGGAAGCATCATTATGAACAAAGCTAGTGGAGGTGATGGAATTCCAGCTGAGCTATTTCAAATCCTAAAAGATGATGCTGTGAAAGTGTTACATTCAATATAACAGCAAATCTGGAGAACTCAGCAGTGGCCACAGGACTGGAAAAGATCAATTTTCATTCCAATCCCTAAGAAAGACAATGACAAAAAATAAACAAACTACTGCACAATTGCACTCATCTCACACACTAGTAAAGTAATGCTTACAATTCTCCAAGCCAGGCTTCAACAATATGTGAACCATGAACTTCCAGATGCTCAAGCTGGATTTAGAAAAGGCAGAGGAGCCAGAGATCAAACTGCCAACATCCACTGGATCAACAAAAAAGCAAGAGAGTTCCAGATAAACATCTATTTCTGCTTTATTGACTATGCCAAAGTCTTTGACTGTGTAGAAAACAATAAACCCTGGAAAATTCTGAAAGAGATGGGAATACCAAACCACCTGACCTGCCTCTTGAGAAATGTGTATGCAGGTCAGGAAGCAATAGTTAGAACTGGACATGGAACAACAGGCTAGTTCCAAATAGGAAAATGAGTATATCAAGGCTGTATATTGTCACCCTGCTTATTTAACTTATATACAGAGTACATCATGAGAAACACTGGGATGGATGAAGCACAGCCTGGAATCAAGATTGTTCGGAGAAATATCAATAACCTCATATATGCAGATGACACCACCCTTATGGCAGAAAGTGAGGAAGAACTAAAGATCCTCTGGATGAAAGTGAAAGAGGAGAGTGAAAAGCTGGCTTAAAACTCTACATTCAGAAAACTAAGATCATGGCATCCGGTGCCATCACTGCATGGCAAATAGGCGGAGAAACAGTGGAAACAGTAGCTGACTTTATTTTGGGGGGTTCCAAAATAAGTGTAGATGGTGACTTCAGCCATGAAATTAAAAGACACTTGTTCCTTGGAAGGAAAGTTATGCCCAGCCTAGACAGCATATTAAAAAGCAGAGCCATTACTTTGCCAACAAAGGTCCTACATTACATTTGTCTTTTAACTGTGTGGCAATATTAACACACTATAATCCAGCATCACAGATATGACAGGTGAGAAAATCTGAACAGTTTGAAGCATGCCATATTATATCACTTAACAGAAATCTCATTGGCTTCCAAGGGGCCATGATTCATTTGAAGATTCTTTAAATCCTTAACCCAATTAGCACTGAGTCTGTGCATAGAGGAATGCTTATAAATGTTCTATAATCATCTTTCTGGGAGAAAGAAAGCTTTTATTTGTAGCATTTGCTGATTCTGTGGTATAAATACTCCCACCATAACCCATTTCAAGCTACTATTGTTAAGTCTCTAAACTCAGAGCTGGGAGGACATACACACAAAATCAATTTTCAGGATCTGGTGCAAGCAGACTCTGGCACACCATTGGAACAATATATATTTATAAATTCATTTTCTTGATTCTATGATGCAATTATTAGAACAAGGGAACACATACATAAAGACAGGGCAAAATTTACAGTATTCAAAGGATAGAATTACCTACCATAAAAGAAAAATCTAGTGATTCATAGTCATCCTTAAGAATTAGGACGAACTAATAATAACAACAACAACAATAATAATAGCTTGTTGTCTTTGTCTCATATCTTTAAGGAGTAAAGTTATTTGATTCAAAGTCTTAAAGGATGTCATTTTAAGTTGCCCCATTTCTAGGTGTTACTATAAGTAATTTCAAAAACACAGGATGAGATAGTGCTTGAATAAGAGTCAGAAAACATCCTCTGTCTTGCCTCAATTAATTTTGGTGACACAATATTTTCTTAACTCTTCATTCACTAGGACACTATTAAATTGGGTATCAGTTCGATAATACACTCTTGTCTTCCTTACCTCTTATTTTACTAGTGAAGTCACAGCTAATCTTGTAGAGGCTATTGGCAGAAGACTCATAAATGCCAATTTTATCATTAATTGAAAACTACTTTTAAACATATCCCACAGTACAAATTTGGCTTAAACACTTTTTCCAAATTTAAACCTTTGCATGCTACTGTAAAAGAAGAAATACACACTCCCACATTGCAAGACTGCTTTCAGATATTTGATTTACTAATCAAATTTTAAGTGTATTTTAAAACACCTGACAGGTAACATTAACATACCATACTTTTTCTACACAGATTCCAATATTCATTTAAAGAAATAAATTCCATGTAAAAGTTTTTTTTTCCAATATGTTATTATCTCTATGCTGATTTAAAAGTTATAATATTTTATGCACATTGCAAAGGGCAGAATGGCCTCCCAAAGATGTCCACAGCCTAATCTCCAAAACCTACATGGAAAAAGGACTTTGTGGATGTGATTAAGTTAAGA
Organism: Antilocapra americana; assembly: GCA_007570785.1. NCBI lineage: Eukaryota > Metazoa > Chordata > Mammalia > Artiodactyla > Antilocapridae > Antilocapra > Antilocapra americana. The sequence goes on along the minus strand of ML661889.1, from coordinate 2,643,740 downwards.
ATCTTGAGAAGGGGAGATTACTCTGGATTATTATTATGTTATAATCACAAGAATCACTATAAATCAGAAGCAAGAGGGTTTTAGAGTCACAGAAGGAGATGTAACAATGGAAGCAAAGGTCAGAGTAATGTGGCCACAAACCAAGGAATGCAGGCAGTCTTGAGAAGTCAGACAAAGCTAGAAATTAATACTCTGACAGAATTCAGAAAATCTGTGAAAATGTGTTCTTCTAAAATTTGTTAGCCAATGATGAACATCCTGGGATACACACACACTTATGCACACACATACACATCATACACATAAGATTCCAAATGAGAAAATGAAAGAATCCCTTTTGGGGACAGGCTCCAGAGGAACTCGGCTCTTCTGACACCTTCATTTTTAGCCCTCTAAGAGCCAGTTTAGACTTTTGACCTCTTGCACTGTAGGATAAAAATGTATGCTATTTGAAGTCACTACATTTGTGGTAGTTAATAAGGATCAGTGGGAAACTAAATATGCACATAACACACACTTTTGTGGGGTAAACTTTATTCCTCTATTTTAAGACCCATTTTAGCCTCCATCTTCCTCAACTTTCTCATTTTCCTCATTCGATATGTAAGACCATTCAGAGGAAAAAAATGTGTATGTTTATAGGCTTGGTGTTCCAAGTGAAACTAATCATTACTGAATATACCTAAAATAAATATTCCATTAGAAAGCATAGTAAAGTGTATTTTCAAAATATTTGCAATCATCATTTTAATGAGAAAGAAGCCCTTTCTTAGAAAAATTATGCTCACATAATTAAAAGCTTTTTGTGTCAAAATATGAGATTACTTTAAATGTTTTTGCTCTGAAAAAAAGAAAAAACTTATCACTTTGTGATTCATTTGCATTGACCAAATGACAGAAAAAACGTGCTTTGGGGGAGTGAACAAGATGGCGGAAGAGTAGGTGGACATAGAGTACATCTCTCTCCACAGATACATCAGGGATACACCTTCAGACACAGAAGTGCATGCAGAACACCAGCTGAGAGCAGAAAGGAGTACCTAACTAGAGGAAAAGAATATGTAGAACCATGCAAAACTCAGTAGGATGAAGGAACTAGGGGGAAAAACAGGAGTGTCAGTAGGACTGGACCTGTCCTCAGCAGGTCGGGGAAGGGAAGCAGGGGTCCGATTCCCACATCAGGGCGATTGTCTGAGTCAGAGGAGAAACATTTAAGGCTGAGAGTGAAACAGCTGACCTGTGGCAGCCTAAATGGAACGAGAATCAGATGGTCCTTGCCGCAGCCATACATACCCTGGACAGGGAATCAGGCCCTCTAGAAGGCACAGCTGCTGGGAGGTGGAGTTTAGGGACTGTGGAGCAATCCCAGGGTGAGGCTGCTGTTGACTGTGGAAATATGGATCAAGGGGCTGTGAGGGAGGCGATTTTGGTGGGAAATGCCTGTGGAGGAAAGCCAGGCAGCCATGAAAGCAAGGCAATACCGCTGAGTCACGTGTAGAGGGTGGAGCCATCACCATAACCTCTTTCTCCCCACATGACAGCATCAGCAGCTGAACAATAGAGAGGATGGCCCATCAAATACCTGACACAATGAGTAGGACCCCACCCAGGGTGCCTCTTTAAGTGCCTGAAGTGCCAATCTACAGAGTCAGACCCCAGCCAGGAGGGCCCCTCTCTGTGCCTTATGTGCCTAACAATAGAGATGGTCCCCAGGCAAAGGAACCTCCTAAGTGCCTGAATGGGTGGTGCTATGGAGAAAGACTGGCCAAAGAGGCCTTCTTATTACTAGCTACAAGAGGTTTGAAAAAAGACTCTGATAGAGCCATAATTCCTGTGGCAGAGGAAGTCCGCATCCCTGCACACTTGGGACCACCAGGGTCCCCGCATACCAAGCAGCTATGCCACTTTCATGCTCAACCCTCACTGGGGCAGAGCTGCTACAGGCAAAAAAAGTCTTGCATCTAGGCACACAGGGTCGCTTCAGTCGAGTCCAACTCTTCGCGACCCTGTGGACTGTGGCCTGCCAGGCTTCTCCTGTCAGGAGGGTTCTCCAGGCAAGAATATTGAAGTGTATTGGCCAGTACTTGTTGCCATACCCTTCTAGAGCACTGTATTTCCTGCTTCCCTAGCTGCCAACTCCCCTGAATACCTGGTGCTGCCAGAACCCCTGCAACAAACAGCTGTACCATCTTTACACCTGTCCCTCACTGGGGCAAAACCAAGTCCTCCAGGGCAGCCTCAGAAGCAAACCCCAGTGGATGACCCACATGCAGAGGTGGAAGCAAAACCACAATTGAAACTCAGGGGCACACTCACATAGAACTTCATCTCTGCGTAGCTGTCACTGCTTTCTATGCTGAACTCCTGAAACTGGGTCAGCACCCCCAGCAGCTCCCACTCGCCCTGGTTCATGAAGACGCTCCTGTCGAACCTCACCTTTTTGGGCTGGCGCCACAGGGAGATGTTGATGTCCTGGACTGAGACAGGAGAAACTGGGCAGCTTTGGAGTCCAGGCCGGGGGCACGCCAGACCCTGTGATGGCGGGAGCACCCACGCGGCATGGCTCAAGGCTCAGCTCTTAATCTTCAGCCTGTTTCTTGGCTGTAAGATGAGGTCATACTGTACCCTGTACCTGTCTGTGCAGTGGGGCTGTACAGAGGGGGCGGGTCTTGGATGGAGACACAGCAAAATGCAGACAACTGGGTGAACTGTTTATTAGAATGCCTTCTCCTCTTTCTGTCTGTCTCTGTCTCTCTCTCTCTCACACACACACACACATACTCCTACCTTCAAGCACTCCTCTAGGTTTCCTGTTAGAATTTCTCACTTAGGCAATGAGCAAGAGGCAGCTTTCTTCATCTTTGCCTTGGCAGAGATGCCTGCCTTCGTATTTATTTATGAGGCTACACCATGTCTTTGCTATGGCGTGTGAGAGATCTTAGGTTGTGCCGTGCAGGATCTAGTTCCCTGATCAAGGATTGAACCCAGGCCTCCTGCTTTGGGAGTGTGGGATTCTTAGCCACTGGCCCACCAGAGTAGTCCCTGAGCTGCCTGTCTTCAAAGGTGAATTAGGAAAATAAGCAAAATCCTCCCTTACAGAATAGCAGTCACACCGCTCCGCATCTAAACTAGCGAAACAGATACATATGTGCAGCAGAAGACAGCAGTATCCACTGCAGCAAAATACTGTGAAAGATCTAAATTCCCACCAACCAGGGAAACGCTTAATAAAGTTTATGCAGCCCAAACCATGGACTATTCTGCAGCAGTCAACATGGATGAGGAAGAGCTAACTGGAAAGAGCATTTTGCACTAACTGGAAAAATGCCCAAGACTGGTTGTTAAGTAAAAAGACTCAGGTACAAGTATATATTGGAACCCAAAATATTTTACATTTATGTAAAATAAAAACCCATTAAAAAAAAAAAAAAGAAACTCAGGGGCAGTGTGGCTAAGAAGACCCAAAACATTCCCACCAGCAGTACAAGCTGAGATCAACTAGGCAGACTCTATGTCTATGGGATATATAAAAGGACACTGAGAGCTCCCACAAAAGAAAGTGCACCTGATAGCTGTGGACATTGGAGGCAAGAACACACAGGAGTAGGACCAGATTAGAATCTGAGCTGCCCCTACAGCAGGTCCAGAGACCAGCACAGTGTTGGAGGGCATCCTAGGGAGGTGAGGGAAAGGACTCTGACAGCAGTGATTCAAGAAAAACATTTATTATTCTTATGTTTTGATTTATTGTCTTGTTCTGTAAATTCTTTTGGATTTTTTTTTTTACTTTTGTTCTTTTCTTTTCTCCCCCTCTGTTGTAGTTGTCAATTTTATTGGCACTATGAGATCTAATTAAGTTTTTGAGCTTTTGTTTCCCCTTAGTCACATTTTTTTTATTGTTGACATAAACCTCTGCCTCTATGTTGGGCTCTTGTAGTTCTATGAGGTTTTCCTTTTTTTCTTTCTCCTTTTTTTTCTTTTTTCTTTTTAATTTTTTAAAACCTAGTATTATTTTTTCTACATTTATTCCTTTGTTTGCCCTTCCTACTATTCTTTTCCCCTTACTGCTAATCTTTAATGTATATAAACGTATGTCTTTAATGTATGTCTTCTTTATTTACGTCTGTTTAACTTTGCATATATATTCTTTCTTTCCTTTCCTCTCAACATGTTAGTTCTGTTTTCATTGCTTTATTTCCCACTTGGCACCTTGCGTTAGTTTTGTTTTCTAGTTTGTCCTTTAGTTAGTTTTGTTCTTAACTTGTAGATATAATTTTTGGTTTCCTTTGTTCACTGTCAATCCATTGTACTTTATTTTAGTTGGATTGTTTTGATTTTGCTTATGAGTGTATATGTATATATGTATATTCAGTCACACTTTTTATTGTTATAAACCACTTCTTCTACAGTGGGCTTTTGCAGTTCTGTGGCGTTTTCCTTTTTTTTCCCCTCTCCTTCCTTTATTACTTTTTTTCTACATTTATTCCTTTGTTTGCTTTTCCTACTGTTCTTTTCCTCTTGCAATTAATCTTTAATGTATATAAATCTTATTTATATTGAACTTTACATATCTAGTCTTTCTTTCTTTCCTCTATTTCCTTTCCTCTCAACATTTTCGTTACCTTTGTCTTCATTGCTTTATTCCCCACTTGGCACCCTACTTTAGTTTTATTTTCCAGTTTTTACTTTAGTTAGTTTTGTTCTTAACTAGTAGATATAATTTTTTGTTTCCTTTGTTTGCTGCATTAATCTACTGTACTTTATTTTGGTTGGGCTGTTAAAATTTTGCTTATGAGTGTATATGTTTATGTTTATATTCCATTATTTTAATTATTGTTTGCCTGATTTTGTAACTTCCATTTGTCTGGGTTTACCTTTGGTTTTTTGTTTTGGGGTATTTGTTCTAATCTCACTTAATGCCATAACAAACCATTCTGTTATGGTTTTGGCCCTGACCACAGATCAAGTCCTGAGCTTTGGAGTGGGAGCACTGACTCCAAGACCCTAGACTATCACAGAACTAACCTAGAGAGTATCAAATAGTGAGAACTCACACAAGGGAAACCACTTGAATACAAGACCTAGCACCACCCAGCCACCAGTAGCACTTTGTACAGGATACCTCATCTAAACAACAAGTAAAACAAAAATACAAATCCAATCATCAGCATACAGGATTACCACTTCACTCAGCCTTGTCCATCAGAGGAAAAACAAAACAAAACAAAAAACTCAGCACAAATCTCACCCTATACAAAGCTTACACAAACCACTGGACCAACCTTAAGAGGGCAGAAACCAAAAGGAAGAAAGAAAAAAATAATAATGAAATGGAAGAGCAATACTACACAAATGAAGGAACAAACTAGAAGCACAGAAGTCCAAATAAATGAAGAGGAAATAAGCAAACTACCTGAAAAAGAATTCAGAATAGTGATAATAAAGATGATCAAAAGCCTTGAAAACAGAATGAAGAAAATGCAAGAATCAATTACAAAGACCTAGAAAAATTAAAGAATAAACATACAAAGACAAACAACACAATTACTGAAATTAAAAATACCCCAGAAAGAATCAATAGCAGAATATTTGAAGCAGAAGAATGAATCAGTGAGCTGGAAGATAAAATGGTGGAAATAACTTCTGAAGAGCAGAATAAAGTAAAAAGAATGAAAAGAACTGAGGATAGTTTCAGAGACCTCTGGGATAATATCAAATACACCAACATTCAAATTATAGGGGTCCCAGAAGCAGCAACAGCAGAAGAGAAAAAGAAAGAGTATGAGAAAATTTTTGAAGCGATTATAGTTGCAGAAATCCCCAACATGGAAAAGGAAACAGTCAATCAAGTCCAAGAGGTGCAAAGTGTCCCATACAGGATAAACCCAAGGTGAAACATGCCAAGACACATACTAATCAAACTAACAAAGACTAAACTCAAAGAAAGAATAATCAAATCAGCAAGGGAAAAGTAACAAGTAACATACAAGGAAAACCCCATACACTTAACAGCTGATCTTTCAGCATAAACTGCAGGCCAGAAGGGAATGGTAGGATATATTTAAAGTATTGAAAGGGAAAAATCTACAACCAAGATTACTGTACCCAGCAAGGATCTCAGTCAACACTGATGGAGAAATAAAAAGCTTTTCAGACAAGCAAAAGTTAAGAGAATTCAGTACCACCAAACCAGCTTTACAACAATGTTAAAGGGACTTGTATAGTCAAGATTTACAAGGGAAGAAAAAGATCTACAAAATCAACCCCCAAAAATTAAGAAAATGGAAATAGGAACATATATATCAATAATTACTTTAAATGAAAGCAGATTAAATGCTCCAACCGTAAGGCACAGGCTGGCTGAATAGATACAAAAACAAGACCCATATATATGCTCTCTACAAGAAACCCACTTCAGACCTAAAGACACATATAGACTGGAAGTGAGAGGACGGAAAAATATATTCTATGAAAATGGGAAGCAAAGGAAAGCTGGAGTAGCAATCCTCATATCAGGCAAAAGAGACCTTAAAGTAAAGATTATGAGAGATAAGAAAGGGCACTACATAATGATCAAGGGATCAATCCAAGAGGAAGACATAACAATTGTAAATATCTATGCACCCAACATAGGAGGACCTCAGTACATAAGACAAACACTAGCAGATATAAAAGGAGAAATTGACAGTAACACAATAATAGTAGGAGACTTTAACACCCCACTCACACCAATGGACAGATTATCAAAACAGAAAATTGATAAGGAAACACAGGTCTTAAATGATACATTAGATGAGATGGATCTCATTGATACCTTCAGTACATTCCATCCAAATGCAGAATACAGCTTCTTCTCAAATGCCCCCAGAACATTCTTCAGGATAGACCACATCTGGGTCACAAGCCCCAGATTAGTATATGACTTTGGCAAACTATTCAATAGTCCCTAATACCATTCCATTTCTAGTATTACTTGCTCTAGCTACCTTATAGGAAGTGAGACAATGTACATTTAAAGCATACATTATAGACTAAATTACTATTCAGGAGAAATGTATAACTCAAGAAGTATTCTGAAATATTCCATAGCATTATAATATCTGGAAGTAAAATGTCCCCCAAATTCTTTCATTTTCTCATTTGGAATCATATAAGTGTGGTGTGTGTGTGTGTATGCATGTGTGTATCTTAGCCTGTTCATCACTGGCTAACAAATTTCAGAAGAACACAGATTTTCACAATAACTACAGATATAAAATTGTAAGTAAATTATTTATGCCTATTTTTTCAAAGTTAAGAAGTAAAAGATTTACTTATTTGATTGTAGATATCTAGAAGTAAAAAATAAGCAAAATTATTGTAAGCCTCTAAAGATATTGTTATGCTTAGAGTTAAGGTTCGGGTTGATCTTTTTAATATTGCAACAAGCCCACACATCATTAATCACTTAGAAGTGGCCCCAGGTCACGGTAAATGGATGGCCTAATAATCAGACGAGATGTTTGCTATTTACAAATTATAGTCAGTGACTAGAATGAGAAGATGACAATTCAATAAGTAATACTTATTAACTGAACTCTTTATTTTTTTAATGTTAATCAAGAACATAAGAAGTAGGAAGGTAAACTGGAAGTATAATACATATAATTATACAAAGACAGGAACAATCACAGTAAAAGATGTGTTCATTAAAAATAACACAACTATCATTATGTATGAGTTATTCTGAAGTTGGGTATGTTGTTTCTGCTTGTCTTAACTGTGGGTATGCAACATCAAAATGGACTCAAAATCTTTTTTTTTATTCTGATGGAGGCAGGAACATAGAGCTGATGCAAGTATATAGAAAGCATGAAGAGGATGAGCATGAAGGGACTGAGCAAAATGGAATGCTAGAGGAGCATGAACATGTGGAAACAGAATAGAAAATAGAATATTTTAAAAAATGGAGAACAGGAGGAAAATGGCAAGAGGTTGAGAAGAAACATGATAGAGATATAGTCAATGCAAACAATTCTGGCAATAAAAGAGGGTTTGAGGTCAAGGACATAATCAGATGTAGAGCATATCTGGTAGTACTGTGCTTTGTCTCCAGCCAACAAGCTGTGATCTAGAATAACTGGAGAAATTTGCAATGTGGCATTCAGCATGGAGAATGGTCTGATTTCATAGGAGCCTTGTCTCTGATATTAGAGTGCTATCGGAAAAGTTGGGAAAATATTGGAGAACACAATAAGAAGGGGACAACAGAAGATGAGATGGCTGGATGGTGTCAGCGACTCAATGGACATGGGTTTGGGAGGACTCAAGGAGTTGGTGATGAACAGGGAGGCCTGGCATGCTGCGGTTCATGGGGTCGCAAAGAGTCGGGCATGACTGAATGACTGAACTGAATTGAACTGAGCAACAAATTGAAAAACAAACATTAGCATTGGCCCAGAAACCATCTGATGAACAAAATTAAAGGAAAAGTTTTCAATATATAGAGAGTCCAGGGGTCCTGGGTAGGCCTGAAAAAGCATAGGGTACAGAAGAGGGAGACAAAGGGAAACGGCAAGACAGGGAAATAGAGACAATAAGCAACCATTTTGATGTTCTTAACTTCCTCTAGGACAGTGAGGTAAAATGGAACTTGTGCACTTACAAAAAACAAATGATACGGATTCCAATTCCACTTTTGGTCTTGGAGAGATGGGCATGGTCACTTGAGAAAAGCAGTGATGTCAGAGTAAAAAAGCTATTTTTAAATCTTACCCCTATCATGAACTAGTTAAGTAAGATCTGTTATAACACAAGTTGTTGGTTTAATTGGTATCTTGATCTTTAAAATGAAGATATTCACAGTACCAACTGCTAAATTCTGTGAGAATTAAAGAGAAAGCCCATGAAATAGTCATAGTATTTATGCTGATGGTTATTGTTGACTGAACTACTATTAAAACTAACTACTGAATCTTAAGAAAATCCTTGAAACTGTGTGCATCTTGAATGTCTAATATATACAATGAAAATGGTGTTAATACATCCATGGTCTGAAGGCAGGCCTAAAAGAGCCTCTGATGCAAAGTGTCTGACATACTGAAGGCTTAAAGTAAGTAGTAGCTTTCATTATTTTTAAATCCACTGGTTTCAAAATAACCCATTCCAATTTGTTCAGATAACGAAACTGTATCTAGAATGACTGATATATTTTTCAGTTTATATGCTTGATGCATTTTATAACAAGAGTGGACCCCACACAGATTGACAGTGATATTTATATTTTCCTTAGGAAAAGCTCTGAAAATTAACAGCTTCTGAGGGTCATTAGATCACCAAAATTCTGTCTCTGAAATTAGCTTTAATCCTGCTTTTTCATCTTCAAAATTCTATCCACCTCTTTTTAGATATCATGTCTTCTGCTAGTAAAAGACATATGCAGGGCCCTCTGGGAAATAGTTCTGGATATATCAAGCATTTTAAGGTTTGTTTTCTGAAAGAATAGATGGAAAAGACAAGTTGTTCATTTTAAAAATACTGCCAGATTTCCATTTATCCTTGTTTCCTTCATATTGCCATAATTTTTTCATATGGTATTCAGCTAGCACCATGCTGAGTGCTTAGAAGTCATGAAGTAAGTAGTTACTCATTCTAGTGTTTAAAAACATAAGACTGAGTTTTCCTTACAATATTTTCTATTTAATTGTATTCAAACACCCACATCAGCCATGTTTTCGCAAAGAGACTTTGAGTAGGTACTTAAAGCTACATTATTATAGTTGATTTTCAAATGTTAAAAAATACCCACACAAATTTAAATGGTTATAATTAGAAAAAATATAATACAGTCTTTTTTATTGGGGATCCATATTGCTGTCATTATAAATGTCACTTTTCAGCACCATGTCTCTTAACAACAGAACTCAATTTGAAATGCCAATTTTTGTGAAAAACTTTATCCGTTTGTCCAAATGGTATTTGGACAAGAGAAGAAGTTTTTCTCTTTGGGTTCATTTTCAGGTTGTTAGCCTAACCTAAAATAGAGCTTCTTTAAAAGTCTGCCCGAATGTTTACTTAAAACAGAGAAGGGACAGCTGAGTGTTGAGTGGTAGTGTTACATTGAGTGAAGACACGACTGTAAATAACTCTGCAGTTTGGAAATGAATGATGCTTTTGACAGAGACGATTATGTCGTATTGACAACATTGATGTCAAACGTGGAGTGAAAATATGAGATTGACTATCAGCATTTCCCACCAGTGATCATTTGAAATAGCTTCTCTGAGATAAAGGAACAGTAACAAATGTATTCTTTTTGCTCCCTCTGCTAACACCCTCTTCCTTCCCTCAGAGCTAGCTTAGTCCGGTTCTGTTTAGGGGGGAAAGGGATCCAGTGTTCACACTTCATCAAAGGAGGATCAAATACTCTTAGCTGTTTCTTTTTAAGTTAATCATTTCCAGGGCATCATTAGTCACTTTCCCCCCCTAAACAAGGGAAGCCAAAGTGTGCAAGAAAAGAAGTCAAGCCCTGAACTTCAATAGAAACAATTACAAATTCCAAGTTAGACCTGACATATCTGAAATAGGGTCTTTGTAATGAAAACCTCACATAAGGCTCTTAGCAGCCTTCAAAGTCATTGTTCACATAACTGCTAAATACTGGCTTACGTTTCTGGGGTGGAGAATATTCTACATACGTTTTCCTTGAAATAATGTCACATATTGGAGAGTCTTGATGAGGGAATAATTTCTTCCATATCTATCTCTCCACTCCATTTACTGTTGTATTACTGAGGCTCTTTGACAGGTATTTTTATTCAATGGAAATTATACTCTTAATATTCACTAAAAGTGCTTGCATTCTTTCTTAGGCATGCAACATCATTTTAATATTTATTAAATATAGTATAAAGCATAAGAGTTAGCAGACAACATTTACCTTCTGGAATTAAATAATATACTGTACATAAGATCTGTGAGTCACTAAATCTGGATTTGGTCAGAAGAATTTAGAGAGGAATTTGTTAGGGCACAGAATGTCTGTCTGGAAAATGTTTGCCCTCACAGAACACTCTTAGAAGTTACAATGGGATGTTTATCTTGGCATACAGCAGTGTTACTTACACCCTTGAGTTAGTCCTGCCATTGTAGCCTTACATGTTGCCATATTGCAGTGATGCAGGCTGTCTATGGAAATCACAGTTCTTAAATATGACCTTTCTATTCAGGGTAGGAAGACGGATCAGTGACTTTTGTTTTGAAAAACAAATGGAGTGAGCTTTCTGTAAAAGATCCATGATTTTTCTTATGGCAAAGGAAGTAGCTGGTACACGACCCTAGAGCCAAACTGTTTAAAGCAACTACCCCTCTGTGAAATATGTGTCAGTTTTTAAAGGCTCAAAACTGAGTGAGAGATTATGAATTCATTGTTAGAATCACTTATGAAGAGATACTTTCTTCATAAAGCAAAAATAAAAGTCATCAAAGGGGAGAAATCTAAGAACACATTTTAACTTAAAAAATAAAGTAATTCATGACTATATGATCATAGTTGATACATTATTTCATTGAAAAAATGCTTTGAAGTGTAATTTAATAATTCACATTTCAACTAGGTTCTACAAATCTGAATGTGTATTATTTTCACCATGACATCTTAATTTCTCCCTCATATGAGACCCTAGAGAAGGCAATGGCAACCCACTTCAGTACTCTTGCCTGGAAAATCCCATGGATGTAGGAGCCTGGTAGGCTGCAGTCCATGGGGTTGCGAAGAGTCGGACACGACTGAGCGACTTCACTTTCACTCATTGGAGAGGGAAATGGCAACCCACTCCAGTGTTCCTGCCTGGAAAATTCCAAGGATGGCAGAGCCTGGTGGGCTGCCTTCTATGGGATCGCACAGTCGGACACAACTGAAGTGACTTAGCAGCAGCAGCAGCATATGAGACCAATGTGCAGAAGATAGTTCTTAGTATACAAATCATCTTCTTATAGACCTAGCATATTTATTTTCACTTCTGCAGAAGTATGTATTATTAAGATTTTGTATTAGTCACTATAGAATACATATTTTTGTAAGACCTGTCTCATTATGCAGTAATTTGGGAGACAGTTTATTACTGTGGACTTTATAACTTCATCTCTGGTCCCTGTGTCCCAGCTTCCTTTCTGAAAGATGATAGAACTGAACTAGCTCATGTCCAGAGCTCTAAGACTTCATCAATCTATGACCCTTAATCAGAGAACTAATTTGGTATGTATTCTCATATAAATGTTCTTTTGCTTTAAGCTAAATTTTTCATTAGGTATGTTATACTTTTATTTAATTTGTTTTTAGAGAGCTAATATAGTCCCTCTATTGATCAAGGCATTTTAAACTATTGCCTGTGTAGAACTAGTCTCCATTGAGTTTAAATGATTTTGTTCATTTTCGCAGAGTGCTAGAAAATTTTATGTACACCTCATAATGATTCTTTCAACATCTTCACTGCATCCTAGTAGGTCATAGTGCAGAAGAGGTTTTGTATTTATTCAGATTTAGAAAATGGGTGTATATATACATATTTTAGTTTTTTAAAAAAATGTTTTTTTAATTGAAGGATAATTGCTTTATAGAATTGTGTTGGTTTCTGCCAAACATCAATATGAATCAGCTATAGGCATGCATATGTCCCCTCCCTCTATACCTCCCTCCCACCTTCCTCCCCATCCCACCCTTCTAGGTTGTTACAGAGCCCCGGTTTGAGTCCCATGAGTCACACAGCAAATTTCCATTGGCTATTTATTTTGCATATGGTAATGTAAGTTTCCATGTTATTCTCTCCACACATCGCACCCACTTCTTCCAAACCAATCCCCCAGCAATGTGTCCATAAGTCTGTTCTCTATGTCTGTGTCTCCATTGCTGCATACAATTTCATCAGAACCATCTTGCTAGATTTCATATACAAGTGTTAGTAAAAAATATTTGTTTTTCTGTTTCTGACTTACTTCACTATGTATAATAGGCTCTGGGCTCATCCGTCTCATTTGAAGCGACTCAAATGCATTCTTTTTTATGGTTGAGTAATATTCCATTGTATATATGTACCACAGCTTCTTTATCCATTCATCTGTTGATGGACATCTAGGGTGCTTCCATATTCTAGTTATTGTAAATAGTGCTGCAGTGAATATTGGGGTATATGTGTCTTTTTCTATTTTGGTTTCCTCAATCTTAATAGTGGGATTGTTGGGTCATATGGTAGTTTTATTCTTAGCTTTTTAAGGAATCTCCACACTATCTTCCATAGTGGCTGTATAAATTTATATCCCATTGACGGTGCAAGGGGGTTCCCTTTTCTCCACACCCTCTTCAGCATTTATTGTTTGTAGATTTTTTTTGATGATGGCCATTCTGACAGCTGTGACGTGATATCTCATTGTAGTTTTGATTTGCATTTCTCTGATAATGAGCAATGTTGAACATCTTCTCATGTGTTTATTAGCTATCTTTATGTCTTCTTTGGAGAAATGACTGTTTATGTCTTTTGCCCATTTTTTGATTGGGTTGTTTGTTTGTCTGTTATTGAGTTGCATAAACTGCTTGTATATTTTAGAGATTAATCCTTTGTTGGTTGTTTCATTTGCTATTATTTTCTCCCATTCTGAGGGTTGATTTTTCACCTTGTTTCTAGTTTTCTTTGCTGTGCAAAAGCTTTTAAGTTTAATTAGGTCCCACTGTTTGTTTTTGTTTTTATTTCCATTACTCCAGGAAGTGGATCATAGAGGATCTTGCTGTGATTTATATCAAAGACTGTTCTGCCTACGTTTTCCTTTAAGAGTTTTATAGTTTCTGGCCTTATGTTTAGGTCTTTAATCCATTTGAGTTTATCTTTGTGTATGGTGTTAGGAAGTATTCTAATTTCCTTCTTTTACACATTAGCTGTCCAGTTTTCCCAGCACCACTGATTGAAGAGGCTTTCGTTGCCCCATTGTATATTCTTGCCTCTTTGTCAAAGATAAGATGCCCCTAGGTGTATTAAAAGGCCTCGATGGCTATTTCTCTCTCCTCTGTTCTTCATTCTTTTAAGGATACTAGAGAACACCCACAATGGGATCCAGAGCTGTGCCAGAATATACGTTACTAAGTGAAGGATATGTTTTCTTGCCCACATGCTCACTATTTAATAGGGAATGTATGCACTAACAAATGAATGTACAAGTAAATTTGTAATTAAATTAAAAATGAAAGTGGGAGGATACAAAAAACAAGGAACTATCCTAGTGGAAATGATTTATATGATGGAAGAAAGTGACCTTAAGTGGACTCTGAAAGAGTATAAGTTAACCAAGTGGAGCATCTAAGAGAATATATGTACTCAGAGGGAACAGAATGTGCAAGGATCCTAAAGCAGAAGATAATGGGTGGTTGCAAGGTGGCTAGTAATAACATGAGATGAATTTGAGGTAAGTCTAATTATAGGATTTATATTTAAAAGGAGGGTGACTATATGATTTATTGTCCAAAATGGGGCCCTTTGGATAATGAAAGTAGACACTGATAATAATTAAGCTGGAACAAATCAGGACTTGCTCCAAGAAAACTAGTGCAAATTGTTATCTACTGAAAGATAAAATGAAGACACATCCTTTAGGCAAGGGAATAATAAAATGTGATTTATGTTTTTGAAAGATCAGTCTGTCTACTCTGTACAGAGTGGCTTGGAGGAAAGCAAAAATGGAAGAATACCCTTATGGTAGTCTAATGAGGATAATAAAATTTGGACAAATTTGAGACAATTTGGCAGTAGGATTAACAGAACTTGATGATGGATTGAATGTAAGTAGGGAGAGGAAGCCCCTACAATTTGGCTCAGTGGTAAAGAATCCACCTGCCATTGCAGGAGACAAAAGAGACATGGGTTCAATACCTGGGTGGAAAAGATCCCCTGGAGTAGGAAATGACAGCCCACTTCAGTATTCTGGAAAATTCCATGGACAGAGGTGCCTGGTGGGCTTCAATCATGGGGTCGCAAAGAGTTGTACACCACTGAGTGACTGAGCATCCATACATTAATGCATGCATGCATGCAGGGAGAGGAAGGGGGTTGTCAGATGACTTCCAGGTTTCCATTTGTGCAACTGAATAACTTTGTTATTCAGCTGTATAACTTGTATACAATTTGTGTAACTTAATTTGTATAACTTCCATTTGGAAGTGCCACTTATTAAGGTGTATAAAATTTAAAAAGCGGCAGATTTGGGCCAGAAGTGGGGAAATAAGAGATTATTTTGGAATCCTAAATGTGGGATATCTGATGAGCCTCCAAATAGAGAAAACATGTTTAAGCTGTACTTGGAAGAGCAATCTACATTGTCGATAAAAGTCTAAGGATTGTAAACATTTTATGCTATTTATAGCATAAGAATGTCTGAGATTACTAGGAAGGGAAATCAAAGTGGAAAGAGAAGGTGGCCCAGGACTGAATCATGAGGAACATAAAAATTAAATGATAGGTAAAGAAGGAAGAAACAAAATTTTTTAGCCAATTAAGGAGAAACATTCTGTATACTTCTCAGGAGGCCTGAGAGGAATTAATCTTTTTGTCTCTCTTTCCTACCATGTTGATCTTGATAACACATTTCTATCACTTTAGCCTCTTTGCCTATGTTACTCACAAAGTCTAAGGACAGCCATGTTCTTGGATCATGTCTCAACAGTGTGTGTGTGTTGAGTCACTCAGTTGTGTCAGACTCTTTGCGACCCCATGGACAGTAGCCCACTAGGCCCCTCTATCCATAGAATGTTCCAGGCAAGAATACTGGAGCGGGTTGCCATTTCCTTTTCTAGGGGATCTTCCCAACCCAGGGATCGAACCCATGGCTCCTGCATTGGCAGGCGAGTTCTTTACCACTTGCACTACCTGGGAAACCTACTTGTACACAAATCCTCTTCTCAGACTCTGCTTTGGATCCAAAAAGGAAGAACCAAAGGAACAAAACAGGCAGGAGATGTACTATTGCAGAAGCAAAGAGGCTTTTTTAGAAAGGGAGAAGTGCAAAAGAATTTTGCATGTAACTGAGAGCTTTAGTAATACAAGAACTGGTTTGGTGATATAAATGATTGGTGACCCAAGAAAGAGCTGGAATAGTGGAAATATAAGTGAGACTGCCTTGGGAAGTAATAGTGGTGAGCCTGGGTTTAATTTTTAAAAACATTACTTGAAACACTGAAAAAGACAAAATTTTGAAAAAAAGATTACTTCCTCCTTTGTAATAAAAAGAAGGGGATGAGTAGATGACTGAAGATGCAGATTTACTCTTAAGAAATTGATGTAGTATTTATTATCTTGTTTCTATATTTCCAGTGAACCATGAAGTTGGGTTATCTACCCAGAACAAAAGGGAGTGGGACAACTGGCGAGGCTTGGAGAAGGTATTGAATAGTCATTGTGGTGATGAGTGGAAGACTTCTTCAGTCTCTGTCAGAGGACCACTCAAGGTTAGTGACCATGAGTGAGCCACGATCACAATCTTCACTGTTGTGACATTTTTGTTCAGCAGTACTTACTTCTGTGGATGCTGCTCAGAGAAAATGCCTTGTTGGATTCACTGCTGGATTTTGCAAAGTGGATATGATGGAAGGAGAAAGAGCTCAGAGGACATTTGAAAAAGAGTCATTATAAGGAAGGGTTCTGGAACAATTTATTGAAGGAGGGAAGTGAATTCCTGAGGAGGTTTGTTTCATAGAAGTGAAGCAATAAGGATAAAGGATTGGAGTTCTCCGTGAGGACAATGTCACAGTGGGAAAGCTCCAGAAGAATACAAAGTATAATAATAGAAGAAGATCTTTAAAAGAATAGTTTTGCTTCTGGTGTATTTGTTGATGATGATTTCTGTTAGGAATATATTACATTTCTCTAAACTGCTACACATTCTGTTCTCTCTGATAGTGCTACGCAATGATAGTATACATTTTATTTTATCTTAGAAAAAGTTTCCTTTACTTTTTACTTCTTTATCAAAGGCACTCCTTTGAATTAGGCTTGAAAGATCACATTACCTGTTCCAGGAAAGCATCATGAATCTGATGTGTTTTTTCCTGAGATTCTAGGAGCTGTACCTGTGTCCTTCTGCACTAACCTGGGACTTCAGGGACAAATTAAGTTGAGGAGATTCTGGTACTGAAAACAAATAGCATTGCTTCCTTCCAGGAATTTAAAATGTCCAAATTCAACAATATGCCAGTTGTCATCTTACGTTCTTTGTATGCCAAACTCGGACAGCTGTATAACAATGTCCTGGTGTCGTTATTTTCTTCTGGGCCTTTGTATAAATCTTTGCCTGAAATGGCTTCCTTCTGTTATCTCATAGTCTTCCTTCAAAAACTGTTTAGATATTATTTTCTCTGTGATATCCAACTTGACCATTCCAAACCTTCCACTTAGTTGGTTAGTTCACCATCCTCTGTGCCCAAATGGAATTTTATACTTTAATTATTTTTTGTAATACTCTGTTATAATAATTTATTTACATGGCTGTCTTTTTACTTGACTGTGAGTTTTTGAAGGCAGGGAACATGTTTATTCATCTCTGTATTCCTAATGCCTAGCCTAATTCCTGGCATATTTTAGGTGTTAAGCAAATATTTGTTTTAAAAAAATTAAGGAATGAACTGATGAATTCCATTTACCTTTTTATAAAGCATTCAGCCGTCACTAGCAACCATCACAATACTAAATGGCATACACAGCTATAAGCTTGTTTGCTGACTCTTCCTTTGTTGACTGTCAGAAGAAAAGTGTCACCAAACACATTTTCATAATGAAGCAGATCTATTATCTAGAATTTCATTAATATAATTCCTGTGCTGTATGGACTGAGCATGATTTTAGGAGGTGGAGAGAAGGACAAGAAACTGCCCTACTTCCCAATTAATGAGAGGACTGAGGAGCAGGGATTAAGATGCAGAATGGCAGTCAGATTAAAAGGGCTGATGAGATCCTAAATACATCCCTCAAACCACAGGAGAGCCCTGGGGGGAGCAATCTTGGGAGGAATGCAGGCCACTGAGGGGAAGAAAAGAACCAGGCTTTCCACCACTAAAATAACAAGAGATAAAATGAAACCCACTTATCAGATTTTAGAATTTTATCTGGACATAGAAAACCTTCAAATTATTTATTTATCATAGTGATAGCAAACCCTATCTACTTCCACTCCAAAGGGAACTCTTAAATAATCAAATAAAATATTGCGGTTTCCTTCCCAAGTTATTCAAAGACAAAGAAGTGGAGAAAAAAGGCATGCAGGGTTTTGACATACTCTTTTTCTAATAACATGTTTCAGTGAAATATCAAGAGTTATTAGTTGTTTTATTTTAATAGAAAAAATACTCACTTTTTACTACTAACTACATTTCTATGTATAAAATCTATATATATTTTAGTTTTACCTAAGCCTAAATACAAATATTTGCTTTTATCTTTATGTTGTAGAAAAATAGACATTTATTAAATGAGAAAATCTTTCCAATAGATCAATTTTCAAAGTAGGGTTTAAATTTTATTTACTCTAATTTACAATAAAAACTTATTTTTAAATTATTTTAGCCACTTGTAGTAGCAACATCATAGACACTCAAATAACATGCTTTTAATAACGCCAATTTTGTAGTCACACCAGCTTTATTTTGACTTTAAAAATATAGTTCCTTTTTTAATATAGTAGCTTAAATTATTAAGTCTGTTAACAGTTTCAGGAGAATGACAGGGTAAATGATGGATATTTTTCCACATAGGGAAACTGAGAGAGAGAGCTTATCAGAGACCTTTCCCAAAACTTGCCTAGTAAATAACTAGCTTGGGTTTAACAAGGCACAAAGGTGTTCCCTAAACGTAAGAGATTCTATGTTTGCAGATGAGGGAGAGGGGCCAGCTGGGTAGCTTCAGAACATCTAAAAACGACTTTAGATTTAAACAAGAAGCTGAGAATAAATATAAAATAAGAAAGATAAAAGTTAGTGGGAAGTTAGGATGACAGGGAGGAATAAAAAAAAAAAATACAGAAGAAAGACTGCAATGGAAAGTACCGTACATGGTTGGAATTCTAAGTTTCCAATAATTACTCCCAAACTCCAGCAATCCTCTGCTGAAATGGCCTCATTTTAGACAACAAGCAAATAGAAAGCCTCCAAATGATGACTCTCTGTTTCTCCTTTTACACGATTTTGTTATTCTCTCAGCTCCTGCTCACTCTTCCACATCCTAAAAAAGAGACTTTTGCCCAAGTCACTGAAGTCATTCTAGTTAAGGTCACCAATGTCTTCCCATTTGTCAAATACAATGGACACTTTTTGACTTTTACTTTACCTAACTTTTCTGAATCATGTGATACTGTCGACAGCTTCCTCTGCCTTAAGTTGCTGTACATCTTTAATCTATAATATCTTCTGCTTCTTTCTGCTTAACTATTCCTCAGCTTTATTGTGTTCATCTGTCAACTAAAGTATTTGTATTCTCCTGGATCCTATTAGTTCTTCCTACTTCAAATGTTTCTCTCTCTGGATAATCTTATCTATTAAAAAAAGTTTTCACAACCATCTGTATGATATTTTTATATGCTTATGGAATATCTCCAGCTAGCTAGTGAGGATGACATTAAAATTAATAATACTTATTAATGTTATTAATACTTATTAATCACTTTCAGGTGCTATAGTAAGGTATTCCTATATTAACTGATTTACTTGACAAAATTCCTAATTTTGCCCTACTCTGACATCAGAATGATAAGGCACTTTGTTCACATCACATAGAAATTCAGTGGCAAAATAAGATTTCAAACCCAGCTTATCTGACCCAAAACCCACACTTATAACCACTTTACTAAACCTGAAATATCCAAAATTTAGTACATATTCTTTAATTACTCATACCCCTATATAATTCATTTCAACAAACATAGTCAACTAGAGCTGAACCCAAAACAGAAAATTGGAAGTCATGCTAGATTCCTCCTTTCTCCAAGCTATAAGACACTGGGCCCTACTAAATTTTTGTTACCTCTTCCCTGCATTCTTATCTAATGGTATTTAGTTCAGTGGTCTTATTATTCCCTGCTGCCCCACTGAAGGCTTCCCTTGTGGCTCAGCTTGTAAAGAATCCACTTGCAATGCAGGAGACCTGGGTTCAATCCCTGGATTGGGAAGATCCCCTGGAGAAGGGAAAGGCTACCCACTCCAATATTCTGGCCTGGAGAATTTCATGGACTGTACAGTCCATGGGATTGCAAAGAGTCAGACACGACTTGAGTGACTTTTATTTTCACTTGCCCCACTGAAAAAGTTTCATGATTAGATTATGCACATCCTTCTAATCTTCATGTCTTCCAATTTATCTTTCTCTGGGAGATATTTATCTTCTGGAACCATATATCTGATTGCATCACTCTTCTGATAAAATGACTCCTAGTGCATTCACTGCCACAGTTTCTTAGAGTTTTGCATATCCCCTTGCATCAGAATCACCTGGAGAATAGGGTAGGAAGAAGAGTCTCAGGAATCACCCAGGATTTCTGAGTTGAAATTGATGGTGGAAGGACCTAGGCTCTGTGTTTTTAACAAGCTCATTACGTGATTCTTCTTCACCTAAAATTTAAGCGTGCCTTTCCTCATATCAGGTGGAAACCCTTCAGAATTGCTGTTAAATCCCTCTGACTCAGGCTTTTTGCCTTTTTGGGTCTCGGTTCTTTCCACTCCTCCACTTATTTTCTGCACTCCAGGTATGCCAGTGTTTTTGCTGGTCCCCTCCTAATATCAAGATTTCTTCAATGTTATTCAATGTTTCTTCAAAGACACACACACACATGTGCTGTGTCCTTTACCAAAATGCTCTTTTCAAGTTGCTTTGTGTGTGTTCATGCGAATATATATATGTCTGTGTTGTGTTCCTTGAGTCCTTGTTACACTGAATGTTTCTCCCAGGACAGTGTGAGCTATTTAGTCATAGGAACTTTGCATCTTGAAATCATTAAAAGAAAATTCCAAGTTTAGATTCTGTTCAACACTGCATTATGATCTGGGAAAACAGAATTAATGTGAATTTCATATGTGCTCAATAGGTAGATACTTGAATATTTTAGTAACTTCTCTGTGGTCCATGACTGATCATTTGACTGGCAATTCATATAAGCTTTTTAGAGGGAAATTTCATGTTTGTTGGTTTGGGCACAGCAAATAAGCATACTAATAGGAATGGAATTCAAAAAAGTTATTTTGGTCCTCTAAGGAAAGCTCTAATCAGAGAAAAGTTGGAAGGAGTAATTTCATTGAAATCTCTCTATGATCTGTTTATATCACTATTTCCCACCCCCTGTAACATGAATAATCCAAGAGAGGGAGGGATATGAGTAATTGTGTTTACGTGTGAGATGTTGAACTAAGTATTACTCTTCACAATTTGACTAAGTGTGTAATCCTTTTACAGATGAGAAGACTGTGCTCAGAGATATCAAGGGACTTGAAAGAATCACCAAGCTAAGAGGAGACAAACTTGGAATTGGCAGGTACCTTTTGTTCCCTTTCTTCTATTATTCCTATGTTCTATTTTGGAGTACATGTGTATGATTTTGCCTAAGACAAAGTTGGTTCACTTTTCTTTATTTTTTTCTGTGGAAATATTCTATTGGGTTTTTCTAATTAAAAAAAAAATACCACGTAAATTAGATTTTCTCCAAGTCCTAGAAAGCATTCTTTAAGGCCTTCAATAGAGTAGAGTAATACACTGCCCATTATTTAGTGAGTGAGCCATTTGATGCTGACTGCCAGATTGGTTACCTGACAGGTGGTGACACAGGTGGAAATGAAATTTGGGGGCTCCAATCAAGGATTTCCCAACTCCTTCCATTCCCCCTCCTTCCCAGCACCCTTTCTTGTCTTGTGCCCCATCTCCAGGAAACGGGGACAGCTGGTGATCTACCTCACTTTCCGAACAGTTGCAGGCTGACTGTTACCAAGCTGTGCCTTTGCTACAACAGTGTATTTTCTTTATAAGACTGATGAGGAAGAGAAAAAAGTACTGTGCATTGTTTCTCTTAAGATTCATCATGCTGGGTGTGTGTGTGAGTCTCCCCCAAATCAGGGAAACTATTAGGGGAAAGCCAGATCTTTTTAATGAGCCTAGAGGTAATGCAAAATTCATGTGCTTTCACCTGTGTTGGGTGACGCCTGGTGCACAAACAGAAAGAGGAAGGTGGGAAGAGCCAGTTATTTACACTTTTGCTAAAGCAGGTAACCTGGCCGCTACTGGGCATCCTGACCCACTTGTTCATTTTTTAGGAAGAAGTGGATACTTTCAGTGGGGAAAAACTCAAGCATCAAATTTGTTCCTTGGAGCATTAATAAAAGGGCTCAGTTAGCTTCATCTCATTATTTTACTATGAGTATTGACTTTGGCCTAGAGTCATGTATAGATAAAATGGTGCAAGGGCTTGTCCTAAGTGATTACTCAGAATTACAAATCATTTCACGTGTAACTGAATACTGCAGTCTAGCTGGCACCCTGCCCCTTGTTTCTCCCCCCTCCCCTTTCTCTAATAGGAGCGCAAATCCAGCTTTGTCTGAAGAGGCAATTAATCTTATTCACTGAAAGCTGAATTTTAATTCACCAGCATGTGGAGGACATATTTGCCTATCACACAAAATTAGTTTAACAGAATTCAGAAGAAAAAAAAAAATATTGGAAGTCTTGGCATTCTAGAGGAGGCAAAGTATCTTATAGGTGCATTCCTTTATTAGCCATCTACATAGTAAGGATAAGCTCTTTTTGTAAAGATAAGTCTATTAGGGTAAACTGGGTTTATTTTGTATTTGAGAGTGGCTGCTAACATTTTATTTTGTATAAAGAAATGCACAAGATATGTGTTTTGGAAGAAAATGGACATAAGGTAAGAAAGATAAATTTTAGTTTTATAGAGATTCTAAAAGGCTATTATTTTTAAAGGCACAGTTTAGAGATGATCAGGAAAAAAAGGGGACACATAAAAATCCTAGACAGCCTACATACATCCAAATCAAATCACAGGGGTAAGTGGTGAGGTACAAAGTAGACCATGCCTTGGAGACTTGTGCAAAATCTGGTAGGCAAATGCTGGGTTTCTGTAATGCTTCTGCTGTGCTGTGTTTTAACAATTTTCCCCTGAGCAAGACCCCAGTCTTTTGTCTGAGGTTTGTTTCCCATGTAGACAAATGTTTGAAAGAAACAAAACAAAAAGACTTCCTGCAGCAGTTTCTTAATTCAAGAGATTTGGAGATTTGGACAAGAATATGATTTAATGCATGTTCATGCTTAGTTAGATATCAAATTCCCATAAGGTCAGAAAACACATGGGCTTGGTTTTGTACTTCTATTTAACACAGCACTCCTCAAAGACTACTTGAAGGTACAGGCAGATATCAAAACATGTAGCAGTTTCTCCCCAGTGCAAAGAGGGAATTTAATAACTGTAAAAAGCACAAATGATCTTCTATGCCAAATAATTAATACAGCATAAATCTTTGAGTCTAAAAGGTGCTATTGGTTTTTCTGTGGCTCCTTCTCCATTCTCCACTTATGACTGTCTCATACCCCTGGAATTAACCTCCAAATATGATTGCTTCCATTATCTCTTCCAAGGGTGCACTGTTGAATACTTCATAAGATGAGGACTCAAGGAACAATGAAAATCTTCAAAAACTGCCCTAAAGTTCTGAGAATATTTTTTTTTTTTTAACTCTTGGTGGGCATGAAGTAGGAGTGGGCTAAGTACAGGGAAGCTATCAAATTGTTTGCCTAATGGTCACCAAATGCCATAGCATAGCTGTTTAAGCACAAGGCTGTAAAGTCAGAAGCTTTATTGCCTTGTCAAGACATTTGCAGTGCTAAACCACGCAATTATTCTTAAAGGAAACATTTAAAAGCCAAGATTTTTACATTATTACCAGAAAATGTTGCTTTAAGTAGTCAGTGTCATAAAGGTAGACTTTTGGAGTCCACATGTAAACATTGCATTATCTACATAATGTTTAGAATTTAAATTATGCAAAATTGGAATTTGGAGACATGAAACCCCAGAAACACATATTTGCAAATAAACACTTGCAAATATTCTAAAACTTGGAAGATGCACTGAAGGTACGGCAGGGTTTATCCATTATGTAATTTTTTTTTAAGCACTTCTGTGCTTAGGTGCTTAAGCTTATTTTGAGAGGAAAGTCCCTCTTCTGCAATTCTTTTGTCTATTTTGTGGTCAGATCTTTAACAATATTACCTGGGGGGGAAAAATCAAAGATAAGATGAAATCAATGAAAAGGCAGAGCTTTCAATATATCTTGTTGCTTCTCAAAGTGAAAAAAAAAAGTTCTATTTCCATTTCTCTTCACAGATACAGCAAGAAACATACACCCTTTAGGGGTGGTTCTGGGTGATGCTCAACCTGGCTCTCTCACCTCAGCTTGGCAGAGCTCAGTAGTAGTGTCTTTTCTACTACAAAGGTGAAGAAGCCCTCCATCAGCACTCCTTTGCAATAGAGGGCTTTTCTCTCCCATCTCTTTCAAAAAACACAAGAGTCTGTTCACAATTCTTAATGAAGCTCCAAATAAGTAGGTATATTTCCATGGAGAATTATTCCTTCAAAGCCTATAACTCTCTGGCTGGATTGTCCAGAGCATTCCCAAAGTCTGTCTGTTGGCAGCTTGTCTGTCAAGGTAAATTTAATGGAAGTTTTAATGAGTATAGAATAAGTTTACTGCAGTCAAGGCTAGCTATGTTCCAGGTATAACATTGTTAGGCAACTTCTGTTACACCCACTGACAGATGGGAGACAGAGGCCTTAATAGTTTTAATACATGTTTTATATAATTTGCTCAAGGTAGAGATCATAAGATTTGAATAAGGACCTTCGATTGCAGAACCTTTGCTTTAAGTTAGTTTGCTGTTTTGCCTTTTTATAAGCTATAGAGAAAAAATAATTTCAGTGGTTTAAGAAATTAAAGTGACAAAATGAAAATCAGAAAGCAAACTGAAAGGAAGAGAGGAATTTCTTTCTGTTTTAAAATCCTAGATCCCATCTCTGTTATAGCAGTAAGTAAAGATTTTCAGATGATTGCTTAAGCCCCTTGCCAAGCAGCCCTAGGAGTTTAAAGGCCTCAGATAAGGATCAGCTGCTATCGTAATGAAACCAGATTCCTAGGTTCAGAGGCACAGAGTAAGGAGCATTTTTAAAATTCATTTTGAAGAATGTTAGGACATTTTAGGTTGCAATTCGTCAGAAAACTCAAAATATCCCAAACAGGATGGAATTTTTTAAAAATGTTGTATGCTAAGTCAGAAGATATGGAATCTTAGGACGAGGTAATATAGCAGTTTATTTGCATTACCAAGAATCCTGATCCTTTTCCTTTTCCCACTCTGCTATCCTCAGCATAGCTGTTACCCTTGTTGGTCTCAAGATGGGCACTTAATCCCAGGTATCATATCTCCATGTACCAGCGCTAGAGCAAAAAATGCAACTGTCTGCATCTTGTGTATTTTTGTTGAACCTTTTCTAGAAATGTCTCTAAACTATTACCCTGCACATATGACATATACCGTCATCTACAGCTTGGCTGCATGTCTACTCCAAAACCAATTACTAGTAAAAGGAATGAAATGTATGTATACATACATGCACACACACATTTTAATATGAGAAGATGAGGATGGAGTAGAGGAATTATTTTTCCTAGGACAATAAGTGGCTTTATGCCATAGTCCCAGTAATGATGAGTTCCCAGGATATTAGTGGTTAAAAAATAGTTCAGAGAGAGGAAAAGATAGAGGGAGTTTCATTGTGTACTGGATATTTCATTTGAGAAGCTGAATATCCTCATGTGTATCCTAAGTCCTGTTCCCCTCGCATCTGTGGAGAGAGGATGAATAGGCAACATGCTAAAGTTTGCCATATATTCCTTCTGTCTTCTTAGTAAATATTGAGTAAATGCCTCCATGTGCTACGTGCTGTTTAGGTGCTGGAATCAAACAGTGAGAGTGAGGATAGAAAAGAGGAAACAAGTCAGAAAGGTGGATAAGACTCTGTGTGAAGTTCTGGGCCCTTGTTCTGTGGCAAATCAGGCAGGCTTCACTGAGATCAGGGAACTGCATAACATTAATATATGGTATTAGTTTTCTGGGAGATCCACCTGGAAGCAGATGGAAGGGGATCATGCTCTCTGTTACAGTTCCATGTTGTTATCATATCTATAATTGAATCCTCTTAGGGAGGAGCTTCCTAGTGGAAAAGATCTTCATAATCTTTATTCTCTACCTTTTCTTAAGGATCTTCAAGCCATAAAAGAGTTACAAAGACAACTCCCTTTTTAGGTAAATGTGGTCGTGATCAGTTGTTTGGTTCAGGACATAGGAATTCAGTCTTTCCACCAAAGGAAGGCAAGTTCTGCCAGATTATCTAAGCAGAACCATATTTCTGTTTGAAAAAAGATAACTTTAAAATAAAAGGAATATATATAAACTTCTGACTTATGGTAAAGTCTAAAACATGCCTTTTATTCAACTTATGCTCTGAACCATTTTCAAATAAAAATGCTCACATTTATCTAAAGCATTATTTAACAAAATGTATTTTAAAAATAAATAAATGTGTCATAGGACCTAAATATAACTTCAGAAGACAAGTATGAATTTTTTGTTTGTTTCTTGTGGTATCTTTTTTTGTTGGGATAAGTAAGTATCCTACAAACGTAATTATTTTGAATACTCCTCTGCAGTTAAATAACAACAAAAAATGATTGACGTACATTGCTCTTTAAGCTAATGCTTCATATAAAGCAGGTTCCCTTTCCCCCTATATCAGTACCTGGTTAATGATCCAGCTGACAGTGATTGGAATGAAACTTGTTGGATGCCCAGTATTTGAGGAAATGAAATATGGAGAAATGGGATATCTATCATACTATCAGTAATGCTTTTTTCAACAAGCAAAAGGAGAGTATAGAGGGGAAATGTGAGATGAGTAAGAAGAAAGGTAAAGGAGATGAAGAAGATAAAAAAAGAGGAATAGGAAAAAATAGAAACATATATCTGAGATATCAATGGATTATTATAAAAAGTATAAGGATAACTATAGAAGTCTAGATATTTGAATAAAGAGATAATACACAAGGCACCTTTTGAGAATTAGAATTGCTGACAGAAGAATTTATAATGATGTTATACTTATTGTGAAATTGCATTGCTTCTACTTATTTCATAAAATATATGCCTTTAGGGACTCTGGTTAACATAGTTTGGTTGATTATTGTGGTGTTTTAACATCCTGTGGTGAAAGCAATCTGGCAAACTAACCACATTACAGGACAGAGTCTAAGGAAATTTACCAAAAGAAAGAAAAGAAATCTGTCTGCTTCAACTCTTTGTACTTGGTGGCTCTATTGAGAATATGATTTGGAGACCCTTTAAGAGCTTTAACTCTCTGAAATATACTGAGCATTCAACTACATGATGCTTGATACTTGTTATTATCAACTTGTAAATATCATTCATGAAGCTCTGGTTTCTATTTTATACATACTGGCTGAAAAGTTTAATAAGATATAAATCACTCTTCCAAGGAGCTTATAGTCTAGCATGCCCAATAAGTATTTAGGCTTCTATAAGAGAAAACAAAAATCAAAAGTTATGCTTCTATGATTATTATGGATTAAATAGGTCTTATAGATTGTTTTTCTATCACCTTAACAATTTGAATATGGCTTCAGTTCAGTCACTCAGTTGTATCAGACTCTTTGCGACTCCATGAATGGCAGCATGCCAGGCCTCCCTGTCCATCACCAACTCCCAGAGTCTACCCAAACCCATGTTCATCGCGTTGGTGATGCCATCCAACCACCTCATCCTCTGTTGTCCCCTTCTCCTCCTGCCCCCAATCCCTCCCAGCATTAGGGTCTTTTCCAATGAGTCAACTCTTCGCATGAGATGGCCAAAGTATTGGAGCTTCAGCTTCAACATCAGTCCTTCCAATGAACACCCAGGACTGATCTCCTCCTTTAGGATGGACTGGTTGGATCTTCTTGCAGTCCAAGGAACTCTCAAGAGTCATCTCCAACACCACAGTTTGAAAGCATCAATTCTTCGACACTCAGCTTTCTTCACTGTCCAACTCTCAATCCATACATGACTACTGGAAAAACCATAGCCTTGACTAGACAGAGCTTTGTTGGTAAAGTAATGTCTCTGCTTTTCAATATGCTATCTAGTTTTGTCATAACTTTCATTCCAAGGAGTAAGCGTCTTTTAATTTCATGGCTGCAGTCACCATCTGCAGTGATTTTGGAGCCCAGAAAAATAAAGTCTGACACTGTTTCCCCATCTATTTCCCATGAAGTGATGGGACTGGATACCATGATCTTAGTTTTCGGAATGTTGAGTTTTAAGCCAATTTTTTCACTCTCCTCTTTAACTTTCATCAAGAAGCTTTTTAGTTCCTCTTCACTTTCTGCCATAAGGGTGGTGTCATCTGCATACTGAGGTTATTGATGTTTCTCCCGGCAATCTTGATTCCAGCTGTGCTTCTTCCAACCCAGCGTTTCTCATGTTGTACTCTGCATATAAGTTAAATAAGCAAGGTGACAGTATACAGCCTTGACGTACTCCTTTTCCTATTTGGAACCAGCCTGTTGTTCCATGTCCAGTTCTAACTGTTGCTTCCTGACCTGCATATAGGTTTCTCAAGAGACAGGTCATATGGTCTGGTATCCCATCTCTTTCAGAATTTTCCATTACTAATTTAACCCTGAAGAATTTTTTGAGTTTCTTGACATTGGTCTGAAGTATCCTGACCTGAGATTGTCATAACAATAATTTAGGAGTGAACTATGGGCAGGGGAGTACAAAAGAGATTTTGCTTTAGTAATTTAATTTGACAAACTTTTTTTGAGCCTTACACATTATTTATTAATCCTAGTTCAGATATGTTACCCTAGCCCAGAGTCATAAAGATGTTGGCAAGAGGTATCTTGAGGGACTCTTGGATGAAAGTGTGTGGCGTAGATGATCTGTTAGATCATGAAGATAAAGGCTTTCACTGACCAAGACATTATTGCCTATTTAGAGCAGGCCCAAGTTCTAATTCATCAGAACTTTGATTCCTAGAAGCAGTGGGGAAAAAAAAAAACTTGTAAAATTTAAAGATGACCTGTTTATTGCTCTTCTGGGTAGAGAATACATATTTATAAGTTGCTTGTCAGTGTGTTTTAAATATTTTAGAAAAAATTAAGATAAACAGCAGATCCCTATTAATGAATCTGTACCTTTGTTTTCTGAACACTGGCATTCTCTTATTTCATTGCTACTTTGGATTTTAAAATAAAAATAATATGCATAAGGGGCGTTAATTATGTACCTAATAGTCATATAGTTCTAATGAAGACATAAATTTCTCACTAAATGTTGAGGGAGAAATCCAAATAAACAAATTTCACGTAACACAGGAAAATGAAAATATTATCATATTTTTTTAAAGATTAGTATAATGCAAAGTACTCTAAATTCCTGTCTATTCTTTTTCCTGTATCTTTCTCTTTCTCCTCCAAGAACAGGATCCATTGTGATTTCAGCCATGAATACATTTCCTCTTGCTTTTGTAAGGTTGAAGACAAAACACGGGTTAATATAGTAGACATGTTAGAAAATATAGCTAACTTACGTTAATTTTGTGGGTATATTTTTGCAGAAGTAAGAGTGTATTTTGAGGCGCTGCTGGTCTTTAAAAATATTTACTGAGGCTAAGTCCCTGTTAAATCAAAGTTTCATTCATAACTATGAAGTTCATACATAGCATACCTTGGTGATGATACATAGTAACTATTGTGTAAGCATATATTGGATTAATTCTCTAAATTATAAGAAACAAAATATAGCTCAATTCAAATTAACAATTATCTATTTGAAAAGACATGTAAATTTTCATGTGAGTGGCTGTTTCTCAATTATGTAGATGAGTCCAAATTTGTCCTGTGGCACAGCCACTAGACAAAAACACGCTAATTTTTATTTTTATTTAACAATCTAAGTTATTTAGCTCCACCTGCCTGAGTTACAGCTCAATGAAAAGTAATTTTGAAGATGTTTTTCTTGTAGTTTCATGTTTGAAGTAAATACTATGAACTTTTTATAAATGTAATGATTTTTTCTCGTAAATACTCACTAATATCTAACTATACTAATAAATGCATAATGTATATTATTAGGTCTGAACTCTTGGTCATGGGTATCTGTGCATTTTAGAGATGGTCTGTGCACAAGTGTCATAAATGACCATTTTATAGATAGATAATGTTCTTAATCCATAACTCTTTATTGCTGATGGTTATTGCATTAGATGATGACCCATAGCTATTAAGAGTCAGTTTTTAATATCACAACCATTTAGAAAGGTTAATGGACTCGGTTTTGAGATTTAACCTTTGAATGCTGCAGGTTAAGAGGTTATATTTGTGCACTAAAATGCCAGAAACTATCTACTTATTTTCATTCCACTGTGTACTTTTAGTAGTGTGATTATGTACAGTTACTGTTATTTACCAAGCAAACTGAAAGTGTGTGACACATAAGATAACAAGTTTCTAGAGCAGTGAGATTCTTTCAAAATATACATTTCATATTTGGCTTTATTATTTTTCATTTAGACACAAAAATTGGTATGTGAACAGATGTAACTTAGATCAGTTGAGGAATATTTATTAAGGTTGTTCAAGGAAAAAAAACAAGATTATAATTCATAGTTGTCTTGGCTAGTCTGAAAAGTTCACATGCATATAATGGGGAAACTGGTCATTTAGGAAAATCATGAATCCTTTCTAGATGATACATAGCTATAGCCCAGAATTTTCAGAGGAATAAAATAGTGTCTACAAGGACTCAGATAATTTCACTTTAAAAATCTAAATTGGGTTCTATGGTGGTCATTTATCATTTATTTTGCTATCCATTACCCATTTTCTTCTTAATATCACCCTATTCCCTTTTATTCCATTATTTGTTCATTGTGAGTAAGCTTTGCGGGATGAAATTACAGGCATTTCCCTTCTATTTTGGAAGCCTGAAGCTGAAT
The DNA here is from genome assembly GCA_007570785.1 of Antilocapra americana. Lineage (NCBI taxonomy): Eukaryota > Metazoa > Chordata > Mammalia > Artiodactyla > Antilocapridae > Antilocapra > Antilocapra americana. Next base: position 2,612,633 of record ML661889.1, on the reverse strand, counting down.
GTATAAATAGAGTAATGGCCACCAGTGAATTACACTTTTTTGCACCCATTCTGTTGTGTCTCCCCTCCACACTGAATCTAGGCATGACCATAGGGCCTTATGTTTTGGCCAATGGGATGTAAGTAAACATGCTGCAAGCAGAGGCTTGGGAAGCAGTTAGGTTACTGTCTCTTGTTTGCTCCTTTTAAAACCTATCATGCAATGTGAAAAGGCCTATGAGGTATGAAGAGAGACCCCTGAACCAGTGGCTTCTTTGCAAAATTATCATCAGACATGGAAGGGAGGTTGTCTAGAACCAGACAATTCTCAGCTTATCTGCCTCTCCCCATTTTCTGTTACCTGCCCTCTCATGGTCTCTCTGAGCTTCTTAACAGTTTGCCAAGAAATTACATTCTACTAACTTAGCTAAAATTAGTTGCTAATGCAACCAAGAACCTGAGATAACATAGGGACTTTGAAAATGCAAAGGATTACTTGAGAATAACATACAACCACTATGAACACCCTTACACAGATTCCCTTAGAAGTTATGAGTGAAACGCATGTATGTTAGTTTGGGATATAAATATTCCTAACCAGGGAGTGATTGATGGAACATTTTGAGACAGACAGTGATGTTAACTCAGCTGCTTCTAGACAGGAATCTGAGTTTCCATTTCTCATTTACTTTTTATATATGTTATATGGATCTCAGTCTAGAAGTTATTCAAAGAATAATCACAGTATTTGAAAACTTTATGTCCTAAGCAGTATTCTTTTTTCTGGTTTCACTGATACAATTGTTATAGAATATTGTATTAGTTTAAGATGCACTGTAACATTCCCTCTTTATTTCTGTATTCTCTTGTATTTTTTGTTTGTCTGTTTTCCCTTTGTCCCATGATTCTGCATCCTCTTCCCCATATCATCAGGGAATTCTTTTCTTGCAAACAGTACCATCAGGAGCCTCCTGAAGTTATTCTGACATCTGTGGTGTGCTCTTGCTTTCCTTTCATGTTTACCCTGTGCTCATCATCTCCTTTATGTTGTTGGACACTTGGTGTAAAATTCACATACAACATGTGGATTATCCTAAAGACACAATGCATTTTGTTCCCATCCATAGCTCTTCTCAAATGCTGAACTGTGTAATTATTGATATGTGTTTCCATCTTTACCATTTTAAGGTCAGTAGCTCATGGTCATTTTATTGCATCAGTTCTAACCTGGGGTTAATGGATAGCTTCATTGTGGCATGTGCAGATGTAGGCAATTTATAGTGAAAAGGTCCTGGTTCTTAAAGCTGGCTATCACCACAAAGAGGCAAAGAATCCTAGCGCTACTGCCAGGCACACTGCTGTACAGGTTACTGTTGTCAGTCACTAAGTCGTATCTGACTCTTTTCAATGACTGCAGCATGCCAGGCTTCCCTGTCCTTCACCATCTCCCAGAGTTTTTTCAACTTACGTCTGTTGACACGGTGATGCCATCCAACCATGTCATCCACTGTTACCCCCTTCTCCTCCTGCTCTATTTCCCAGCATGAGGGTCTTTTGCAATGAGTCAGCTCTTCACATCAGGTGGCCAAAGTATTGGAGCTTCAGCATCAGTCCTTCCACTGAATATTCAGGGTTGATCTCCTTTAAGATTGACTTGTTGGATCTCCTTGCTGTCCAAGGGACCCTCAAGAGTCTTCTCCAGCACCACAGTTTGAAAGCATCAATTCTTTGGTGTTCAGCCTTCTGTATGGTCCAACTCTCAATCCTTACACACTACTGGAAAAATCATAGCTTTAAGTATATGAACCTCTGTCGGCAAAGTGATGTCTCTGCTTTCTAACATGCTGTCTAGGTTTGTCATAGCTTCTCTTCCCAAGGAGAAAGCATCTTTTAATTTTGTGGCAGCAGTCACCATCCACAGTGATTTTGGAGCCCAAGAAAATAAAATCTGTCACTGTTTCCAGTTTTCCCCCATCTATTTGCTATGAAGTGACAGGATCAGATACCATGATCTTAGTTTTCTGAATGTTGAGTTTTAAGCTTTACAGATAGGTGATGTTTAATAATTGTTCATTGACTTGAAGTTAAATAATTTTCCAAATTTGGAAAATTGGTCTTCATTCCAGAACAAAAGAATCCATTGTTTCTGATATTGTAAAACTACTTCCATGGTAAATGGAAAGTTATTTCCTTTTGATACACATATAAGCATTCAGTCATAAAAGAAAAGGGGCCATGAGAAGCCAGAAGAGGAACATGAAATCTAAAATCCAAGAGAAAAAGAGGCCTTGGAGGTTAACTAACATTTCCCTTTTCTTGCACAGCACTATGCCACCAAAGCTGTCACAACCTATTCAAAGACTGTAAATTTGGAATTTTTGTACATTAGAAGGTACATTCAACTGACAATGCTAGGAAATCCATTTTTACAACATAACAATTTCTGTCAACGTTTAAAAAATGTTTTCTGTATCCATTTCTTGAGAGACTCATAAAGCTGACTTTTCGGAGTATTTTTGGTTTCTGCTGTTTGTTCATTCTTTAACTATTTTCTCCTTCCATTTCAAGAAAAAATGTTGGCCATTTTCTCACCTTCTTTGGCTTAGACTGTGATGCTAGGTGATTCCAAGACAATTAGGTGAGATTTTTATAGGCCCTCAAAGGCTAACAAAATAATAAATGTGGCAGTTCAAATAATAGCAATCACAGCAGGTCAAGCAAAAAAAAAAACTCCTTTGAACTGAAATTGACAAATCTTAACATTACCAGAGTCTGGAGATGCAACACTCTTTCCTTATTCTTAGTTTTTTAAAACTTTTTTTTTTTAGTATTGCATAGGGATATTTTCATTCTGCTTCAACTACTACTGATGTCTTTTAAAATGTTCAATGCATAGATTCTGCTTACCAAGAAAGACTCAAATATTACTAAATATGAATTCTTTTCCTTGATTATATTTTTTCTAGACTCTCAAGAATACTTATTTGGCTAATAATTCTTATAAAGCAAGATGTAACAGATTTATTTGAAATGCTTTTTTATTTGATTTTAAAAGTAATGTATTGCAGAAAATTAAACTACAAAAAGGTGTAGTGGAATGAGTATTTTCCTAATGGTAACTCGCATTGTCCTTTTATTTTGTATCTTTCTAGTCTTTTTTTTTTCCTATGACTAGATGTACATGTGTATATGACGTATATGTGACTGGAATCATACTTTTTTGAGTAAGGGGTATGAAATACAAATTTCTTGACAATAAACATAAATGCTTATAAAACTTCAAATAAAATTCTTTCATAATTAAAACTGACAAAAATCTATCAAATAGCTAATGTTTGAGTGGGAGTACAATTACTTCTTAGGTACAAATGGCTCTCACTGTTTTAATGGGAGCTTGTCGAAAAAATTACCTATGGCATATGTAAATTAGAGATTTCATATAACACTACAAACAATGTCCTGAGATCAGTTTTGATTTTTTTTTTCCAAATAACTTTACTTGCCTCAGTCCTCACCTGGCATTTTTTTCTCATTAAATTAAGCAATTACATGTAACTGATTGAAATAAGCAAAAATAAATCTCACAGCACTTTACTTTTTTAAGCATAGTTTTGTTCATTTTTTTTCATCAACCCTTAAAAATGTGACCTTCAAAAGACAAGACATGGTTTCCGAGCACGCCGTAGCCTCTCTCGGTCTCCCACGCTTAGTGCTAACTCTTTTGTTTGTACAATATTCTTTTATTCTGAGCAATATAACATTTTAGTTCTTGTAATAAATGCCTTCATGTGAAGCAGTTCAGCTAAGAGAATGTTATTAGACTGTGCTCCCAGGCAGTGCACCTCCGCACGATCAATACAAAGCTGGGCCTCAGCTCATTCCCTCTTTGCTTAAATTCCCTGCAAATGTGCAAGAGAAGCAGCAGAGGGTGTCATCAATCACAGGCCACTGTGACATATGCTGAAACCTGACCAGGGCCGAGATGTTTTAATAAGGCATCCATTAAAACCCTCAAATAAATTGCAATTTGAAAACAGAACATAATACCAGCCAAGTTTTCCTCATCCATCTTGTGGCATGTCATGTAATGTAATTGCGTTGTTAATTTATCCAAGAACTTTCTCAGTACACTGTTTTGTTGGCACCGCTTAATTTCCCTGTAGACTCTGTGTGTGTGTGTGTGTGTGTGCGCGCGCGCGCGAGTGTGTAGACGTGCACACGGGTGCATGTGAGACAGAGAAAGCAGAGTGAGCAACTGGAAGAGAAAAAAAGAATCTGTTTATTTCTGTATGTTTGTGTGTCTGTTGGTTCCTTGGAGGAAATAAGTCATGTTTCTGCTTAGCATGGCATTAACCAGAGAGCTAGTCAGAACTTTGAAATCTTTGACGTTTTGTCAATGGCCCCTAAGCATCCTGTTACTGCCTCACCAGCTCTGGCCTACAGCAGGACCACTTCCCTCCCTGTTCAACTTGCCATGGGTTTATGCCCTTCCAGAGTAGGATCACTCAGAGTGCCTGTGGATCCCATCAATACATATTGACGGAAGTGTTTATGGGCTACTTAGGATCACCACACAAGACACTCAGAACAGTACTGATTTTGGTTCCCTCACTCTTGGGTTATACGTGAAAAGCTGACATGTGTAAGAAAAGTAAAAAAGTTTTCAATCGGAAGGAGAGAATGAAAAAGTACATCTCTAGAATAATATCAAAAGTGATTGCATTGTATGTGATATATGTGTATGAATATATATATATGTGTTTTTAAGAGCTAAAGGAAAGATACAGGCAGGCAGGGGCTCAGATAGATTTCTTTGTCTTCTAAGCATAAATCTAAAAATAAGTAATGCAATTCTTCATGTAGGGCTGCATCAGCAGATTCTTCACATTTATTTATTCTTCTTGGTTTTCTTAATCTGTTCTTTTGTTTCTGTAAGAGGAGCTAGTGGAAGGCAGAGGGAGAGTCTACCTCACACATTCCATCTAGATCTAGGATGTCACAGTAGCCATCTCGACAATCAAATATCCGTTTAAAAGTGTCAAATGTCTTTTCTAGGCCTACTGTTTTGAAGTGATAAGTTGCTGAACTAATGACAGAGAAGACAAGACAGTGTGACAAAAGGGGAGAAAATATACACCATGAATCTACTTGTGTAGTTTTTGTTTTATGAATATTAGTAAAATAGTTGAGACCTAGTTTTTTTTTTTTTTAATGACAACTAAATGTAAAGCGTGATAGTTAAAACATGGACAGCCACTTTCTCTCAATAGATCTTCATGTCTGAAGTTGCGTTTTAAGTTGGCTCTAAGAATTTGGTGGCATTCTAATATGCAGTCTGCATACAGACCATTCTCCAAGGCTCTGCCTTGTGACCATGCAAAGTATTAGATGATCACGGAGTATGAAAGATGCCAGGGAAAGCCAAATTAATTTCTGCCTTCTGCTAATGCATGACCTTTGTGATTTGGATCAGGAGCTGAAATTCACTTAGAAAGGCAAGAAGAGTAGGGAAAACACCTAAAATCATTTTCTCTCCCTATAGAGGAGATGCCTGCCTGCCACCTGCCCAATAAATGTCAAGTGAGGTATGTTTTTTAAATAAGCAGCCTGATTCAAAAGCATAGACTGCTTCGTTGAGACATTCAGGGCAATAGGAGAGAGACTGCTTAAAAATATAAAATAAAAAAAAATAAGCATTTATGTATAACAAAGAAGAAAGAAAAACATTAAATATTAGACATGAGAATGGTTAGTTCTTTCCTAGGGACTTTGTTAACACCTCAGGGTTATATGTAGATTCTTAAAGCTTTACCGAAATTTGAGCTGATTTATTATGCTTAGGGGAAATCATGTTTGGTTTCTTACAGTGGAAAATATTTTGAAGTTTAGCTGAAATTTGTTTGGAATTGGGAGTGTAATACCCCAAGCAACATTCAAGGGATCAAAACCAACAGGAACTGGAATATACAAAAACACAGTTTCTTTAGCTCCACGTGAGTCGAGGTTGCCAACTTTCACATGCTTCTAATGTTAGCTCAAGCTTTCTGGCAGTCCCATTGTAAGCTCCATTTCACAGGCATCCTCTGCTATTTTGGCATTTTAATGTTGGCCTTACTGCTTTTTATTTCCTTGTCCAGAAATATAGTCATTTTAAAAACAGCATAATTATTACTGGATGTATATATTTTTTTAAGTTCCAGCTTGAGATGAATTCTTTCTTGCATTTAGCTACTACCCTTGAAATGCACAGAAGGAATAAAACATTAAAGACACCAAGGACATGGACCTTTAATTCCTCTTGTGTATTGCAAGGGCAAGAATGAAATGTCAGTTCCCAAGGTGATTATATAGTGCATGTTGGCAAGAATGGAATAATTGTGTCCTACCCAGGGTGTGAGAAATGTATACATAGGGAGATAAAATTGTAAGGGGGCAGACAATATAGGCTAAGCACATGTACAGCACAAAAGAATTCAATTGGGTGGATGACACAGGTCTTTGGCCTTTGTGGAAATCAATGAACTGCTGTTTAGGTGTCTTTTTCAAAGCACAGGGATGTTGAAAGGATAAAGCCTTGACTCTCTGATCCATTGAGGCTTGCTCAGTTAACCTTAGGATATTTTTAAGAAAGTTGATTTGTTTCTCTTTTTGATTTCCTTTTTCTCTTGGCTTCCTTGAACTGATTTACAATTCCTGCATCTATTGCTGCCTTTAGCTATGAGCTCCATTATTCAGCTACCCTTTTTGTAATTAAATTCTGCTTGAATTGCTTATAGGCCTAACCCTCCTTAACTTCTATCTGTGACCTCTTGTTTCTAAGTTAGTTAGTGACATTGTATTGGACACACCATGAATAACCTTTCCTGGCTGCTAAAATACCCACGTCTGAATTCAATTTGAGGTTTCTTTGTACAAAATTCCCTGCAAACTTGCATACAAATTCAAAGCCTAATCCATAAAAATCTTCTAGCAATATCATTCTAATTTCAGAAGCCTAGTGAGATGAAGCCATGTGTTATGTTATAAACACCCCAACAAAAGAACTGTGATCTTACCATGTTATTTTTTTCCCCAACGTAATTTTGTAAATGTTGTTGATTCTGCCTCACCATTTGGAGACTCTTGCATGTGTTACCCTTCCAAATTCCCTGCTTTAAAATTCCCTAGAGCCCTATAAGTGCTGTATTTCTTAAAGAAATAGGTTACCTTCACCCCTACCCCCCACACTCCCCACTCCTCCAAAAACAATCCCCATTCAAAAGTGCCAATAAACTAACTCAGCCACATACAATGATATTGTGAAGAAAACCTCAGGAGAAAACCATTTAAATTTCATGGCATAAATCTGAGCTCTTGGCCAACCTTCCGTTAGCAAGTAGCAAGCACAAGTCTCATGCTAATTCTCCACCAAACCTCGAGTTTTATGAAAGCTACATTTTATCTGTTTGGTTATTTGCAGTCACTCGAGAGTTGGAAGAGGAATATTAGCACCACTCACATTTTATTGTGGAAGTCACAGTACTTGGTTGACCCCCTTTCCAGGTCCTATTGAATTTCCTATACAAAGGAAATGAAAATGTTTTATATTTAATACAGCAGCACATAACGAAAGGCTTAGTTATTACACAGAGAGCTGCAATTTTCTGCCTTTGTTTCAGCTATTACTGTGGAGCTGAAATTTCCAAGCACATTTTTTATGATTTGTTTATTGCTGACTTTAGAGATGACAGTGAGGGGAATGCCACCTTTATGCTACCTACCTTACAGTAAAGGGCTTTCTGTTTGTACTTATTTATCCCACAAAAGAATGGTCCAGCTTTTTATTGATGTCCCAGTATTTTTTTGCAGAAGGATCAATTTTAAAAAGTTTTTTTAAAAAAACAAAAGTGATCTTGCAGAAACCATGGATTGAACAGAGCGCATTCCTGATTTTAGTCCCGTGTGCTCTAAGACTGTGCAGGGGCAAGAACTCCACTTAGACTATTGGCATGGTGCTAAGCACTTCACCGTTATTATTCAGTTATTACAATAATGACAGTGCAATAAGAGGTGGGCTCCCCTGGTGGCTCAGATGGTAAAAAATATGCCTTCTATACAGGAAACCTGGGTTTGATCCCTGGATTGTACAGATCTCCTAGAGAAGGGAATGGCAACCCACTCCTGTATTCTCACCAGAATCCCCATGGATAGGGGAGCCTGGCAGGCTATAGTCCATGGGGGTCACAAAGAGTCAGACACAACTGAGTGACTAGGCACATTCTTAAAATTATTAACTTCTTTCTGTGGAAACTGAGGTTTAGGGAGGTTTTCTAACTTTTCTAATATTGCCAGCTAGGAATGGAACCTGATCTGTCTGATTCCAGAGCGTGTTCCTCGCTCTTTTTTTTTTTTTTTTTTTGATACTGATAGTCATTCTATTTTAAAAATTTACTTTCTTTCCTGATTCTTTAACATTTAAAATTATTTTCTTTTAAAAAGCAGTATACAACAAACACACACATACCCTTCAGCTAGATTCATCAATGCTGATAATCTGTTTTTTTCCTCTCTTCATACCATACACAGACATATATTTAAATACATACACACATATAAGTATATTCATACCCACATCTGTGTATTTATTCACATGGCTAAACCATCTGAAAGTAAGTTAGTCACTATGATGCTTCAGAAAATAAAAACATTGTCCCATTTAATCACAATGCCATTCTGCATCATAAAAATAAACATGTATTCAATAACATCATCTAATAGTCTACATGCAAATTTTCCAGATTGCCCTCTAAATGATTTTTTTTTTATTTACTTGGCTGCATCAGGTCATAGTTGTGGCATGTGAAATCTTTGTGGCATCATGTGGGATCTTTCACTGCAGTGCTCAGCTTTGCTGGCTATGGCTCTGGAGCTTTGGAGCCCACGGGTTCAGTAAAGTAGTTTCAGCACATGGGCTAAGTTAGCTAGTGGGATGTCAGGTTGTAGTTCTCTAATCAGGGATCAGACTCACATCCCCTGCATTGTAAGGTGGATTCTTAACCACTGGACCACCAGGGAAGCCCCCCAAATGACTTCTTGACCCTATTACTTTTGACCCAGGGTCCCATCAAGGAAGAGCTTGCCCTCTTTACTACTCTGTCTACAGCCTCTCCAGAATACTGGATGTGGAGTGGGAATCTTTACAGCTTAAAAGAATTAGGTACAAAAGCTTGTGCCAAGTGCAGCCACTATATTGATCTATATATTATCACAGTAGGTCTATGCGTTCTAAATGTCCTTTCTACTCTGATATTCATGGATCATGTGATGTTGTGACACTGACTATCCAAAGAGTGGAATATTGGAATAGTTTGATTCCTTAAGCTGTTCTACAGTTATTTATTCTCAAAATTAGTTAGAGCTGCCATGTTCAGCCTGCTTCTATCTTGTCATTACTTAAATGATTCTAAACCAGCCTCAGGAAGACTGTTCTTAAATAGGTAACTCCTGACACTCCAGGATTCAAAACATCATTATTGAGGGATAAGAAAAGAGGGGGAAATGAGTAAGAAACCAGAAATGGAGGAGAAATAGGGAGAGAATGTAAAGAGCAGGAAGAAAAAGTAATCAGAATCAGGTTGATTAAATTTATAATTACAACAACATAGCAATAAATGGGCATAACATTGAGTGCTTAGCATGCCTGGCAGAATGGGGATTTTCAATGTAGTATTTCATTTAATTCTTAAAAATAATGTTCCAATATAGGTTACTATTACCCTTTCGCCATTTTATGGAGGAATTATTGAGTCTCACAAAGGTTAAGTGTCTTGTCCGAGGTCACCTAGATAATAAAACACAGCTGTGCTCAAACCCAAGCTGAAGAAAGGGGAGTGGGCAGAGGAGAGGTAAGGAACGGTGACATGGGCAGGGATGAGTGGGCATCTTCCCCTCCTACTGTGCCCTCTCCCCACAAGTTCTTAGTCATCATGTCCTGTCACTGGTCGAGAATCTCATTTTTTCTGTGTCTTCTACCACTGCTTTAATTCAGGCCAACGCCATCTCATTACCAGATGCCTGCAATAACTCTTAATAGACTCCCTGCCACCAGTCTTCTTCCTTTAGTCTCTAATACGCTGGTCAGACGGTTCTCTCCAGGGATCTTTCTCAACACGTCACTCCTTTGTTTGAAATTCTTTGACTGTTCATCACTTAGACTAGTGGTTATTAACCCTGCCTGCGCATGAAAATCCTAGAGCAAGCTTTAGGAAATGCTGGTGGCCAGGCCCCCACCTCAGAGCTTCTGATTTTATTATTCTGAGGGAGTAGCTCTCCCAGAAAAAAAAAATACAAGACACCCAGGTAACTTTGAATTTCCAGTAAATATGTACTGGACATGCTTTCAAAAACATACTAAAAATTGTGTTTATCTAAAATCCTGATTTAACTGGGTATTCTACATTTGTATTTGCAAAATCTGGCTGTATGTTTGCATTTGTTGTGAGGACACTGAACCTGTGTGTGTGTGCTCAGCTGTGTCCGACATAGGCATTTTAAAAATTTCCCCAAGTAACTCATGTACAGAATGGAACCCACCAGCTTATAGGAAAAAAAATGTGAATGAAATAGTGTCTGAATGTCTTCTTATGGCATAAAAGATTCTTCAGACTTTGGCCTCTGCCTTGTTTTCAAGTTTCACTGTCCCCTCCCTACTCATCCTTTACCTTCACCTTCTTAAATGCTATATAGTTTAATCTCCATATCTCTGCACATGCAGGATGTCCTTTCTGGGCTGTTTGGTGAACTCCCAGTCATGCTTTAAGACCAAAATCTGACTTTCTTAGGTGAAGTGAATTGCATAGCCTTCCCTACTCCTGCAGTTTTGTGTGTACACCTAGCGTTCTGTCTATTCCTGCTACTAATAGTTGTATGCACTGTTTATTTTTCTTTACTATGCATTGCATTAGTTAACTTTACAGTAATCTCAAACTTACATTAATTTTGTGCAAATTAACATGCATTATACTTTTAACTTTAGTGTATTCTAAGATAATAGTATATATTAAATATAACATATACTAGAATTGTATACTTTTTGCCAAGATTCCTTTCTTTCCCTCTTACCTACCAGCCAGATGAACAGAACAAGGCAAAACAAAGCAGATTAGACAAACACTTGTCTCCATGGCTTCAATATTTTAAAAGATGTTTATATTTCTCATCTCTTCAGCTACCACCTCCTGGTGGTGCTACAGTTTCCCTCAATAACTTATTAGTAGTAGTGCTAGTCACTCAGTCATGTCTGACTCTTTGCGACCCCATAGACTATAGCTCACCAGGCTCCTCTGTCCATGGAATTCTCCAGGTAACAATACTGGAGTGGGTTGCCATTCCCTTTTCCAGGAGATCTTCCCAACCCAGGGATTGAACCCATGTCTCCTACACTGCAGGCAGATTCTTTACTGTCTAAGCCACCAGGGAAGGGCAAATATAATGCAAGTGCTATGTAAATAGTTGAAGATGAGTGGCAAATTCAAGTTTTGCTTTTTGGAATTTCATGGAATTTTTTTTCAAATATTTCCCATTCTTTGGATGAATACCATGGATATGCAGATATTGAAGGGCTGACTGTATTTTCTTTTCTCTAAATATCAAATTACTTGCAAATATATAATATCATATACAATTCCAAATTACAGTAAATTCACAGGTTTTTTCTGTTTGTTTGATTTTGCTTTAACCTGTCATGTAACATACTGCCATGAGTCTTTGGATGTGGCATCTAACCAAAAAAAGCTACATATGGTCACTTTCTGTATGAGAGGTGTAAATACATAAGGTGACAACATTTTTGTGGACTATTTTTAAAACATGATAAATAGCACTATCAACACTACTGGTATTATGATTTAAATATTATGTATATATTACAGATCATCTACATATCAATGCTTTAGGTAAGGGGGACACTAGAAAATAAATAACATTTTGGGGTTGTCATATATTAGCTTATGTAAATCTTTGTTAAATCTAATTAAAATGTCACCATATTTGGTATTATGTATTTTGATATATTTACCCCATAGCTAACGATGTTAACATGTCAATAGTAAAATTCCATTAATATAGATTCTATTATTAATAATAGATTATGAATTGGGAAAAGACTGTGTTGGGGTTACTTTTCATACTCAGTGTTTATTTTACCAGATGCCTTCTGTTGGAGTTGGAAGCGGGAAGAAAGGTAGAAATATCAGTTGTTTTATAGTCCGTAGGTTAAAACCTATCACAGACTTTCAGTTGAGTAATGGGAAAAAAGCCCATTGAAGGAGGGAAGTCCAGTGGTCACAGTTGCACCAAATGTGTCATTTATGTTTGCATTTCCCATTTGGAAGGCAGATTGGAATCTTCAGAGCAAGATGGTCTTTCCTAGTTGAGCTCTGGGATTTAGAGAAGCTGCTGACAAAACTGGCTTTTGATAAGTTTTTTCTTAACTGCTTTATGATCTCGCAATGTTGTTCATCATTTTACATAGAAAACCCAAGTTTACAAAGTGCTCCAATTTTTGATTGTATAGGTATCATTCCCCCTTATAGCAGGGGAATAATGTCCTGCCTCTCTGAACTTTCCTCTGTCCTGTTTCCTGTTTTCATCTGGAGGTGGATTATGGCCACTTTCTTCCATGCACTCTTAGGTAGGATCAGGCTTCTCCTATTTGATATTAAGCCTTTCTAACTTCACTTATTGGTTAAATGCCTGCCTCCTCACTAGGTGATGACCTCCTTAAAGACAGAGACTACTGTTTCTTTTCTATCCCAGTGCCAAGTATTGTACTACCACAAACCATGTTTTCAGGATGTTAGTTTGTTCAAAAGTTGACATGTGACGTTTGCTGGAATACAAACTGCAACTAACAATGCGACTTGTTATTAACTTGAAATAACAGATCAACAATGATTCTATTTTAATCATGAGAGTTTGAGATAATCAACATAAAGTACCATATAAAATGCTTAGCAAAAAGCAAAGAGACAGTGCATACTATCGTTAATAGGAGCAGTCAGAAGAGTAGATGTGCATGCAAAACCCTGCAGGAAAAGTAAGGACTGTACATTTATTTTGGCTAGGGAAGTCAGATTTGGGTCTTTAAGGACAAGTGGGAGATCATCAAATTCAGGAAATCCCAGGCTTGGGAGATAGCACATGTAAAGACAAGATAAGAAAGTGTAGAGCATTTAGGAAGATAGGTCTGGGGTGTGGAGGGACAGAGAAGATAAGAAGTCAGCAGAAAATGAAGACATGAAAATGGCCAGAAGGTACATGAATAGATGCTGAACACCACTAATAATTAGCAAAATGCAAATCAGAAGGAGATATCACCTCATACTTGTTAGAGTATCAGCAAGACCAGAGATAACAAGCATTGGTAAAGAAGTAGAGAAAAGGAACACCTGTACACTGTTGGTGGAAACGTTAATTGGTATGGCTACTACGGAAAACAGCATGGAGGTTCCTAAAAAGAATTTTAAAAAGAACTACCATATATGATCCAGCAATTATACTTCTGGATATATATCCAAAGGAAATGAAAACATGATCTCAGAGATACTTGCACCCCATGTTCATTGCAGCACTATTCACAATAGCCAAGACATAGAAACAACCTGTGTTCACCGATGGATGAATGGATAAAGAAAATGTAGTATGTATGTATAATAAAATACTATCTGGTCACAAGAAAGGAAAATCCTGCCATTAGCATCATGGATCAACTTTGAAGGCATTATGGTAAATGATTTTACCGTATTTGTCTGTCTTTGACATATCACTTGTATGTGAATCTGAAAAAGGCAAACTCATAGAAATAGAAAGCTAGTAACATGGGATAGTGAGGTGGCAGAAATTGAGATATCAGTCAAAGGATACCAGTTATAAGATCAGTAAGTTCTAGGGCATCTAATGTACAGCATGGTGATTTTAGTCAGAAATACTGTATTATTATATACTTGGAAATTGTTATGGGAGTAGACATAAAGGAAATGGTAATTATGGGTCCTGATGGAGATGTTAGTTAATGCTACAATGGTAATTATTTGGTAATGTATAAGTGCATCAAATCTGTACATTATATGCATTAAACTTAGCAGTGTTATGTGTCAGTTATATCTCAATGAAGCTGGAAGAAAAAAGGATGCAGGGCCCAAACTCCGAAGGACATTTTGTGCCATATAGAAAGTTTAGATAATATTTCATCTGTAATTTTTTTCTATTAGCCAGTGGTTTTAAACTTGCATGCCCACTCAACTTACATGTGTGTGTTCATTCATTGTATGATTAAACACTGATCTCTTTCTAGACCCACAGTGTTTATTTTCACATGACCCATCTGCCTAATACTCTGATGTTTTTTAAAAATCTATTAAAATAATATCATTTCCATTTGCCCAGTACTTCATACCTTCTAGAACAGATAGTTTCCAAGGAAAAAATAACTTATTTTGATCCTTCAAACAACTTTGCAAAATTGATAGGAAAGGTTTTTCAATTAAAAATTTTAATTATTTTCTGATTCAATGTAATACACAAGAGTACTAATGACCGTCTCCTGCCTTATTGTTCTTTCTTGCCTATTTTTTGCTTTTTTTCCAACTTCATTGAGATATAATTGACATATATATTTGACCATCATTTTTATAGTTTTATTGACATATAATTGACATGCAGCACATGTAATTTATGGTATATAACATAATGCTTTATTTATATACATAATGAAATGATTGCCACCATAAATTTAGTGAACTCTTAATATCTACTGAATGTAGAACTTTAATGCAAACAACACACAGACTATTTTATTTTCTTAGTAGTTGGTCTGAGAATTCTTTGAAGGGAAAAGTCCACATATGTTAGGGCCCTTCCAAGATGAGCCCCTTGAGATGAGCCTAACTTTTAAAGAGCATGCTAAAAACACAAAAAAATGGCTTCTAATTTGTTTACAAAGACCAATAGGTTCTGATAATTATCAGGTCTTTGCTTTAAACAAAGGTATGCCATTTGGGGATATAATTTTGTTCTAGATAAATTTCTATGTATAATAGAGGGGAGAAGTATTTGAGGTTGGAGATTATCATGTCAGGAAAGGAAGAAGCAAGAGCCAAAATGACTAGATGACGTGGGAAAAAGAGACTGCCCCATCTCATACAGAAGGAGATAAGAACAAGAGGTTGTAAATGTGATTAGAATCCTCTCTTATGCCTTCCTAAGTCACATTCACTCTTTTATGTTGCTTGCTCATAAATAATTATGGGTGGAAGCTAAAAATAAGAATGCAAGGACAATTGGTATTTGCGTAGCATAACATGGTCTAAAAAATTAAGACGATTTATGTACAATATATAAAGACCATGGATTTTGAAACCAGGTAAACATACCCCTGTATGACCAAGGAGACCTGATTCCTAAATTGGGATAATGATACTTAAACAGGGGATGATCTCAAGGTTTAAAGAAGTGAAAAAATACATATGGAAGGTATTGGAAGCTAGCCTGAGATTGGTACCCTATAGCATGCAATAAATCATAGCTACAATTACCGATGCAAATAGACTCATCTAAATTGACAGGCAATAGAAACTCATATACTGATGTCAAGAGTTCCCTGGAGCTGGAAGCCAGAGCACATAGTAGTCCTGGGTAGAATGAACCAGTCTAGGTTCAGTGATCCATTTTTTACATCGTCATCTCCCTCTGCCTCCATCAATCTTTATATGTTCTCCACTCTTATATTTTTTTAGACAAGGATTAAAATCTCATTTACACTGAGATTTAAGATACAAGAGGCTTACAGGGTTCAATGATATCTTTCAAGGGGTTGAAAGAGCATTTTATGGATGATGAAAGTAAAATGAATCTTTGATAATGGAATTTCAGGCATGAAAAGCTGAAGCAGAGGGATTGAGAAGAGAAACAGTTCAAGCTCTTAAATTCATACCAAGCTGATAGTCACTTACTCTACTTGTGCATGAGGTCTGCACAGTGCCTTTACTAAGATTACTTTCAGAGGGTCTTGGAGTCCTATCTGTTGTTCAATCTCTCAGTCGTGTCTGGCTCTTTGCGACCCCATGGACTGCAGCACGCCAGGCTTCTGTCCTTCACCATCTCCCAGGGCTTACTCAAACTATGTCCACTGAGATGGGGTGCCATCCAACCATCTTGTCCTCTGTCGTTCCCTTCTCCTCCTGCCTTCAATCTTTCCCAACATCAGGATCTTTTCCAATGCGTTGGCTCTTCATATTAGGTGGCCAAAGCATTGGAGTTTCAGCTTCAGGCCTTCCAATGAACATTCAGGACTGATTTCCTGGTTGGATCTCCTTGCTGTCCAAGGGAATCTCAAGAGTCTTCTCCAACACCACAGTTCAAAAACATCAATTCTTTGCCGTTCAGCTTCCTTATGGTCCAACTCTCACATCCTTATATGACTACTGGAAAAACCATAGCTTTGACTATATGGACTTTTGTTGTCAAAGCAATGTCTCTGCTTTTTAATATGCTGTCTAGGTTGGTCAAAGCTTTTCTTCCAAGGAGCAATCATCTTTTAATTTCAGGATGCAATCCATAGTTAGACAGTCCTATAATCTAGCAATATTCATGCAAGATTCATGTACTTGGGAGGCATGCTTTTCCAAAATTACATGACAAATAGTTTTAAGGAAGTCAATTACCTCGCCTTCAGCATCCACATGAACTTTTGTCTGATACTGGGTCTGTGGCTGAGGCATCACCCTAATTCTTTTCTCCTCTCTCCTCTTTGACAACTGTCCTCTTACTTCATCAAAGAAAGGCATACCACTCACCAGTTTGGCCCCATGTGTAATAATGGTCCAGCATACCAATAAGGAATAATTTTTAATTTTAAACTTGTTTTTTAATTGAAGGATAACTGCTTTACAGAATTTTGTTAGTGTCTGCCAAACATCAGCATGAATCAGCCATAAGGGAGGGATAATTTTTAATATGATTTGTCTGTGAAACTTCCTGTAACCAAAATTGAAAGTGAAAGTCACTCAGTCATGTCCAACTCTTTGTGACCTCATGGACTATACAAGTTCACGGAACTCTCCAGGCCAGAATACTGGAGTGGATAGCCTTTCCCTCTCCAGGGGATCTTCCCAACCCAGGGATCAAACCCAGGTCTCCCACATTGCAGGTGGATTCTTTACAGCTGAGCCACAAGGGAAGCCCAAGAATACTAGAGTGGGTGGCCTATCCCTTCTCTAGCGGATCTTCCTGACAAAGAGCTTTGTGAAACCGAAGAGTGACATTAGAAGGGGGTGGTGTCACACAAGATTAACTGTTCCTTTTTTAAATTGAAGTGTAGATGATTTTGGTCACCAATACTCTAGCCACCTGATGCAAATAGCTGACTCACTGGAAAAGACCTTGATGCTGGAACAGTTGGAGAAGAGGGCGGCAGAGGGATGAGATGGTTGATAGCATCACTGACTCAATGGATATGAACTTGGTCAAAACTCCAGGAAATAGTAAGGGGCAGGGAGGCCTGGTGTGCTGCAGTCCATGGGGTGACAAAGAGTAGGACATGAACTAGCAACTGAACAACAATAATAGTTGATTTATAGTGTTGTATTAGTGTCAGGTGTAAAGCATAGTGAATCAGTGATACATACACACACATATATATATAGTTTTTAATTTTCTTTTACTTTATAGGTTACTATGAAATATTGAGTGTAGTTCCCTGTGCTATACAGTAGGTCTTTGTTGATTATCTATTTTATATATAATATTGTGTACATGCTCAGTTGCTTAGCCATGTCCAACTCTTTGCAACCCTTTGGCCTATAGCCCACTAGGCTCCACTGTCCATGGATTTTTTTTTCTTTACTTTATTGTGTTGGTTTTGCCATACAATGACATGAAACCGCCATGGGTTTACATATACTCCCCCTCCAGAACCCCCCTCCCTCCTCCCTCCCGATTCCCTTCCCCTGGGACATCTCGATGCACCAGCCCCAATCATCAACCCTGGGCTGGCGATTGATTTCACATATGATAATTAATATGTTTCAATGCCATTCTCCCATATCATCCCACCCTCGCCCTCTTCCCCAGAGTCCACGAGTCTGTTCTATACATCTGCGTTCCTTTTGCTGTCTCGCTTGCAGGGTTCTCGTTACCATCTTTCTAAATTCCATATATATGCGTTAGTATACTGTATTGTTGTTTTTCCTTCTGGCTTACTTCACTCTGGATAATGGGCTCCAGTTCCATCCACCTGAGTAGAACTGATGCAAATGAATTTTTTTTTAATGCTGAGTAATATTCCATTGTGTATATGTACCACAGCTTTCTTATCCATTCGTCAGTTGGATTTTTCAGGCAAGAATACTGGAGTGGGTTGTCATTTCCTCCTCCAGGAAATCTTCCCAACCCAGGGATCAAATCCCTCTTTCCTGCATTGCAGCAGAGTCTTTACCTATGAGCCATCAGGGAATCCTAATAGTGTGTATATGTTAATCCTAATTGCCTAATTCATCCCTCCTTTTCTCCTTTGGTAACCATAAGTTTCTTTTCTATGTCCATGGATCTATTTCTATTTTGTAAATAAGTTCATTTGTATCTTTTTTTTTCAGTTTCTACATATAAGTGATTTAATATTTGTCTTTCTCTGAGATAGTATATTCTAAGTATATTTGTAAAATAGGTAGCAGAGGTTGTATCTTCGTCCAAAAATCTTGTCCCCCTGAGAACTATTGTCAAAGAATGAATGAAAATCATCAGAGAGACCCTTGGGAGTAAAGCAGAGAGAAACTATGAGAAATGTGAAGGATTATGAGGTAATAGATTTATAGCAAATATTCATGCCTGATCTATCTTTAAAACTACTTACTTACTTATTTACCTACTTAATGTATCTTAGAGCTAAATTCAGGAGTGAGATTTTCTAACAGGGCAACATAATAACATCAGACTTTTTTCTATTAAAAGTAAATTTAATTTGATTGATTGGTTAGACAGTGAGAACTGTCTTTGCCAAGTAGGTTAAATGGCAGACATTTCCAAAAAATGGTTTGAATTAAATCTTCAGCTCTAAGCTTTGACAAAAATATATTGAAAGGATTGATAACAGCATTTTATTTAAAAATATATTGGCAAAGATGCACTGAAATTAACTATATTTTAATTTCCCAGCCTTCTTTTGAGTGTATTAGAACTCACACAAAGTGCTTCAAAGTAAACAAACGGCAGGAATAATTAATAGTTATTTGATAGGTATTGATAAAAATATTCTTGGTTTACTTTCCAGAAACTGGGGCAATGAATAACTCTAATGACTGGGTGACAAAGCCTTTTGCAAAACAAGATATTTATAATTCTTTGCTTTCAGTAAATCTGAGGAGTATCTAGTCAAATTTTTGGCTGATAGAGCACTAGAAATATTTGATGATAGATCACTATATATTTTGGTACATAACTCAGAGGAATACCAAAAACTTGAGTGACAATGCTATAATAAAATTCTTTCCATCTATATTTACCTATTTGTGTGTACAACGTTTTGCAGTGTTTATATCTATAAATGAGGAAAGGAACAGAATTGATGCTCAACTCTGTTTCCCTCCGGCAGTAATATTTATCCATAAACACACGAATCAATTGAAAATGAAACCAGCCCCATCCATCTCATTATGAAAAGCATTTCCAATAAATTTATTATACATAATTATTATTTTCCAGATTTATGTCTTATTTCTACTCTCTTCATCCTTTGTTTACCAGTACCAGTAATATTTGCTATAATAACAAAATTAGAAATATATTTTTGTAGAGTCTTACACAAAAGGGAAAAATAAATAAGGCTTTATACACACATTTTTTTATTACAGAGAAGTAACATAGAAGGTCAATAAAAGACCTTCACAATTAAAAATGTGTGAACTAAGAAAAAATTTATTTGGGAAATTGGAATAAAAGTACAATTTTAGGAGAAAGAGGAAGGCTATAAAATTCTCAACTTTTAAAAGCAATCTCATTTAGTTTTTTAAGTAGATTATGATGGACTAAAATTCCAGAAGCATTTAGGGATTTTTTTTAATAAGTCACTATTCACAGAAAACCAGAAATTTTATACTTTCTGACTTTAACTTAATATGAAAAGTTTCAGATAACAACTTTAAAGAGATTTGCATAATTATTTCAGGACTCTGAGAGCAAAAAAAGAAAAAGAAAAAAAATATCACCTTAAAGGGGAAGAGACAGTTGTGAAACAGAGCCATCTCCTTTTGCCTGTTAAATGAGGTTCTCTACAGCCAACTGCTTGTAAAAAGCATTTCAAATGCCCCTTCTGCTATGAGAATGTGCAGTAAAAATGCACCTGGGTAGCCATATACCAGCACATTTGTAAAGTTACCAAATAGTGACCAAAAAAAAAAATTGCTGATGTCATTATTTCACATTCAGATACAAATATTGCTAACATAGAAGCTTAGACCCCAAGTGTTCATTGTTTAGAAACATAAACTATGAAGACACTTCCCTACCCAGTTCCTTTATCATTCTTTTCAGTTAATCCAATGAACATAATTGATATAAAGTTAATGGGGACTTGGCCACAATCCAGATATACATTAACCAAGGGGAACCTGGGACATGACACAATGCTCATTCCACAGAAAATCCCTTTTCTCCTATGAAGAATAGTTGATTTGGGGGATAAGGATGAGCAGCTAAATTTTATCCAGTGTACTGGAAATGGCAGTTTCATGAATACAGATGCAGTTGGAAGTGGTCATCTGTAAAGATTTTAGACTGCATCAAGGTACATAGCCTTGACTAAAAACAGATTAATGAACTTAACGATCACAATAATTAGCATTCTTAAAAATAATAATAGGGTGGGGGAATGAAGGATTGGGAGTTTGGGATTAGTAGATGCACGCTACTAAATACAGGATGGATAAGCATCAAGATCCAGTGTCTAGAACAGGGAACTATATTCAATATTCTGTAATAAACCATAACTGAAAAGAATCTGAAAAAATATATATGCATAACTGGGTCACTTTGCTGTATAGCAGAAATTAACACAACATTGTAAATAAACTAAACCTCAATAAAATTTTAAAAAATAAATGATAGCCAGCTATTTAAGGTCTTACACTGTGCTTGTCCTCAGTGTTTATCAATGCTGTTTTGAAGACATTACCTACATTACCTGACATAATCCTCATAATAAATCTAAGTAAGACGACTGTCACCCTCATTTTATAAAATGAGAATCCAAGGTACAGAAATGTTGAATAATTTTACAAAGGTCACACAGCAAATAAGTAGCAGAACTGGGGTTTGGACTTAGTCTGTGTGGTTCCAGAGCCTTGCACTTAACCCCTCTATTACCCATTACTTTAAGAAAATTCTGCTGAATAGACAAAGAAATTTACACTTCTTGAAGGTGGGTTTTTTAAATTATGGCAAGGGCAGATGGAGGAGGGGGTTTGGGATAGTTTGGACCTCTGCCTAGAATTAAACAGTCGCTAATTTCCTTTTTCTCTCTCCTGTTTCTAAGTAAATTGCTATACATGCTTATCTTATTATCATTATTTCTATCTGACATGCTGTGCAAGAACATCATGATTTAAAATATCTTAATAACAACCCAAAGAAAGACTTAAAAGTAATGTTCACAGAAAAAACAGATGGCCACCAAGTGCAAATTCTGAGTTCTTATATTTTTGTATGGGGAGTAGATGTGGTTGGTAAAAGGTTATGCTAATAAGCAAAATGTTCTTGTATTGTTATGAGCTTATTATTTAAAATCATTTCTGAGATCTGTAAAGTTGTTTAAATAGTAACCAAAGTAGATTCTGGCAAAATACACTTCAAATCTTCTTAAGAAGATGATCTGATTTAAGCAGATTGTTGGGACTCAATTAAAAACTCATCAATAGATGAAAAATGGACCATTCAATTAAAGCCTGGCTATTCGTTCATATTTGAAAATAACAAGTGCTTGTATAAATCTGGATTCCACACTGAAGCTATTTTTAAATCCCAATAAACTTCCTGAGGAAAAGCTCAGTAAATAGGGCCAGGAAACTTGAATCCAGGATCCACACTCTTGAGGCCTCTCTTGGTTGCCTTTGAACCCTGTGTTGCTGTATCCCAGTGCAGCCACCTCCTTCCCTAACCCTTTCAATGACTGGCTAGAGTCTCGACTTCATGCAGGTTCATGCCCTAGTTCGAGTCCCCTTGTCCTTTTTTTCACCCTTTTCTGGATGACAACTGTTTCCTTCCGTTTTGGCTTTGGAAATAGTGATTTTGGATTAAAAAAAAAAAGTCATCTGCAAAACCCCCTATGCAATTCTACAAAAAGGATCCGTTCTTATTCCTGGTCTGGCCTTGGGGTTATCCTCCTAATCCAGCTGTAGTGATGTATTGTACTGGCTGCCTGCCACATGCAGAATTCTACCTCAGGACATCCTGCCAGAGGCAAAAGGCCAGTCTGCCTGTTTGTCAGCAGCTGGTTTGACCAGCCTGTCCCCTAAGGACACACACACATACATATATATGCACACACACATACATATATATAACTGTGCCATATATGCTGTTTGCATATATACATACATATACTTGTACTTAAAGTCCAGATGTGCATTTCATCTTCAATATCTAGTCTAATATGAAGTTCATATGCCTCCAAACTTAGTCTTTGTCCCTCTTAGTCTAAAACGATGTTTCTTATCCTTCAGTGTACTCTCAGAGCACAACTCTATCCTATATAGTGTTGACATGCTTTCACTTTGGGAATCTTTAAAGTACTAACACACCTTCTGACTTGGAACTGGCAAGTGTAATGTTAAACATTATGTTTTGTATTTCTGGGTTACCCATTCACACATCATTTTATTTTTATAGCAAGGAAAGGAAATACCAATCCAAATAGATATCAATATAAAGCTTAAATTTCCAGACCTGAAGGTTTAACATGGATTTCCCTCTACTCTATAAATCACTCCCCTAGATTCTACTAAATCCAGCGAAGCAAGCTCTACGAATATTTTGTCTGACAACACAGATGCAGTTTAGAAACAAGTGAAGTGAAAAAAAAGAGGTTACAAGTCCTGGAGATTCTTGAACATTTCTCTAAATCTCCTATGCAATTAGAGAACACAAATTTGGATAGATTTTAACAGATTAAAAAGAGAATTGTAATGAAGCCAGGATTTCTTCTAGAAGGATTTTGTTCAGAAAGGGTCTGGGATAATGGTGAACTAAGATAGCAATATGTTTTTAAAAAAGGAAGCAAAAGTTAGGGACAGAAGAATGAAAAAATACATAAAATATATCTTTCTTGGAAAAAAAACAAGATTATTTAGATGTATAAATATACACTATTGTTTTGCTGAAAGTTTTACTTTCATTTTAGACTGCCAGGATTGATAAACAAAAGAAACAATTTGTTACATGCAAATAAGGAAAAGTTCTATACAGTCAGCAAAAAAAAACAGACCAGGAGCTGACTGTGGCTCAGATCATGAATTCCTTATTGTCAAATTCAGACTTAAATTGAAGTAAGTAGGGAAAACCACTAGACCACTCAGTCAGTCAGCTCAGTTGCTCAGTCCTGTCTGAATCTTTGCGACCCCATGAACCGCAGCACAACAGGCCTCCATGTCCATCACCAACTCCTGGAGACCACCCAAACCCATGTCCATTGATTCAGTGATGCCATCCAACAACTCATCTTCTGTCTTCCCCTTCGTCTCCTGCCCTCAATCCTTCCCAGCATCAGGGTCTTCTCAAATGAGTCAGCTCTTCGCATCAGGTGGCCAAATAATTGGAGTTTCAGCTTCAGCATCAGTCCTTGCAATGAACACCCAGGACTGATCTCCTTTAGGATGGACTGGTTGGATCTCCTTGCAGTCTAAGAGACTCTTAAGAGTCTTCTCCAACACCGCGGTTCAAAAACATCAATTTTTCGGCACTCAGCTTTCTTTATAGTCCAACTCTCACATCCATACATGACTACCGGAAAAACCATAGCCTTGACTAGATAGACTTTTGTGGACAAAGTAATGTCTCTGCTTATTAATATGCTGTCTAGGTTGGTCATATTTTTCCTTCAATACAAGGAGTAAGTGTCTTTTAATTTCATGGCTGCAATCACCATCTGCAGTGATTTTGGAGGCCCCCAAAATAAAGTCAGCTCCTGTTTCCACTATTTCCCCATTTATTTGCATGAAGTGATGGGACCGGATGCCATGATCTTAGTTTTCTGAAAGTTGAGTTTTAGGCCAACTTTTTCATTCTCCTCTTTCACTTTTATCAAGTAGCTCTTCTTCACTTTCTGCCATAAAGGTGGTGTCATCTGCATATCTGAGATTTATTGATATTTCTCCTGGCAATCTTGATTCCAACTTGTGCTTCCTCCAGCCCAGTGTTTCTCATGATGTATTCTGCATATAAATTAAATAAGCAGGGTGATAATATACACCCTTGATGTACTTCTTTTCCTATTTGGAGCCAGTCTATTTTTCCATGTCCAGTTGTAATTGTTGCTTTCTGACCTGCATACAGGTTTCTCAAGAGGCGGGTATGGTGGTCTGGTGTTTTCATTTCTTTCAGAATTTTCCACAGTTTATTGTGATCCACACAGTCAAAGGATTTGGCATAGTCAATAAAGCAGAAATAGATGTTTTTCTGGAACTCTTTTGCTTTTTTGATGATCCAGTGGTTGTTGGCAATTTGATCTCTGGTTCCTCTGCCTTCTAAAACCAGCTTGAACATCTGGAAGTTCATGTTCACATATTTCTGAAGACTGGCTTGGAGAATTTTGAGCATTACTTTACTAGCGTGTGAGATGAGTGCAACTGTGCAGTAGTTTCAGCATTCTTTGGCATTGCCTTTCTCTGGGATTGCAATGAAAACTGACCTTTTCCAGTCCTGTGGCCACTGCTGAGTTTTCCAAATGTGCTGTTACATTGAGTGAAGCACTTTCGTAGCATCAACTTTCAAGATTTGAAATAGCTCAACTGGAATTCCATCACCTCCACTACCTTTGTTTGTAGTGATGCTTTCTAAGGCCCACTTGACTTCACATTTCAGGATGTCTGGCTCTAGGTGAGTGATCATACCATTATGATTATCTGGGTCATGAAGATCTTTTTTATACAGTTCTTGTGTGTATTCTTGCCATCTCTTCTTAATATCTTCTGTTTCTGTTAGGTCCATATCATTTCTGTCCTTTATTGTGCCCATCTTTGCATGAAAAGTTCCCTTGGTATCTCTAATTTTCTTGAAGAGATCTCTAGTCTTGCCCATTGTATTATTTTCCTCTATTTCTTTGCATTAATCATTAGTAAGGCTTTATTATCTCTTCTTGCTATTCTTTGGAACTCTGTATTCAGATGGGAATATCTTTCCTTTTCTCCTTTGCTTTTTGTAAAACTTTTTTCACAGCTATTTGTAAGGCCTTCTCAGTCAGCTATTTTGCTTTTTTGCATTCCTTTTTCTTGGGGATAGTCTTGATCCCTGTCTCCTATACAATGTCATGAACCTCCATCCATAGTTCATCAAGCACTGTATCAGATCTAGTGCCTTAAATCTATATTCACTTGCACTGTATAGTCATAAGGGATTTAATTTAGGTCATACCTGATTGGTCTAGTGGTTTTCCCTACTTTCTTCAATTCAAGTCTGAATTTGGCAATAAGGAGTTCATGATCTGAGCCACAGTCAGCTCCTGCTCTTGTTTTTGCTGACTGTATAGAGCTTCTCCACCTTTGGCTGCAAAGAATATAATTAATCTAATTTCGGTGTTGACCATCTAGTGATGTTCATGTGTAGAGTCTTCTCTTGTGTTGTTGGAAGAGGGTGTTTGCTATGACTAGTGCATTCTCTTGGCAGAACTCTATTAGCCATGGCCTTGCTTCATTCTGTATGATCAAAACCAAACCCCTTACTATTTTACAGTGGAGGTAACAAATAAATTCAAGGGTTAGATCTGATCGAGTGAAGAAGTATGGACAGAGGTTCATGGCATTGTACAGGAGGCAGTGATCAAGACCATACCCAAGAAAAAGAAAAGCAAAATGGGAAAATGGTTTTCTGAGGAGGCCTTACAAATAGGTGAGAAAATAAGAGAAGTTAAAGGCAAAGGAAAAAAAGAAAGATATACCCATTTCAATGCAGAGTTCCAAAGAATAGCAAGGAGAGATAAGAAAGCCTTCCTCAGTGATCAGTGCTAAGAAATAGAAGAAAACAACAAAATGGGGAAGACTAGAGATTTCTTCATGAAGGTTAGAGATTCCAAGGGAAGATTTCATATAAAGATGAGCATCATAAAGGACAGAAATGGCATGGACCTAACAGAAACAGAAAATATTAAGAAGAGGTGGCAAGAATACACAGGAAAACTATACAAAAAAGATCTTCATGACCTAGATAAGCAGATGGTGTGATCATTCACCTAGAGCCAGACATCCTGGAATGTGAAGTGAAATGGGCTTTAGAAAGCATCACTATGAACAAAGCTAGTGGAGGTGATGGAATTTTAGTTGAGCTATTTCAAATCCTAAAAGATAATGCTGTGAAAGTGCTTCACTCAGTATAACAGCACATTTGGAAAACTCAGCAGTGGCCACAGGACTGGAAAAGGTCAGTTTTCATTGCAATCCCAAAAAAGGGCAATGCCAAAGAATGCTCAAACTACCACACAATTGCACTCATCTCACATGCTAGCAAAGTAATGCTCAAAATTTTCCAAGCCAGGCTTCAAGAGTATGTGAACTTTTAATTTTAATTAGGTCCCATTTGTTTATTCATGTTTTTATTTCCAATATTCTGGGAGGTGGGTCATGGAGTATCCCGCTTTGGATTATAGCAGAGAGTGTTTTGCCTATGTTATCCTCTAGGAGTTTTATAGTTTCTGGTCTTATGCTTAGATCTTTAATCCATTTTGAGTTTATCTTTGTGTATGGTGTTAGAAAGTGATCTAGTTTCATTCTTTTACAAGTGGCTGTCCAGTTTTCCCAGCACCACTTGTTAAAGAGGTTGTCTTTTCTCCATTGTATATTCTTGCCTCCTTTGTCAAAGATAAGGTGCCCATAGATGCATGGATTTATCTCTGGGCTTTCTATTCTGTTCCATTGATCTATATTTCTGTCTTTGTGCCAGTACCATACTGTCTTAATGACTGTGGATTTGTAGTATAGCCTAAAGTCCGGGAGGTTGATTCCGCCCGTTCCATTCTTCTTTCTCAAGATTGCTTTGGCTATACGAGGTTTTTTGTATTTCCATACAAATTGAGAAATTATTTGTTCTAATTCTTTGAAGAAGACCTCTGGTAGCTTGATAGGAATTGCATTGAATCTATAGATTGCTTTAGGTAGTATACTCATTTTCACTATATTGATTCTTCCAATCCACGAACACGGTACATTTCTCCATCTGTTTGTGTCCTCCTTGATTTCTTTCATTAGTGTTCTATAGTTTTCTATATACAAGTCTTTTGATTCTTTAGGTAGAAATACTCAGAATAAACAAATGGGACCTAATTAAAATTAAAAGCTTTTGCACAACAAAGGAAACTATAAGCAAGGTGAAAAGACAGCCTTCAGAATGGGAGAAAATAATAGCCAATGAAGCAACAGACAAACAATTAATCTCAAAAATATACAAACAACTCCTGCAGCTCCATTCTAAAAAAATAAACAACCCAATTAAAAAGTGGGCCAAAGAACTTAACAGACATTTCTCCAAAGAAGATATAAAAATGGCTAACAAACACATGAAAAGATGCTCAACATCACTCATTATCAGAGAAATGCAAATCAAAACCACAATGAGGTACCACTTTACACCAGTCAGAATGGCTGCCATCCAAAAGTCTACAAGCAATAAATGCTGGAGAGGATGTGGAGAAAAGGGAACCCTCTTACACTGTTGGTGGGAATGCAAACTAGTACAGCCACTATGGAAAACAGTGTGGAGGTTCCTTAAAAAGCTGCAAATAGACCTGCCATATGACCCAGCAATCCCACTGCTGGGCATATACACCGAGGAAACCAGAATTGAAAGAGCCACGTG
>ML661889.1:2551099-2584559 GCA_007570785.1 Antilocapra americana | reverse complement strand
AAAAAAAATTCATTTGAAGCAATTCTACTCAGATGGACGAAACTGGAGCCCATTATCCAGAGTGAAGTAAGCCAGAAGCAAAAACAACAATACAGTATATTAACACATATATATGGAATTTAGAAAGACAGTAACGAAAACCCAACATGGGAGACAACGAAAGGAACGCAGATATATAGAATAGACTCGTGGACTTTGTGGATGAGGGTAAGGGTGGGATGAGATGGGAGAAGGGCATTGAAGCATGTTAATTGTCATGTGTCTAATCAATCGCCAGCCCAGGATTGATGCTCGGGGCTGGTGCAGCGAGATTTCCCGGGGGAGAGGGAGGAGGGAGGGGGGTTCCGGAGGGGAAGCATATGTAAACCCATGGTGATATCATGACAATGTTTGGCAAAAACAATAAAAAAAAAAAAAAAAAGAGTATGTGAACTGTGAGCTTCCAGATGTTTAAGCTGGATTTAGACAAGGCAGAAGAACCAGAAATCAAATTGCCAACATCCGTTGGATCATCAAAAAAGCTAGAGAGTTCCAGAAAAACATGTACTTCTGCTTTATTGATTATGCTAAAGCCTTTGACTGTGTAGATCACAATAACTTTGGAAAATTCTTTAAGAGATGGAAATATCAGACCATCTTATTGCCTCCTGAGAAATCTGTATGCAGGTCAAGAAGCAATAGTTAGAACTGGACATGGAACCACACACTGGTTGCAAATTGGGAAAGGAATATGTCAAGGCTGTATATTGTCACCCTGCTTATTTAACCCTATTATATGCAGAGTACATCATGATAAACACTGGGCTGGAGGAAGCACAAGCTGGAATCAAGATTTCTGGGAGGAATATCAGATACGCAGATGACACCACATTTATGGCAGAAAGTGAAGAAGAACTAAAGAGCCTCTTGATGAAAGTGAAAGAGGAGAGTGAAAAGCTGGCTTAAAACTCAACATTCAGAAAACTAAGATCATGGCATCTGGTCCCGTCACTTCATGTCAAATAGATGGTGAAACAATGGAAACAGTGACAGACTTTATTTTTTCAGGCTCCAAAATCACTGCAGAAGGTGACTGCAGCCATGAAATTAAAAGATGCTTGCTCCTTGGAAGAAAAGTTATGACCAACCTAGAGAGTATATTAAAAAGCAGAGACGTTACTTTGACAACCAAAGTCCATATAGTTAAAGCTGTGGTTTTTCCAGTAGTCATGTATGGATGTAAGAGTTGTACTATAAAGAAAGCTGAGCGCCGAAGAATTGATGCTTTTGAACTGTGGTGTTGGAGAAGACTCTTGAGAGTCCCTTGGACTGCAAGGAGATCCAACCAGTCCATCCTAAAGGAAATCAGTCCTGAATATTCATTGGAAGGACTGATGCTGAAGCTGAAACTTCAGTACTTTAGTCACCTGATGTGAAGAACTGACTCACTGGAAAAGACCCTGATGCTCAGCAAGATTGAAGGCAGGAAGAGAAGGGGATGACAGAGGATGAGATGGTTGGGTGGCATCAATAACTCGACGGACATGAGTTTGAGCAGGCTCTGGGAGTTGGTGATGGACAGGGAAGCCTGGCATGCTGCAGTCGATGGGGTTGCAAAGAGTCAAACAGGACTGAACAACTGAACTGAACTGAAATTGTTATGGTCTTTACAGACCGGGTCCTGGGGACAAGAGTCGTGAACAGAAAGCAAAGAAAAGAACGAAGCGAGGGACCCGAGTCTCAAGTGAAACAAGGGTGCTTTATTTATGGCAGCGTATGCTTATATATTGTTATACAAGGAAGCTTTAGGCAAAAAATAAAGTTGAGCAAAAACTCCGAAACCAGACGCATAACAACAGTAACTAAGGGAATAACATAGTCATAGGGCCATAACAACAGTAACTAGGGGAATAACAATCATCAAAGGGCCAGAAGACAATCCATGTATTGGAAATAGGAACATGACTAAATAGTTTTACAGAAAAGTAAAAGGTTACTGAAAGGAATCCATGTATGTGCTCTATCTTATGACCTCAGTCCTGAGAACTGGGTGCAGCTCTGCTCATTCCTGTTTTCCAGGAACTGATAAGGAACAGAGAGCCCTTGAGAAACAGAAAACAACATATAGGATTTCTTAAAATTAAACGTTCCCTGACATAAAACAATTTCAATTTTTTATAGAATATTATTTGACTTCATTTCAATATGTAGTCATTAAAAGAAAATAGAAACAATATATAGAAGAAACCACATATATATTACCAAATTGGGCTGACAATCTGCATCCAGACTTGAACATTGCTGGGAAGTCCCTCATTAACAGCATCTGGAGTCCCAGTTGGGAAAGGATCCCAAGCAGTGCATCCACACCCAAGAGTGAGACTTCAAATTGCAGTTTTGCAGGCTCCCCGCTTATAACCCCAAGCCACAAACTGATATCATCAGTTTGCATGCACAAATACAGCTCTGGTTTTAACCTTTACAGCGCTGTTTGTTTCACCTCATGAGTCATACTGCTGCTGCTCAATTGTGTCTTTTTGTGACCTCATGGACTGTAGCCCTCTAGGCTCCTCTGTCCATGGAATTTCCCACTCCAAGAAATACTGAAGTGGATGGCCATTTCCTTCTCCAGGGGATCTTCCCAACCCAGGGATTCAACCTGTGTCTCTTGCATCAGCAGGTACTCAGGGGGCTGGCCAAGCCCTCAAGGGTTTAAGGGATTGCAAGACCCATTCCCTTTCTTATCTAAAGTGCTGCTTGACTTACTGGTAACAGTTGGCAAGCTTATGGGCAGGCATGTAGTCTAGGAAAGGTCCAGGCTAGATCAGAAGTCAGTCAGAGGCCTGCTCTCCAACTTCTGAAACCTGAACAAGACTATCTCCATTTTAATTTCCCTACAACTATAAATACTTTAAATATCAGGTCTTTGAATATTTAAAGTTATTTGAATAACTTTGACTGTATTAGGTGGCTCTAAAAATTTTGCATCTCAACATAGTCTCTTTTTTACTGCTCTAAATTTAGCAGCTCTTTCCATTTGAGACTATAATCTTATGACGAATCATTTCATTCTGGATTTTTTCATCTAGAAATAATTTTCTGCAGACTTTAGGCTTTACTGAGGCACACTTTCTTTATGTTTAATTGGAGGATAGTTATTTTTTACAATATGGTGGTGATTTCTGCCATATATCAACATGAATCTGCCATAGGTATACACACATTCCCTCTTGAACCTCCCATTTCTCTCCCCATCCCACCATTCTAGGTTGTCACAGAGCACCAGCTTTGTATCCCTGTGTCATATAGCAAATTTCCACTGACTATCTTCTTTACATATGATAGTATATGTATTTCAATGCGATTCTCGTAAATCATCCCTCTTTCTCCTTCTTCCATTGTGTCCAAAAGTCTGTCCTTTATGTCTGCATATTCTTTGCTGCCCTGCAAATAGAATCTTTCTAGATTCCATATATATGCATTATATATGATATTTGTTATTCTCTTTCTGACTTACTTCACTCTATATAATAGGGTCTAGGTTCATCTACCTCATCAGAACTGACTCAAATGAGTTCTTTTTTTATAACTGAGTAATACTCCATTGTGTATATGTACCACAACTTCTTTACTCATCTTTTGATGGACATCTAGGTTGCTTCCATGTCCTAGTTATTGTAAATAGTGTGGCAATGAATATTGGGGTACATGTGTCTTTTTCTGTTATGGTTTCTTCAGGGTATATGCCCAGTAGTTGGATCATAGGGTAGTTTTATTCTTAGGTTTTTAAGAAATTCCATACTGTTCTCCATATTGGCTGCAACAATTTACATTCCCAACAACTATGCAAGAGGGTTCCCTTTTATCCACACCTTTCCCAACATTTACTGTCTATAGACATTTTGATGATGATCATTTTAACCCATGTGAGATACCTCTGATACCTTGCTGTAGTTTAATAATAAGCGATGTTGAACATCTTTTCACATGTTTATTGGCCATCTATATGTCTTCTTTGGAGAAATGTATGTTTATGTCTTTTGCTCATTTTTTGATTGGTTTGTTTGCTTTTCTGGTATTGAGCTGCCTGTATATTTTGGAGATTAATCCTTTGTTGGTTGTTTCATTTGTTATCATTTTCTCCCATTCTAAGGGTTGTCTTTGCACCTTGCTTAAAGTTTCCTTCACTGTGCAAGAGCTTTTAAGTTTAATTAGGTTCCATTTGTTTATTTTTGTTTTCATATCCATTATTCTAGGATGTGGGTCATAGAGGATCTTGTTGTGATTTATGTCAGAGTGTTCTGCTTATGTTTTCCTCTTAGAGTTTTATAGTTTCTGGTCTTACATTTAGGTCTTTAATCCATTTTGAGTTGTCTTTGTGTATGGGGTTAAGTATGCTAATTTCATTCTTCTACACATAATTGACCAGTCTTCCCAGCACCACTTGAGGAGACTGTCTTCTCCATTGTATATTTTTGCCTCCTTTTCAAAGATAAGGGCCCATAGGTGCATGAATTTGTCTCTAGGCTTTCTATTCTGTTCCATTGGTCTATATTTCTGATTTTGGAGGCACAAAGTTTGAATTTCATGCTCATGCTCCTTTGTTACTCCAGTAACAATGAAACACAAGTTATTATGAATGGAGTTTTGAATAGCATCTGAGATGTTGGCTCCCAAAATAGTTCACTTTGAGACAGAGTGAGTAATTTTAGGGAGAAAAACATGAAGCACTTTGAAGAACTGAACAATTAAAAATATAGAAATAGTTACCTATGTATGAGTACGGTAGAAACACAGAATACAGGATGATCAAAAAAGTGAGTCAAGGAAACTTGGAAGATGTGAGGTTTTGATTTGAACATTATATCCTAGTGATATCCATCCTTATGGCAGTTGTCTGTATAATGAAAAGTATCTCATTTAATCATACAGGGTGAACTAAAATTGATTTTAGTCCATAAATTATCTCTCCTGAAAGGCCGCCTAATAGAAGAAATCACTCCTTCTGTGCTAGTTCTGTGCTTTATGTGTACATCCACTGTGCACACATCACCCTCTGTTACAATTTTGCTCTTTACTGATGTTTTCCTGTGCTTGACTCTGAACACGTTGAGGGCAGAAACTATCTGTGAATCTTAGTACTATGTCTTAATCAAAATAAGTGCTTTATGAATTGATAGATAGTTGATGACTAGGTAACGATGTTAAACTGAATTCTTGACAGTAAAAGTGAAGACTTTTAAAAAATATTGGCATTCTTTTTATTTTTCTTTATTTTTAATTGAAGGATGATTACAATATTGTGGGTTTTTTTCTGCCATACATCAACAGGGATCAGCCATAGGTATACATATGTCCTCTCCCTCTTGAACCTCCCTCCTACCTCCTACCCCATCCGATTCCTCTATATTGTCACAGAGCCTTGGTTTGAATTCCCTGAGTCATATAGCAAATTCCCACTGACTATCTACTTTACATATGTTAGTGTATATGTTTCCATGCTACTCTCCTTTAGTCCCACCTTCTCCTTCATACCCTCCACACACATGTTCCCTATGTCTGCATCTCCATTGCTCAAACAGGTTCATCAGTACCCTCTTTCTAGATTCCATATATATCTATCAACATAAAATATTTGTTTTTCTCTTTCTGACTTACTTCACTTTGCAAAATAGGCTCCTAGGTCCATCACATTATTAGCACTGAGCCAAATGAGTTTCTTTTTATGGCTGAAAAATGTTCCATTGTATATATGTATCTGGGCTTCCCTGGTTGCTCAGATAGTAAAGAATCTGCCTAAAATGCAGGAGACCTGGGTTGAATCCCTGGGTCAAGAAGATCCCCTGGAGAAGGGAATGGCTACCCACTCCAGTATTCTTGCCTTGGAGAATCCCACAAACAGAGGAGTCTGGCTGGCTGTAGCCCACGGGGTTGCAAAGAGGAAGACACAACTGAGACTCAGACACAGCTGAGCACAGCATCTTTATCCATTCATCTGTGGATGGACATCTAGGCTGCTCCCATGTCCTAGCTCTTGTAAATAGTGCTGCAGTGAACATTGGTGTACATGTGTCTTTTTCCATTTTGGTTTCCTCAGGGTATATGCCCAGCAGTGGGATTGTTGGGTCATATGGTAGTTTTATTCCTAGTATTTTAAGGAATCTCCACACTGTCTTCCATAGTGGCTATATCAATTTATATTCCACTGACAGTGCAAGAGGGTTTCCTTTATTCCACACCCTCTCCAGCATGCACTGCTTATAGATATTTTTGAAAATGGCCATACTGACTGGTGTGAGGTGATATCTCCTGGTAGTTTTGATTTGCATTTCTCTGATAAGGAGAGATGTTGAGCATCTTTTCATGTGTTTATTAGCCATCTGTAAGTCTTTAGAAAAATGTGTTTGCCTTTTGCCCACTCTTTGATTGGGCTGTTCGCTTTTCTGTTATTGAGCTACATAAGCTGCCTGTGTATTTTGGAGATTAAGCCTTTGTTGGTTGTTTCATTTGCTATTATTTTCTCCCATTCTGCGGGTTGTCTTTTCACCTTGTTTATAGTTCCCTTTGCTGTACAAAAGCTTTTAAGTTTAATTAGGTCCCACTTGTTTTTATTTCCATGACTCTAGGAGGTGGGTCATAGAGGATCTTGCTGTGATTTATGTCATCAAGTGTTCTGCCTAAGTTTTCCTCTAACAGTTTTATAGTTTCTGGTCCTATATTTAGGTCTTTAGTCCATTTTGACTTTATCTTTGTGTATACTGTTAGGAAGTGTTCTAACTTTGTTCTTTTACATGTAGCTGTCCACTTTTCCCAGTGCCACTTACTGAAGAGGCTCTCGTTGCTCCATTGTATATGTGTGCCTTGTTAGTCAAAGATGAGGTGCCCATAGGTGCACAGGTTAATCTCTGGGCTTTCTATCTTGTTCCATTGGTCTATATTTTTGTTTTTATGCCAGTACCACACTGTCTTCATAACTATAGCTTTGCAGTATAGTATGAAGTCAGGAAGTCTGATTCCTCCAGTTCCATTCTTTTTTCTCAAGATTACTTTTGCTATTTGGGATCTTTTGTATTTCCATACAAACTATGAAATTTTTTGTTCTAGTTCTGTGAAAAGGGCCATTAGTAATTTGATGGGGATTGCACTGAAACTATAGATCACATTTGGTAGTATATTCATTTTTATAATATTGATTCTTCCAACCTAGGAACATGGAATATATCTCCAGCTGTTTGTCTTTTTGATTTCTTTCATCAGTCTTATAGTTTTTTGTATACAGCTCTTCTGTCTCATTAGATAGGTTTATTCCTAAGTATTTTATTCTTTTTTTGAAATGATAAATGTGATTGATTCCTTAAGTTCTCTTTCTGATTTATTGTTGTTAGTGTACAGGAATGCAAGTGATTTCTGTGTATTGATTTTGTATCCTGTGACTTTACTAAGTTCACTGATTGGCTCTAATAGTATTCTGATGGTATGTTTAGGGTTTTCTGTGTATAGTATCATGTAGCCTGCAAACACTGAGAGTTTTACTTTTCTTTTCCAATCTGGATTCCTTTCATTTATTTTGCTTCTCTGATTGTCATAGCTAGGACTTTCAAAACTTTGTTGAATAATAGTGGGCACCCTTGTCTTATTCCTTTTCTTAGAGGGAATGCTTTCAGTTTTTCACCATTGAGAATAATGTATCATATATGGCCTTTACTATGTTGAGGTAGGTTCCTTTGATGGTGTTCTTTTTTTTTTTTTTTTAAGAATATTTATTTATTTGGCTGCATCAGATCTTTGCAGCTTGAGGTGGTACTTGAGGCCACAGCATGTAGAACTTTAGTTCCCTGACCAGGGATTAAACCTGTATTCCCTGCATTGCAAAGCAGATTCTTAACCACTGAACCACCAGGGAAATCCCGAAGAGACTTTGGGCTTCTGAGACACTTCATATCAGCTGTTTTACTAGGGCTTCACCTAATTACCTTTTCCTTCAAGTGCATTCAAGAGTAATGATTCTGAACTACACTTCCTAAAGTTCCTTTTTCCCTTTAGAAGGTTAGGAGTAAGACCCTAAAGTGTCATGCTGAGTGAAGTAAGTCAGAGAAGGAGAAATATCCTATGATATCCCTTGTGTATGTAATCTAAAAATAAATGATACAAATGAAATTAGTTACAGAACAGAAGCAGACTTACAGACATACAGAATGGGCTTATGGTTGGGGGTGGGGAGGACGAAGGGAAGAGATAGAGTTTGGGATGGACATGTAGACACTACTATATTTAAAATGGATAAGCAACTAGGACTTACTATATAGCACATGGAACTCTGCTCAATATTATGTGGCAGCTTGGGTGGGAGGGGGAGTTTGGGGGAGAATGGATACATGTATATGTATGGCTGAGTCCCTCCAAATACATTTTTTTATATTACTACATAAGGTTTGATGAAGTAATTTGAAGAATTTTATCCTCCTTCTCAAAATTAATTCCTCCAATGAGGTGAGGACCCACCAAGGAATGTTAGTGGCTAGGTGAGAACTGCTGAACAGATCTCAGGTAAATTGTACAGGTGCTATGAAATCCGACTCTATGAGTACTATTTAGAATAAACCAAGTCTGTTCTTTCTATCCCATATTAGTAGTTTATGATATCCATCATAACAAAAAAATCTTTTAACTTCTTTCAAACCAAAACTGAGGGGGAAAAAATTCACTAATCTTGGGAACTGACTTTTGTGTGTGTCTATGGCGACGCTGAGTGGCTTGCAGAATCTTAGTTCCTTGACCAGGACTTGGGCACACGGTGGTTAAAGTGCCAAGCCCTAACCACTGGACTGCCAAGGAATTCACAGGGGTTGATTTTTGAAGTGATATATAGAGCACAATAGCATTAAAGAACCTGTTTTTGACCTGTTAAACAACTAAGTTTTTAGAGTTTTATAATATTCATGTTTATAAAATCACACCTTTGTTTATAATACTTTTATTTATTAAATATTACTCTTCATTTCTCTTGTATATTTGCTGCAAACTGGGGGGAAAATGGCAATCATTTTCCTGGCAGCATCACAGACTTTGATTACTACTGTAAACATTGCTGCTGAGAACCAATGTATCATTACTAATTATTGAAGATGCATCTTTCACCCAATGTTACACAGTAGTTAGCTGCAAAAATAATTAAAACCTAAGTCTTCCTTCCAGCAAAATACCCTAGTATAAATTATTTGACCTTCAACTGATTGATAATCTTAAAGCTATGAAGAAATCTGTAAGAGTTTTATAGAATTGTTTCCAAATAGAAAAAATAATAATCAGGAATCAGAACTTTATTAAGTTCTCAACACTGCCTGCAAACTCATTTTTTTATATCCTATACAGTTATTTCAGGTTTCTCCTACTTTAAGTTCATACTTCAGCCTCTCAAAGAATGTGTTCAACTTATAATTCTGCCAAGGCATCTTCCTCTCAGATCTTGATCTGAGAAGATTATATCCTCTTACTCAAGGCAGAAAATGGTTACCTATACCTCAGATGCCATGTTTAACTCCAAGCCAGTCCCTAAGTCCCTTAAAGATTTCTGTCATAGTTCATATTTATCTTTAGCCTCAGCTTTCACCAGCGCATTGATGTTTTCATTTCTTTCTTATTTTAAAATTCCTCTACCTTCTGCATCACCACTTCACTTACCATCACAGATAAAGTATTTGAAAGAGCAGTGTCTATTACTTACATTACCATCTCTTTATTCCTGAAACACATTACAATATGGTTTCTGACACCATTAGTCCTAAAAACTTAGCTTCACCACCATAGTAAGGACTGTGTATGCTTTTCAGTTGTTGCCCTGGCTATAAAAGAACTGGAAAAAGTTAGTCACTCAGTTCTGGAAGATCATGCTTAATTTGGGCTGTATGATTAGTGCTGTCATTCTTTCCCAGTTTTTCTCTTACTTCAATGTCCTATGACCTCCTCTACTCATCTTTACATGCTCCTCAGTCTCTATTTTTACCTTTCTTCTTACTATATAAGTCACCCTTAAGTGAATCCATCCATTTCTGAGATTAATGGACTAATTGACTTCACAGATACATTTATTGAGCACTTTCTGTGTGCCAGTAAGCTACATACCTCCATTGCTAGTCCTGACCTCATTTCTGACCTCCAAATCCATTTCATATTGCAGTCATCCTATTTCATAACAACATTAAAAAGGCCAACAGATACCTCAAGTGAGTAAGCCCTTAATGAGTGTAGGCACAGAATAAAGAATCAATGATTGCCTACTGAAGGAATTAGTAAATTTCCCCTAACTCATCCCAGGAATTTCAGAATACTCAGAATCACAAGAAACTCAATATTAATGAAAGAGAAAAGGTCAAAGTATATAACCACATGTTAGGATTAAATAAGCCTCAGATGAACACAAGGTGCATATTTTATGGCTTTGCAATTTAAGCATATGTCAATTTCTAGTTCCCCCTCTTGCCAACTAGGTAACCATAGATAAAGTACTTGATTCATTCATTCAGCAACAAAATGGATAATAATACCTACCTTCTGTGAATATAAAACAAGAATAATTGGGGGTTCACCTAATACATACTGCCTATAATTAAGCAGGTTCTCAGTAAATGGCATCTATGACTATTTCACTTATGTAAAATATTCGCCTGTGCAATTCTGACTTTGGCTCTAAATGACAAATCCTGACTGTACTAGGTCCTTGAAAGCTTCAGTTCAGTTCAGTTGCTCAGTTGTGTCTGACTCTTTGTGACCCCATGAACTGCAGCATGCAGGCCTCCCTGTCCATCACCAACTCCTGGAGTCTACCCAAACCCATGTCCATTGAGTCGGTGATGCCATCCACAATCTAATCCTCTGTTAACCCCTTCTCCTCCTGCCCTCAATCCTTCCCAGCATCAGGGTCTTTTGAAATGAGTCAGTTCTTTGCATCAGGTGGCCAAAGTATTGGCGTTTGAGCTTCAATATCAGTCCTTCCAATGAACACCTGGGACTAATCTCCTTTAGGATGGACTGGTTGGATCTCCTTGCAGTCCAAGGGACTCTCAAGAGTCTTCTCCACAGTTGAAAAGCATCAATTTTTCAGGGCTCAGCCTTCTTTATAGTCCAACTCTCACATCCATACATGACCACTGGAAAAAACCATAGCCTTGACCAGATGGACCTTTGTTGACAAAGTAATATTATTTGAAAGCTTCAGAATGGGGTAAAGATTATTAAGCTTTTAGGAGAATTGGACAAACTAAGGTGAAGTGGAAGGAGAAATACCATTGGATTTTGTTGGTTATTTGAGAACTGTAGGCCGCCTCTTTATTGTATTATTATAATATATATTATTTACTCTGTAAAAATTTAAATAACAGTAATAGTAGTAGTAATACAAATGACAATAATACCTTCTACTTATTGTGAATATCCCATGGGTCTTACCTCATGTTTAGATTATCTCTAATGCATGATAGAAACTACAAGGAGGTATTGTTGCTTAGTATTTTATGAATGAGAAAAGAGGGTCAAAGAGATTAGTGAGTTAATGCCACATTTAATAAATATGGGATAAGATTTTAGTCTGGCTGTTTTGACTCAGAGCCTGTGCTTTTCCAACAATGCATCGGTGATTATTATGCTTCTCTCATACATCTTTACTCCAATTGAAGGGCCTGATTCTGATAACTCTGTTTTAAGGTATGTATGTGCTAGTGGATTGTAGCCAGGAGGCCAAGATTCAGGTGGGTCAAGGTCTAATGGAATCTGTCCTCTAATCGGTTTCCAAACCCTTCTAACCACCCAAGGCTGAATTGTTCCATTGGTTTGAATGTTCTCTTGTGGGCTTCCAAATGTTGTGCCTTAGTGGCTCTGATTAACTAGGCCATGGAAATTCAAGGAAAGAGGCCCTTCATCTTTTTCTCCATGACCAGTTCAAGCCTTTCCAGGGACAGAAAGCACCATGCTAGAGGGAGTGGTTTAAGATTACAACATTAATCTCTGTTTCGGGCCAGGACTGGCGCAATAGCCTGGCCCCTAGCTCCAAGTGGGGTTTTTATACCTTGCTTCCTTGAAATTCTCCAGAGCATGTTCCTCTAGGTCCCCAGATCACTGAACACTTAATTTCCCTGATCTTTGACGTCACTAGGCTATGACCTATCTGAACTATGGTGTCCTGAACTTACTTCCTGGCTGTAGTGTGCCAGGACACACACAGCTTAACCCTTTCACTCCTAATCCATCACTCATTGAGTACATAGGTCAACAGTCTGACAGTTGAAACATCTCATTCAGATTCCCAACTCTTCCATGGTTATGAAAAATTTTCTAATTTTTTTGTGAAAATTAGAATTAAAATAATTATAAAACTGTAGAAAGTGATAAAACTCTGTGTATTAAAATAATCTAACCAAATTGTAGATAAGTTACACATTTATTTTTATGAAGTAAGTTATACATGTTTGATATTCATTTGTACCATTTATGATAGCTTGAGTATAAAAACTGCTTGCATTTTTCCTACAACATTCTCATAGACATTTTCCATGCTAAGTACAGAAAGGTAATAATACTTGCAAAGTATTCCATTATTAGTCCCCTCTGTGTAAAATTAAGAAGCAGATTTGAAAAGTTAATTAAAATGTACTTTATAAACATACCTCATAACAGCACTTACTGCAATGCATGATTTTAAAACTTGACTTCTTTAGATAATCTTGTTTTAGATAACAAGACCTATGAATGTGTAGTTAAACTAATTTCTGAGAAATCCCTGCCTTCTGAGAAATACCCGTGGGTATAGAAATTTGATGACAAATGGTTGAAGATGTGTTTTCTGTTTTTAAAAGCCAAGTAACAACTACTTATGTTAAAGAATATTCATTACTGTTTAGTTTATAACAGTAAAACAGAAAATAGTCTGAATGTCTAACATATAGGACATTTTATGTTTTCAAAGGAAATTTAGTGTCAGTGATTTTTATTTTTTTTTTGGCATTTTCCAAGTTTTCTGTGAATAGCATAAAAACACTGCGGGTAGATATTAAAACACAGTACCTACTAATGATTTTTTTTTTGCTTTATAATTTGATTTTTTTTCAGTTTTAGGGATAAAGGGATATTAAAAGTCTGTATAGCTATGATCTTGTTTAGGAAGTCAAACCCAGACCAAACAAAATCAATCAAATGAAGACTAGGGTTTGCTAAAAATCATCTCCATTTGTGCAACAGATGTTTCATATAAAATTTCTCTACATACATATTTCAATTCCACCTAGTTATCTGGAATTTAGTCTGAAGTTAGCCAAGATTTAGAAGGAAGTTCTGAGATAAGTCTCCACTGAGTGACAAAATAGGCAAATTCTGACATGACTTAAAAGGAACAGAAGAACAAAAAAAAAGTCCGGAAGTAGTAACGAGGATGCATTATGGAAAGTGTTGAAAAAACAACCAGATGATGTGGAGGTTGGAGGAATTCACTTGTTTTAAGTGCAATGTATTACCTGAACTGTCAATGGCTTTGGGGAGCTCCATATTGGCAGGCCAAGGTTGACTTGAATTTATGGAAAGGTTCCTTTCCTATTATTTCCAGGAATGAGTATGATTTAAGTGCTAATAATATTATAAGCATCAAATTACAGATCAACTGTAAATTTAAAAAGTAGCATGATTCACTGGAAGAATGCATATCCTGAGGAGCCTAGATCTTAAAAAAATTTTAAAAAGTAACCAGAAAGAAAAAAATAGAACATTTGTTAAAATCATTTACGTATACTTTTATAGAGGTTCTAAATCAGCACCAACCTCCTTGACTTTGAAGTACATATGATGTGGAACAACATTCTATATAGTATCCTGCTTGAATTAAAGTTTAGGATTCAAATCTTAGCAATTATGTGTCTAAAATGCCTAGTACCTATAGCATAATGTGCATACATCTGTTTTGTACACATGTACAGTATTAGCACATTTTGAACACATATTTTCATCTGGGAATTTAATAGGCTTCAAGAAAAATATGGGTGTATAGGACAAAGCATGAGTGGAGGGGAAAGGAGAGAGAGTTGAGAGCTAAGAAGGAACATATTTTTTTCTGGGAATTTTCACATGGAAGGTATAATATTATTTCCCTGCTGAGATCTTGTCATCCTTTCTTTTTACTCCATAAATTCTTCAGTCTATTCTGGTTGAGTTTCCCTTTGAAGGCCACCCAGAAGCTCTGACCTGACTGGCAATGGGGAGAACAGCTGACTTAAAGGCTCTCTCAGAGAAATCTAAAACAACGTGGTTTATACTGCAGGACTCGGTCCTTTAAACGGTAAAGATTACCAGACACAAGTCTGGAGTGTAAATAAGCTTTTAGACCTTTGTTTGCCTCTTAGCTCACCTTCTCTCTTTGTATTCATGGGATGCTGCTTCTAACACAGAAAAATGTTTTTAATGGCTTGATATAAGTTGATACACTTCTGAACACAATGACAGAGGCAATATTGAGAAATACTTCAAAGTGCAGCCTCTGGGGCCAGATAACCTGGGTTCAAATCCTGGCTTGGCCACTGCTTAGTTGCGTTCAGAAAAAAAAAACTAGCCTCTCCATCTCTCAGTTTATTTATGGAAGTAAGAATTCCAAGGAGAGTACATGTTTCACGGAGGAGTTTTGCCAACAAGCTATTAAATATAAAAGATTTGGAATATAGAGAGTTCTCAATAAACAGAGGTTTTTATTGTGTTACTGTGTTTTCTCTCTCTCCTCTGTTCACTTTCATGAACATATCATTCTGAGGTTAGAAATTCAGTCTGTGGCCACAAGGTTTACCTCTCTAGAAAGCATCTTGCATTAGTCACTTTCTTTTCATAATTGATTTGCACACCAGATAACCTGAGAATGTTGGGATAGTTAATGTTTTCATGCTTGTTTGCTTTGTCCAGAGACAGATATTTTGGAGGAGTGAGAAAAAAAGAATACTTGATCAGAATGTTCCAAGGAA
Source organism: Antilocapra americana (assembly GCA_007570785.1). Lineage (NCBI taxonomy): Eukaryota > Metazoa > Chordata > Mammalia > Artiodactyla > Antilocapridae > Antilocapra > Antilocapra americana. The sequence continues at coordinate 2,569,593 of ML661889.1, read as the reverse complement.
ATATAGCATTTGCGTTGCTGTGACTTCAGGGAAAGGTGGCAGCCATTTTGGAGCCAGATCCAACTTTTCCAGAAGGTATTAGGTCTTGGGAAAGCCAGTGCTGCTGCCAGCACACAGCTAGTGCTATTGGGAAGCCTCTTTGATGACTCATACCTGTAAAGTTGCAGCTATTACTGCTGAGAATCCACAATTTGGGTCAAGAAAAGTGGTTTCTGGAATTTATCTGGATAATCTAATATTACCTTTTAGTTTTTTATGACATGCATTATTTTTTTTTAATTTCTGTTTATCATTGACAGTCACAAGATAAAAGGATCTGTGTCATAATCTCAGAACTATTTCTAGTATGTTTGGAACGTAAAGGAAGGATTTTGAGAGGTGATTATATTCCATCTAATCTTTTAATCTTCATAACAAATTGATGAGGGAACTCTGAGGGTTAGAGAGATTAACTGACTTGCGTAAAGTCTTCCAATTCATAACTAGTCAAGTACATTCAGGTCTGCAGGACACTAAATGCTCTTTGCATCTCACCTTCCATGCCACCAGCCAACCCATCAAAAAGTCCTGAGTCCTAGATCTTCAAAAGTCACAAATCCAACTACATTTCACCACCCCTATACTATACTCTTCTAAACCTTTATCATCTCTTGCTTGGATTACTGCAAGAGATTCTCGGCTGCTCTCTGCTCTACCTGTGCTCTGTCAGAGTCTATTCAATATAGAGTTCCAGTAGAACCTTATCTTGATCAGAACAAAACCCAAAGCCTTTCTTCTGGCATGGAATAGCCTACATAATTCAGCTCTGACTTCATATCCTGCAACTCTCTATCTCAAATGGCTGACCTCTTTGTGTTCTTTCTATCATATTATTTTTTCATAATAAATATTTTGATTTGCTGCTATGGGAATGGAAAGCTAAATTTATTAAAAATGTTACAAACTTTGTTTCTGATGGCAGATGAAGACAGGATAGGAGTGATAAATTTGAGTGTGCTGGGGTAGAGAGAGAAACATTTTTCCTATGCCTTAAAAGATAGAGGCTATGGAGAATGGTAGGAATAGATTCTGCTAGCCTTGAGACAGAGAAAAACAGAAAGATGTAACATTTTAATCTTTGTATTCTATAACCATTGAGTCTACTATAAAAATACATGACATGTCACTCAATTTTTTAAATCAAATGCCATCATTAGAGAGGACTTTTCTCACCATTCTGTCTTAACAAGTGTGACTTGCCATTACTCTCAAAGCTCCTACATGCTTCATCCTTTACCACAATTTTACTTGATATTGCTTTAACTTGCTTATGTGATCATCTGTCTCAGCCACTAGAATGTCAGCTCCATGAGGACAGGGACTTGTCTGTCTTGCTCATAATCGATCCCAAGTATTTATAAGAGTCCCTAGCACCTGGAAGTGATCAGTGAGTATTTGTTACATGAGTAAATGATCTGAAAGGAATTTGGTGTGAGAAATGGGAAAGACAAATGGAAACCAAATACTTAATTTCATCTAGATGAGTTAAGGGAGTTGCTCAAGCTCAATTTCTTGTTTATGGGCAGAACTAAGACTAAAACCTTCTTAGTGCATAGTGCACTGATCTTTATACTAGAACAAGATAATTTAGTATATTAATAGCATACAAGAGAAAAATTTCAAAAGTCTCTTCTGCAGTAAAAATGTCATCCTTATTTTTAATAAAATTTGGAGTTCATACTTTAATATTTAGGGTACTTAGGATGGCTTCATCACAGAATATGTCACAGAAAATGGAAGTAGAAAATTCATGGCCCTCCTCCAACATATTTTTTAAAGAAACATTAATGTGAATAATGTATAATGTTATGCCCTCTCTATAATGGCAAGAAAATATGAAAGAGGATATAGGGACAAATGAGTTTTTTATTGGTCTGGATTTTCTCTAGAGAGAAACTATAAACTATTTTGATTATCATCATCATCATCATTACTACCATCTATTGAACACTTGTTCAGCACTGAGCATTGTACTAGATATCTGACAAGTATTTGAATCTTTAATTCTCACAATAATTCCACATGCTCAACTTATAGGTATAGAAACTAAGGCTCAGAGAGGATACATTACATAGCGAGGAGGTGAAAGAACTGTATTCAGATTAAGTTATCTGACTGCAAAGTTTTAATGCATCCAACTATTTCACAAGATAAAAAATAATTTCTTCTTATATGTCCTCCCAAGCACTTCAGTGATAGCTATACCATAGATGCTTAAAATATTAAAAATGAGAGTTCAAAAGACCTCTAGAGATCATCTTTCCTAGGAAGGAATCTGTGACTCACCCTTTGGAGTACAACTTTGAGGAATATCTTATTTTTTTAGAAACAAAATTGGCCAGAGGATCAAGACCTCTTTGTTATTTGTTGTTTTTCACTTATACCATGGCCCTTTTGTGTTGACTGGTATGAATAAGATGCTCATAAACGTGTTAAATTATAAATATAGTTGAAAATATTGGATTGTATCTTGAATGTCTAGGTCAGTTTCATTTAGCAGAATTTCAGTTCACATCCTTCTATCTGGGTTACAAAGTAACCCAGAAAGCTTAATCTCAATCAGAAAAAAAAAATTGCTATAAAATTGTATCCTCACCTCAAAGACTCACCCTTTGTAATGGGTCAAATAATGCCAAAAAGTCTACTTATATGTCGTATATATATTTACCCATATATTATTATACATAAGCACACACACACATAATATGACAATTACAACCCTATGTGATGTAAGGACGATGTAAATCAGAATGGTGAAAATAAATCCACTTAAAATCTTAGGCAAAATTAACATTACAAGAGAATTGTGGTGACATTCATAAGTTCATATTTGCTTTCCAAAAATATTCATCCTGTAAATTGTAAAAAAACACTGGCCCAACCAAAAGATTATATACCAGGTAGGGATGCCAAATGTAGTTCACACAAAGCAATTACAGTAAAAGCTGTGAGTTTTATTACTGCTTGGGGAATACTTTACACATTTACTTTTCCTCTATGAAACAAACTTGTCCTATGAAACCACAGCCTTCTCTATGCAAATGGAAAATGTAGGATACCTGAGGAAAGGGTAAAAATTCAGTTTAATTTCTATGTGAGCCTGGTCAAGTAATTTTAAAAGTCAAGCTTTTAAATGTGGGAGAAAAGTAAAATAAAAGGCTTCTCATTTCTGAACAGGCTCTCCTTAGCATTTTCTTCTTAGGGTATAATCTGATTCATAGTGGGAACATACAGTACAGTTAACATTCAACTTTAATTGCAATGAGGTGACAACAGACTGGGTAATGAGTTGTTTATGAGTTGTAGATGTGTTTACAATGAGTTGACAATGTGTTGGATAAAGTGTTCTTCTAAAGTTGTAGATCTATTTACAGTGAGCTGTGGGGGATGTTCATTAGTTGTCGATTTGTTTGTTTACATTGTTTTCGATTTGCAATCGCTATGAAACAAATTGCACGCTGATGAAGGATGATTGTTTGTGTGCCCTAATGATTTACTGTAGTAGCTTGTCTGAAAAAGTACTTAACTCGGCCTCATCTGTCAGTTTCTACTGCAAAAGCTCCGAGTCACAGTAGTTTTATTAGCATAGCATGGGCCATTTGTAAGAACATTATGCATCTAAGAAATCTCAGGACTTTGCTATTCAGCCCATTGTATTTGGGCCAGCAGACCTGAACTGAATTCTTTATGCTTGGCACACATTTATATCTTTTGAAGTTATAACGTGATTAATAGTTGGTTCTCAAACTCCCAGCTACAGAAAAAGTTTTACAAATCTTCTGTAACTTAAGGTACAGCTAATTTTTAATCTTATCTCTGATTCCACCAACTTCTGTAAAAAAAAAAAAAAAAAAACCTGTTTTAAAAAGACCAGACTGATTTGAGAGTTACAATACAATTTAATAAAATATATTTTAACATATTGAGGGACAAAGGGTAATTATGGCCCCTATATTTAAAAACTCACAAGTTTCCAGTTCAATCTGCATCAATATGTATTATTTTTACATTTTATGTGTTTAATAGCTTTTATTGATAGAAGGGAGGAAAAAAGAAACTGAACTTTATCCACATCTTTATCAACTCAAAATTCACTCCATGTCCCCTTATACATGACTAGACCCATGTGTATTCATATGAGGGAGCTCTGATGTACCCTGAGCCTCATTTATATTCCATTCATACATTACAATAAATAAAGTCATCCTTTAATAATTTGAGTGGAAAAAGTTATGAGTCAGATTTCATGGGTCAAGCCTAACTAAACTGTAGTCTTCAAGGCATCAAGAATAAAATATTATGGTTAATTCCTGGAATTGTAAGAAGAAAAAAATAGCTAAAATAGAGACAAAAGAAGCTACTGAAATCAAGAATAATATGAATTTAATAAATGGTAAATAATATTAATTTCAAATTTTCAAAGTATATATCTTATTCACTCTATATAAAGGACACAAAAGTAGTAGATTATTTTTATCCTCATTTTACATACAAAGCAACTGAGACCATATATCTATGCTTTTGTGCAGAAACTGATTTTTAAACGCTGGCTTTAATTTTTAAAAATATATGGAGCAACTTCTTAAGGAAAATCCTCATTTTATATGTAAAGCATGTCATATTATAGAAGCCCAGTGCCTTTTTGAAATTATATGCCTAGGAAGTACAGGACTGGATTGTAAACCCAAATATTCTGATTCCAACCTGATGTGTTATTGTCACCCTCATTCTATTTTGTTTTTATTATTCAACAAGTAAAATCTCAAAACATGAGCCATCTCTTTTTCTTGCTTAAGTCATAGATATATCTAGTTTTTTCTTTCTCCTCCTACTAGTGTGTTATTATTTGCTACATTTCATTTGCCTCTATTTGAGGGTATTTACTTAAAGAAAAATTAGAAAACTTGATGAAATTCCACAAGATTGATGTTCTCCTAATCTCTGGACCCTCACTTTTAAGGCACCCCAAACAGAAAGACATATTGAGTCTAGTTTTTATGCTTCATATGAGGATCATGTTTTACTTCCATACCTGAAGTCAGGTTCATAGACACGGTTTTCCATGCTTAATAAGAAAAATGAAGACATTTTAATTGTCTAAAAACTTTAGTAGGTATACCAGTCAACTATTTCAAAAGATATAATCCAAAAGGTCCTACATGCTAAATTGGACTTTTGATTTCCATACAGGGGCCCTCTCTAATTTACTAGCATCAGTGGTGCCAAAGAAAGCAGCAGAGACTACATTTTCCTCTCTCAATGTGCCATTTACCACTGTGAGCTTGAAAAAATAAATTCTTACTGCTTTGCAACATGCTGACCCTAAAACAAATCTGTCATTGGAAACTAAAGAAAAGGCACTGGACGAAGTGCTGAGGTGTTGCTTCCAGGGAGTCATGTTAGCATATTCATGTAGGAAAAGATTTCATCTTGGAGGCTTCTGTTCATCTATCCAGATACTTTGCAAGTAAAAATGCATGAAATTTAAACCAGCTTTTCACATGGCCATTTTTTATGGCAGGCCATTTCAGCAATGTAACAGGGGTAGACACCTATAAATGTATAATGTGATGGATTCAATTGTAATGCAGCCTGGATACATATGGAGGTAGTGTTTGCCCTTCAGTGCAAATCCATTTTTATGTCAAAAGGAATCCATTGAAATTAATAGGGCATTATCCAAGCAATAAGTAACACTGTATATACAATGCAAAAATTTTTAGCAGAAAGACAAATTTTCTCTAAATAATGTGAAAAATAACTGCAAAGAAATAGTAAGTTAATGCATAAAGAATAATGCATTAAGAAACTGTAAAGCTTTTAATATATTTAGAAGAAAATAGGCAGATAGATGACCAATGTCCTTAACCTTTATTGGAAAAACATCAATTAGCAAAATGTATTTCCTAAACCCACATTCATTTTGGATACAACATTCAGGTTATTTTTTTAAATATTAGTGGATGCACTAATATCACTGTATATACTTTCACTGTATAATGCAGTTTACTTCACTGACTGAGAAATGGTTTCATTCATTTGTTTAAGAAATATTTTGGTGTTCCTATCATGTGTCAAAAACCATGTTAAGAGAACAGAGTAATAAACAAGAGAGACATGATCATTACATTCATTGTTTAAAGGGTGAACATTTCAATTTCTGAATATGATTTCTAAATTTTCCTCTGAAGCATTATTTTTTAATATTGAATTATTCTTTGTGTCTCTTGACTATTTTCATATTTCACCTTCTTATAACCAGTTTTTCTTTAAAATGACATGCTCTCATACTTTGTTCTTAAAGTAATTTTTATCACTTTATCTGCTGTTCGATGTGCTCTATTTTCCTTTTCCCATTACCAAGAAGTGTCTTCTTACCATAAGGAAGATAACATGTCCAATCCTCAGCAAGCATTCCATACATGTTAATTTCTCCACCTCACCCCCAGTATGAACTACTTGTTTCTTAATTCCTCTTGGGCTTTATATAATTTAATGAAAAAATCATTAAAGGGATTTGAGAACTGGGTTATATTTATATACAATCAGTAATTTTTACTTTTGCTGTCAGTGCAAAGTCATGATAGCCAGTGGCCACATAGACCTGGAATGACCAGTCCAGGAGTCACTTGGTTAGGAGAACTTGGCAAATGTTATCTATAGCAAGCAAGTGCTCAGGAAAAGGAAGGCTACAGACACTCAAGAATGGGAAAGGCCAGTGGCTGTGGCTAAATACTGAATCTAGCTTTCCAGTGCTTAGATAGGGTCAAGTAGGAAGCCCAGTCTTTACCAGGAGATCCAAAGCGTATGAGGAAAAACACACAATATTAACTGGCACAAAGAAGCCAATTTGGCACAGGACCTTGAACCTGAAGAATCAAAGAAAAGATAAATTCTCCCAATGTAGACTGGTAAGATATCCGGTATCTCAGAGCTAATAGAGCATAGGGAAGGAGGGACCCTAGGAGGAAGGAGTATCTTCTAGGCAGTGGGACAATAGATTATAGCTGAAGCTCGCTAAACATTCTTTTTAAACAAACTATACAGACTGATGGGTGTGATCTGAGTGAGGATAGACATATATGCCTCACTTTCTTTCTCAAAGCTAAATAAGGACTCTCTCATAAGCTGTGTGAGGTGTCCATCACCTGGGCCTCATTGTATTAGGATCTTATCAGTTATTTAAGCATTGACCTCCAGGGCAGGTGCTTTTAGGAATGAGGAGACTTGATGTGAACATGTTCCAGCCTTGTTAACCTCCTGCAAGTTGTTGTTGTTTGGTTGCTAAGTCATGTCCAACTCTTTGTGACCCCATGGACTGTAGCCTATCAGGCTCCTCTATCCATGAGATTTCCCAGGCAAGAAACTGGAGTGGGTTGCTATTTTCTCCTCCAGGGGATCTTCCCGACCCAGGGATCGAACCTGCATCTCCTGAATCGACAGGCAGATTCTTTACCACTGAGCCACCAGGGAGGCCCACAATGTGACTAACCTGCAGTGTATGTTGTCGGGAGATGGCTTTTTGGAACCCTTTAACTACAACATTTGTGGAGCTAAATATCAAATATTATTTAGAATCAATAAAACTTATTATGTACTGGGTAAAGGATAAAAGAGGTACAGACTTCCTTCTTTGAAAGAGCAGTTATGCCACCTGCACTCTTGCGGCCCGCTGACTGAACACTGGGACCTGGCTGATTCAGCCACTCCATGCTCAGCAGAGCCCTGATATGGCTCTGCTCATGCACAGACATGTATCTGCTCTAGCTCTCAGACCTTTCTAGCAAAGCTGTAAAAGATGTTTATGTGACATTTCCTACACTACATAGGACAATTGAAAAGAAAAATTATCCACTCCTAATAAAATGACATTATACACATCCCCAAAATGTCCACGAGAAGTACATAATGTGCAAGAGAGATCCTTTGCAACAGTCTGGATAAAAAGTCAAAGATGAGTCATTTTGGAAAAAGGCAACTTGTTTTTTTCATTTTAAAGCTGTGTTAGATAGAAGTGGTTTTCCTGCTGGATGAGATGTGAGAAGTTCAATATGTGTGAAGGAAGAGAGACAGAATTTAGTTCTAAGTCCCCCATTGGCACAGAGCTGTGTGTGTGTGTGTTTAAGAATTACCTGGAGATCTTATTTAAAGAAAAAAATTAGGCATTTTCAGCTCCACCTTCAGTGATTCTGATTCAGTTGTTCTGGACTTTAACTCAAGTATCTGCAGTTTTGATAAAGCACTTTCAGATGCTGTTTTAAGGCAGATGGTTTGTGGGGTCATATGGTAAGAAACACCAGCCTAGAGACTTGGTAGGTCTGATTTCCACCTGTTAGCAGTGCAGTGCACACTCCTCACAGTGCTTTGAAGAGGTTTCCTACAAGTCTCACTAATGAGTAGTATTCTAGAAATATTTCTAGTTCTATCTTAGGATGGGAAGCACTTGTAACCACACAAATTTTTCCAAATGAGTCAACATTAAATTCTTTATTGAAAATACAGTGAGGTTTCAAGTGACAGCAAATGGGAATTAGAGGGAAAAAAAGATATATCATCGTCCCCCTTATAATAATAGAAACCTCAATTAGTACAATATTAATCATAAAAAAGCCAAGTAGATTTTCAGGGATTTTACTGCAAGAAGAAAGATCTAGAAGTAGAACAGGCTCTTTATTTGAATTTCCTTTAAATATCAGCTATCTTGATGTTACAGAGACTGACCTTTTAAGAAGTGAAAAGGCACCAGAATGCTATACACTATATTGAAGCAGTTTATCAAAATGTCACCCAACAGTTGATGCCAATTGCTAACAAGATATTGTGTTTCCTTATTTAATTGGCCAGCTTACCTAATTATGGCTGTCTTTGGATATCTATTGATGGGCTCTTTGAGAGAAAAGAGAAAGCATCATTTGAGGCAATTTCATGTAAATGCATGAAAAAGGGAGGTAAAGTAAAGGAATACTTCCAATGAGAATTATTATTAGATAATAAAATTTACCTGTTTGCATGGATTCCTAATTTACAGAAACACTTCCATAACATATCTAACACAACCTGGATAATTGCCAATTACCCATGTGGCTATACCTTCCAAAAGTTATCTTGGCATACAACTCAGCAGAAAAATAGGAAGTACCCTGGAAATTACTCACAAAATGTGAATTCCACATGTCAGAGTCAGTGAGCTTTGGATGAACTATAAAGAGTTTTCATTATTTAGGTCTATGAAAGCAAAGGAAACAGAAATATATCCAATAATGTAAGGCAACGGAACCAGGAAATTTATAAGAAGGTTTAATCTGTGGATTTAATTTAAAATATTGGGCCATGTTCAAACTGCAATGTTAAACACATTATTTCTGGCTATAGTGGTGATCATTCAGAGGTCAGGAAGAATAAGATGTCAAACTTCCCGGGTTTTTTAGACAAAGGACTTTTAATGAGTCCTTTCCCTTAAGCTTTCCTTATTCTTCTCTTATGTGGACATGAAAGACAAAACCTTAACACATTCCACAATCCATGGAGAGACTGCCCCATGCCACTTATCTTAAACACTATTAATTTTATTCATTACCCCTATGCTGAAGCTTTAGTTAATTAATTGGGATTAGGTCAACACATGCTCTGTAAAAATGCTAATAAGAAATTTCAAATCACAGAGAATTAGATATAATGATATCAAAATTCTGCCCTGGATGCTATCACCATCATATTATTCAGCTTTGGGAGATAATAGAGAACATCTTAGAACATGTCTTAGAAGCTTCATATTTCAAATCCTCTTTGGATCACAAATTGAGCTTTTGTGGAGAAAATACTGGGTAAATACACTGTGTTCTTCTAGCTTGCTGACTCGTGTGGACTATAACACTGGTTTGGTTGTTTGATTTGTCTGATTTGTTTTAGAGCAGTCAGAAGCTCAGGTGGGATAACGGAATTTCATACTGGGTTTATAAACACATGAAGATAAACAAGCCAAAGCTACTTGAAAATACTATAAAACTAACATAGAAGGTATCCATGGGTTGATGTCTCAGATTATTAAGGATAAAGAATCTAATTAAAGTAGCATTTCTTAATCACTAAGGAGTACTCTTTCTTGAAAGTCACAATGAGAAAAAAACACTCAAGTAACACTCACTTTAAAACCAGTTACCAAAATTCTGATTAGAAGTATAAGTTTGCTCCAAAGTGTCCTAAATATTAACATCTTATGATAAAATTTTTTAAAATGAAAACACAAAACCCATGGTGTACCGTGGTCAACTCCAGCAGCTAAGATGCATTTGGGCCACGACCTGAAAGAGTTGAGCAACTGCAGTGACCCAGTTTATTTCATTTCTGAAATATTTGTAGTACTAAACCTCAAGAGAAAATTAAATTACATAAACAAAATCAGTTAAAATTGTGAAGCCTGCTAAATTAACGATGTAACAAAAACAGCAACTGCCTGAGTACATCCTTAGAGAGTGTAAAGGCTTAAAGCTTGGGCCCAAGACCATCATACAGCCTATTACATCTTCCCTCATCTGGAAGGCATGATAGACTAAGAATTCACACTGAGACCTTTCTCTAAAACTACCTAAGAATGCCAACTTCTACTTTGGAAATGAGCATTTTGCTTAAAACTAAAATCCTTTTCTATATTTCCCCCATAAGTATAACTACATATAGGTTGCATTGTAAAAAAGAAATATTTATTCATTCATATATAAAACCATTCAAGTTTTATAAATTATAAAGTTAAAATGAGATCATTTACACATTGTGGTTCTAAAAATGGTGAATTTATTCAGACTAGTTCTTTGAACATGGTCTGGGTACAAAAATGATATTTCTATCTGTCCTTAGTAGTAAGATGCTGTATGTTGCTGCTGCTTTTCTAAAAATGTTAAAAAGAGCTAGTAGCTTACTTAATAGTTTTCAAATATTCAAATTAACCATGAAAGCAGCTTCAAGATGAGCTATCAAAGTATAATATTATTTAAAAAAAAATAGTTAACCCGGTTTACTCAATAGAATTCCAACCCCCTGAAGACCCTGGGTGGGGTTGGGGGGGGTGCGTACAAATAATACTATTTTTTATAGAATGGATGTGGAATAGTGTTATGGACTAAACTGTTATGCCTCAAAATTTTTATGTTGATATCATAACCCCTAGTGTGACTATTTGGAGAGAAGATCTTTGAAGGAAGTAATTGAGGTTCAAATGATGTCATAAGAGTGGGCCCTAATCTGATATAACTGGTATCCTTACAAGAAGAAAGACATCAAGGATGTGCACACACACAAAAAAGACCATGTGAGGACACAGATAAGTTGGCTATCTATAAGCTAAGGAGAGAGGTGTCAGGAGAAATCAAAACTGGCTTAGCTTGATCTTGGACTTCCAATCTCCAGAACTGTTAGAATAGTTACATTTAAGCCACCCACTTTGTGGCAGCTAAAGCCCACTAGGATGGATTTCATGGGTGATCCCCATGTAGTCACAAATGACTATTTTTTCCCCCTTTTGTCCAGTACATGGTGCCTCTTGTCATGCCTTCCCTGCCATGACTTCCACTATGTGGTTGGTTGCATTTTTATGGACATTTGTTAGCAGCTGGTGCTTTTGTCTTGTCTCCTGCTGTCTCCACATTGACCATTTGAATACCAAACTCCTAAGCAACTACCATGATGGCCTGGGCTGCTTCCATTCAGTTATCCTGAGGAGATGGAAAAATGTCTTTTAATTTATGGAATATAATTTGACACCAAGTCCATAGTGGGGCTTCCCGGTGCTCTGTTTGTTTGCGACACTGAAGTGAGACATGATTTTTTATTTGCCTTATTCTAGCTGAACTCTCCCTAGAATTCTTCCCCCCAAATCTGAGTAAAACTGGAATTTTATGTTTCCAACTTAAGATCCATTTCAGTACTGTGTTACAAGCAAACCAAATTCTACTCCAAAGCATTAAAAATATTTCAGATCTTAAAAAAAAACAAGATGAAATATAACATATGTACAATATAATTTGATATTTTTATGTATTGCAAAATGATCACCACAATGTCTAGTTAATATGTCACCAGAGAGTTACAAAATCTATTTTTCTTGTGATATGTATTTTTAAAGTCTACTCTTGTAGCAAATGCAAGAGTATTTCACATATGCAATAGAACCTTATTAACTATAGTCACCATGCTGTGCATTATAATATCCCAAGTCATTTATTTTTAACCGGAAGTTTGTACCTTTTTACCCATTTGCTCACTCCTACTTTTTTATGATTCCCCAGGTAAGTGAAATTATGCAGTATTTGTCTTTATCTGACTTACTTCACTTGGCATAATGTCCTCAAGGTCCATCTGTATTGTCCAAATGGGAAGATTTCATTTCTTATTGCTGAGTAACGTTTCTTTGCGTGTGTGTGTGCTTCATTTTCTGTATCCATTTATCCACTGATGGACACTGAGATTGTTTTCATATCCTGGCTATGATAAGAAATGCTGCAGTAAACATGGGGGTGCACTTTTTGTCAAGTTAGTGTTTTTTTGTTTTCTTTGGATTAAATACCCAGAAGAATTGCTGGATCATACAGTAATCTCTGAGGAACTTCTGTGCTGTTTTCCATGGAGGCTGCAGCAATTTACAGTCCCACCAACAGTGCATTGGGGTTCCTTTTTATCTGTATCCTCTCAGTGCTTGTTATTTCTTTACTTTTTGATAATAGCCATTCTGACAGGTGTGAGGTGATATCTTACCTTGCTTTTGATTTACACTTCCCTGATGATTAGTGATGTTGAGCATCTTTTCATGTACCTGTTGGTCATCTGTATGGCTTCTTTGGAAAATGTCTATTTGTATTCTTTGTCCTAATTTTTAGTTGGGCAGTTTGGATTTGTCTATTGAGCTGTAGACAAATAATTTCTACAAATATTTTTCAAATAATTTTCAAATAATTTTCCCTATTTGGTAAATTGACTTTTCATTTTGGTGATGGTTTTCTTTGTTGTGCAGAAGTCTTCTAGTCTGATATAGTCCCACATTTTTATTTTTGCTTTTGTTGCCTCTGCTTTGGTGTCAAATCCAAAAAGCTTCATTTCCATAGACCAATATGGTCTCAGGTCTTACCTTCTAATATTTAATCCATTTGAATTAATTTCGTGTGTAGTGTGAGATTGGTTCAGTGGCTTTTTTATGTGGCTGTTCAATTTTCCCAGTACCATTTATTGAAAAGACTGTCCTTTCCCTATTGTAAATTCTTGGCTCGCTTGTCATAAAGTAATTAACTGTGTATGTGTAAGTTTATTTATTTTGGGCTCTCTGTTTCACTGATCTGTGTACTTGCTTTTATGCTAATACCATATTGTTTTGATAATCATAGCTTGCAATATAGTTTGAAATATGAGCCTATAATGACTCCAACTTTGTTTGCTTTGGCTATTTGGAGTCTTTTGTGAATGCATACAAACTTTTGAATTGTTCGTTCTATTTCTGTGAAAGATGACAATGGAATTTTTATAAGGATTGTGTTAAATCTGTAGATTTCTTTGGGTAGTTTAGACATTTTAACAATATTATTACAACCCATGAACACATAATATCTTTTCATTTATTTGTGACTTCAGTTTTTTTATCCATATTTTATAATTTTCAGAGTACAGGTGTTTCACCTTCTTAATTAAATTTATTCCTAGGTTTTTATTCTTTTTGATGCAACTGTCAATTGGATAATATTTTGAATTTCTCATTCTGAGAGTTTATTAGCATATAGAAATGCAATAGAGTTTATATATTGATTTTGTATTTACAATTTCACTGAACTTGTTGATTTGTTCTAACAGTTTTTGGTGAGATCTTTCTGTATTAGTTGCTCAGTCATGTTTGACTCTTTGTGACCCCATAGACTATAGCCTGCCAGGCTCCTCTGTGAATGGAGTTCTCCAGGCAAGCAAACTGCAGTGGGTTGCCATTTCCTTCTCCGGGGTTTTAAATATTTAATATGAAATCATCTGCAAATAGTGGCAGTTTCACTTCTTCCTTTCCAATTTGGATGCCTTTTATTTATTTTAATTTTTTGTCTAGATGCTCTGGCTAGGACTTCCAATATTATGTTGAATAAAAATTTCAAGACTGAGCATCCTTTTTTGTTCCTGATCTTAAAGGAAAAGCTTTTAGCTTTCAGTTTGGAGTATGATATTAGCTGGATGATTGTCATGTGTGGTCTTTATGTTGAGATAGGTTCTCTCGATACCAATTTTGGTGAGAGTTTTTAATAAATGGCTTTGAATATTTTCAAATGCTTTTCTGCCTCCACTGAGATGAACATATTACTTTTATCCTCAATTTTGTTAATGTGGTACACCACACTGTTTTTGCAGATGTTGAACCATTCTTGCCTCCCAGAAATAAATCCCACTTGATCATGGCATGTGATTCTTTTAATGTGTTGTTCAATTTTGTTTGCTAATTTTTGTTGAGTTTTACATCTGTTTTCTATGTTGATAAGGGATATTGGCTTGTAATTTTGTTTTCTTGTCTTGTTTTGATCACAAGGTAATGATGGCCTCATAAAGAGAGCTTGGAAGTGTTCTTTCCTTTTCTATATTTTGGAAGGTTTTGAGAAGGATTGGTATTAATTCTTCCTTTAAATGTGTGGTAGAATTCACCAATGAAGTTGTCTGGTTCTGGGGTTTTTGTTATGGTTTGTTTTTGATTAACAATTCCGTTTCCTTACTAATAGCATGTTCATATTTTCTATTCATGATTTATTCATGGTAGGTTGCATGATTCTAGGAATGTATCCATATCTTACAGGGTGTCCAATTTGTTGCTATGTATGAATAGTAGTCTCATGATCCTTTGTATCCCTGTAGTATCAGTGATAAATCTCTTAATTCATTTCTGATTTTACTTTTCTTCTCTCTCTCTCTCTCATTGAGTCTTGCTTGTCAATTTTATCTTTTCAAAAACCCAACCCTTAGTTTATGTTATGCATTTCTAATCTTATCTCTATTTCCTTCCTTACACTCACTTGCTCACTTTGCTGCTGCTAAGTCGCTTCAGTCCTGTCCGACCCCATAGACGGCAGCCCACAAGGCTCCCCTGCCTGTGGGATTCTCCAGGCAAGAACCCTGGAGTGGGTTGCCATTTCATTTTCCAATGCATAAAAGTGAAAAGTGGAAGTGAAGTCGCTCAGTTGTGTCCGACACCATGGACTGCAGCCTACCAGGCTCCTCTGTCCATGAAAATTTCCAGGCCAAGAGTACTGGAGTGGAGTGCCATTGCCTTTGGGCTTCATTTATTCTTCTTTTTCTAGCTCTTTACAATGTTAAGTTATCTTGTTTACTTGAGATTTTTCTTGCATCTTTTAGGTTACCATTTATTGCTATGAACTTCCCTTTTAGAACTATTTTTTACTACATCCCATAAGATTTTGTATGTGTATTTCCATTTTGTTTTGAGATTTTTTTTTAATTATTTGACCCATTGATCAGAAACATAATTAGTTTCCATGTATTTGTAAAATTTCCAAATTTTCTCTTATAACCGATTTCTAGTTTTCATGCCTTTGTGGTTTAAAAGAGATATTTGATATGGTTTCAATCTTAAATTTATTAAGACTTGTTTGTGGCCTAACCTAAGATCTATGCTGAAGAATGTTATGTGCATTTGAGAAGAATGTGTATTTTTTTACTTTTGGAAGGAATGTTCTATTTTCATCTATTAAAACAATCTGGCCTAATGTGTTGTGTAAGGCTGATGTTTTCTTGTTGATTTTCTATCCAGACGATATATCCATTGATGAAAATAGGGTATTAAAATTTCCTGCTATTATTGTAGTTTATTTCTCCCCCTATTGAGGCCTATTGGTTTGCTTTACATATTAGGAGCTCCTATGTTGCACATCCTCATATCAAATTGACCCCTTTATCATTATGTATGTCCTTCATTGTCTCTTACATCAGTCTTTATTTGAAAGTCCATTTTATCTGATACAAGTATAGCTACCTCAACTTTCTTTTTGTTTTCATTTTCATGAAAGAACTTTTTCATCCCTTCACTGTGTGTGTGTCCTTACATCTGAGCTAAATCTCTTGTAGAAAGCATATAGTTGTTTTCCTTTTTGAACAATTCAGCCACACTGTCTTTTGATTAGAAAACTTAGTTCATTTACATTTAAAGTAATCATTGATTTAGATATTTACTTATTACCCTTTTGTTAACTGTCTTCTGTTTTGTAGTCCCTTTGTTCCATTCTTCATTTGCTCTCTTCCTTTGTGATTTGATGATTTTCTGAAGTGGTATGCTTCAAATTCTTTCCCTTTTCATGTATCTACTATAGGTTTGTGCTTGTGGTTACTATGAGGCTGAAAGTCTTTCTTGGCATCTGCTAAAAAAAAAAAGACAAAAGGGGGAAAGTACATTACAAAATACACTATAAAACTTCCTAAGAATCTTTTTCACTCACTTATGTACCAGAATTTAATACCATGTGGCAAGTGCCCTGTGTGATACAGAGTTTACACAGTAGCCTGAGACTACTGTCTTAGAAATACCAGCTTCAGAGTTGGCTGATATCTATGATCTTGGATTTCAGAAAGGTTCCCACTACTCTTACTGATAAGAATGGCTTTACTATGTCTAAACTGTTTCTATAAACAATGTTGTATATACCAAACACCTGGGTTCTTTTTGGGAGTCTGTAATTCTTTTTACGAGTTAGGCAGAGCATGCCTACATGACTATCCCCCAATAAAAACTCTGGGCACTGAGTTTGTATTGGGTTTGTCACTATTGATGCTGCAATTTGTTGCTGGAGGAATTAAGTGCACTCTGCTTGACTCCATTCAAAGAGGACTCATTAGAGCCTATGGATGGTTTCCTCTGGACTTTGCCTCATGTGTGATTTCTTTTTCCTTGTTTTGCTTTGTGTATTTTCACCGTAAAAGAGCACTGTCATCTGAGTACAACTATATGCCCAATTCTTCTAATAATCATCAAACCTAGGAGTAGCCTTGGGGACACCAAATGCATGTTCCAGTCTCTCTTCTTCTTTACCTGTTGAAACTTTAGCTGTGTTCTTCCAATTCTACAGTCCTTTTAAAACAAATCAATTGACTAAATGACATCAGCAAAAACGGAGTAGAAAACTCAAAACTCTTCTTCTACAAAAGCGGTGATTGGGTTTATGGAATATAATAAAAATATAAGGCAACCATGGGAATGCCAGGTGAAGAAAGAATAGCTATGTAAGAGAGTTTTGTAGTCTTTAACTCGGTTGTTGCCATCATCTACTCTCCTTCAGAATGGATTAAAAAAATGATCCAACTACATGTGTGTTAGTCATTCAGTCATGTCTGACTCTTTGCAACCTCATGGACTTTAGCCCAGCAGGCTCCTCTGACCATGGAATTCTCCAGGCAAGAATACTGGAATGAGTTGCCATTTTCTCCTCCAGGGAATCTGCCTGACACAAGGATGAAACCCAGTCTCCCGTATTGCAGGCAGATTCTTTACCATCTAAGCCACCAGGAAAGCCCATTAGGGAAGTGAAAGAAACACGTGATTCCATTGGGTATCTGTGCATGCACACGTGCATAAAGCCATTACAGTTATCTAGCTCCAGAACATTTTCATTACCCTAAATGAAACTCATACCTATTAAGCAGTCAGTCCCCATTCTTCTCCTAACCCTAAGCTCATAGCAACCACTGATTTACCTTTTTTCTCTATAGATATATCTAATTCTGTATATTTCATTTAGATGGAATCATATAATATGTAGCCTTTTTTGTTCTGGCTTCATTCACTTAGCATAATGTGTTTAAGGTTTCTGTCATAGCATGTATTCTTTTTTTTTTTTATTGTTTTTGCCATACAACGTCATGATATCACCATGGATTTACATATGCTTCCCCTCCAGAGCCCCCCTCCCTCCTCCCTCCCCCCCGGGAAATCTCGCTGCACCAGCCCCGAGCATCAATCCTGGGCTGGCGATTGATTAGACATATGATAATTAACATGTTTCAATGCCATTCTCCCATATCATCCCACCCTTGCCCTCATTCACAGAGTCCACGAGTCTATTCTATACATCTGCGTTCCTTTTGCTGTCTCGCATGCTGGGTTCTCGTTACCGTCTTTCTAAATTCCATATATATGCGTTAATATACTGTATTGTTGTTTTTGCTTCTGGCTTACTTCACTCTGGATAATGGGCTCCAATTACATCCATCTGAGTAGAATTGCTTCAAATGAATTTTTTTTTAATGCTGAGTAATATTCCATTGTGTATATGTACCACAGCTTTCTTATCCATTCGTCAGTTGATGGGCATCTAGGTTGCTTCCATGTCCTGGCTATTGTAAACAATGCAGCGATGAACATTGGGGTACACGTGGCTCTTTCAATTCTGGTTTCCTCGGTGTATATGCCCAGCAGTGGGATTGCTGGGTCATATGGCAGG
>ML661889.1:2504520-2522631 GCA_007570785.1 Antilocapra americana | reverse complement strand
CTCCATTCTAGAAAAATAACCCAATTAAAAAGTGGGCCAAAGAACTTAACAGACATTTCTCCAAAGAAGATATAAAAATGGCTAACAAACACATGAAAAGATGCTCAACATCACTCATTATCAGAGAAATGCAAATCAAAACCACAATGAGGTACCACTTTACACCAGTCAGAATGGCTGCCATCCAAAAGTCTATAAGCAATAAATGCTGGAGAGGATGTGGAGAAAAGGGAACCCTCTTACACTGTTGGTGGGAATGCAAACTAGTACAGCCACTATGGAAAACAGTGTGGAGGTTCCTTAAAAAGCTGCAAATAGACCTGCCATATGACCCGGCAATCCCACTGCTGGGCATATACACCGAGGAAACCAGAATTGAAAGAGCCACGTGTACCCCAATGTTCATCGCTGCATTGTTTACAATAGCCAGGACATGGAAGCAACCTAGATGCCCATCAACTGACGAATGGATAAGAAAGCTGTGGTATATATACACAATGGAATATTACTCAGCATTAAAAAAAAATTCATTTGAAGCAATTCTACTCAGATGGACGAAACTGGAGCCCATTATCCAGAGTGAAGTAAGCCAGAAGCAAAAACAACAATACAGTATATTAACACATATATATGGAATTTAGAAAGACAGTAATGAGAACCCAACATGGGAGACAACAAAAGGAACGCAGATGTATAGAATAGACTTGTGGACTTTGTGGATGAGGGTAAGGGTGGGATGATATGGGAGAAGGGCATTGAAGCATGTTAATTGTCATGTGTCTAATCAATCGCCAGCCCAGGATTGATGCTCGGGACTGGTGCAGCGAGATTTCCCGGGGGGGAGGGAGGAGGGAGGGGGGTTCCAGAGGGGAAGCATATGTAAACCCATGGTGATATCATGACAATGTATGGCAAAAACAATAATAAAATAAAAAAAAATTTAAAAAAATAAAAAATAAATAAAAAAAAGAAAAACACAGAAAATCTGATAGAAAAATTTGCAAAATAGTTGAGTACAACCTTCACAAAAAAGGAAATCCAAGGGCCAATAAACAGAAAAAGGTGCCTAGCCTCATTCAAAATCAATGAAATAAAAATGAAAGCACCATGGAAAATCATAAAAAAAAAAAAAATGACCTTAAAAATTTTCTTGACCCAATAATTTTAATTCTGATAAACAGTTCTAAGGAAATAATCCCAAACATGCAAAATGCTTTATATGCAGATGTTTATTGCTCTACAGTTGTGGAAACCTCCAGAAATAACAAAGAGAGCAAACATTAGAATGATTAAGAAAACATTTACATATAGTCAGTAGAATTGTATTGGTCATTAATTACTATAGGTTTAAATACCAGGCATAGCTTTAAAATTCTTATGATGTAATAAATTTAAATGATAAAAGCACCATCAACCAGTATCAAAAATAGTGATTTAATAGATATGTATTGATGAATGAATGAATGAATGATCAAATGTAATGACTGCAGATATATCAGGCACACTATTGTTTC
Organism: Antilocapra americana; assembly: GCA_007570785.1. NCBI lineage: Eukaryota > Metazoa > Chordata > Mammalia > Artiodactyla > Antilocapridae > Antilocapra > Antilocapra americana. The sequence continues at coordinate 2,521,117 of ML661889.1, read as the reverse complement.
TAGGCACTTCTATCAGTAGAGGTAGAAAAATTAAGCACTAACTTATTGCATAGTAAATTCACTGCAAGTTGGGGACAAAAACCAAAATGAAATTTGCATAAATAGAGAAAAGAATAATTGTATTTTTTTCAGTCTTCAATAAAGTTTTGGTATTATTTTTTACTAATATAAAATTCTAAAACAGTTTAAAGTTTTATATACATGTCATTGTCAACAAAAAGTCATTGACAGCCTTATACTAAAATGAAAAACTCTTTCTCATATGTATTTTTCTTTTATTATTGTGACATAATTGACATATAACACCACATTAGATTCAGACATAAAACATTTGTGTATATTGCAAAATATACACAAATCATACTAAGACTACTTATATCGATCATCACTATTGTTTCAGTTCAGTTCAGTCGCTCAGTTGTGTCTGACTCTTTGGGACCCCATGAATTGCAGCACACCAGGCCTCCCTGTCTATCACCAATTCCTGAAGTTTACCCATTCATGTCCATAGAGTCAGTGATGCCATCCAGCCATCTCATCCTCTGACGTCCCCTTCTCCTCCCACCCCCAATCCTTTCCAGCATCAGGGTCCTTTCCAGTGAGTCAACTCTTCACATGAGGTGGCCAAAGTATTGGAGTTTCAGCTTCAACATCAGTCCTTCCAACACCCAGGACTGATCTCCTTTAGGATGGACTTGTTGGATCTCCTTGGAGTCCAAGGAACTCTCAAGAGTCTTCTCCAACATCACAGTTCAAAAGCATCAATTCTTGGGGGCTCAGCTTTGTTTTTAGTCCAACTCTCACATCCATACATGACTACTGGAAAAACCATAGCCTTGACTAGATGGACCTTTGTTGGTAAAATAATGTCTCTGCTTTTTAATATGCTATCTAGGTTGGTCATAACTTTCCTTCCAAGAAGTAAGCGTCTTCTAATTTCATGGCTGCAATCACCATCTGCAGTGATTCTGTAGCCCCCCAAAATAAGGTCTGACACTGTTTGCAACTGTTTCCCCATCCATTTCCCATGAGGTGATGGGACCAGATACCATGATCTTAGTTTTCTGAATGTTGAGTTTTAAGCCAATTTTTTCACTCTCCTCTTTCACTTTCATCAAGAGGCTTTTTAGTTCCTCTTCACTTTCTGCCATAAGGATGCTGTCATCTGCATATCTGAGGTTATTGATATTTCTCCCAGTAATCTTGATTCCAGCTTGTGCTTCTTCCAGCCCAGCGTTTCTTATGATGTACCCTGCATATAAGTTAAATAAGCAGGGTGACAATATACAGCCTTGACGTACTCCTTTTCCTATTTGGAACCAATCTGTTGTCCCATGTCCAGTTCTAACTGTTGCTTCATTACCAAGTTATGCCCAGCTCTTTGTGATCTCATGGACTGCACCATGCCAGGCTTTCCTGTCCTCCACTATCTCCCAGAGTTTCCTCAAACTCATGTTCATTGAGTTGGTGATGCTATCAGACTATCTCATTCTCTGTTGCTCCCTTCTCTTCCTGCCGTCAATCTTTCCCAGCATCAGGACCTTTGCCAATGAGTCGGCTCTTCTTATCAGCTGTCCACAGTATCAGAGCTCTTCAGCTTCAGTATCAGTAACTCTAATGAATATTGTGTTGATTTCCTTTAGGACTGACTGGTTCAATCTCCTTGCTGTCCAAGGGACTCTCAAAAGTCTTTCCCAGCAATACAATTTAAGTTTTTCAGTGTTTAGCCGCCTTTATGGTCCAACTCTCACATGAATACATGACTACTGGAAAAACCATAGCTTTGACCATATAAACTTTGTCAGCAAAGTGATGTCTCTGCTTTTTAATATACTGTTTAGGTTTATTATAGCTTTTCGTCCAAGGAGCAAGCATCTTAATTTCATTGCTGTAGTTACCATCCACAGTTATTTTGGAGCCCAAGAAAATAAAATCTCTCACTGTTTCCAAATTTTCTCCATCTATTTTTCATGAAGTGATGGGGCTGGATGGCATGATCTAGTTTTTTGAACGTTAAATTTTCAGCCAGCTTTTTCACTCTCCTCTTTCACCCTCATCAAGAGGCTCTTTAGTTCCTCTTTGTTTTCTGCCTTTAAGTGGTATCATCTGCAAATCTGTGTGTGTGTGTTAGTTACTCAGTCATATCTGACTCTTTGTGACCCCATGTACTGTAGCCTGCCAGGCTCCTCTGTCCATGGAATTTTCCAGTCAGGAATAATAGAGTGGGTTGTCTTTTCCTTCTCCAGGGGATCTTCCCAACCCAGAGATTGAACCCTGGTCTCCCACATTACAGGCAGACTTTATACCATTTAGGCCACCAGGGAAACCTTTTCCGATATTTATCCCAGCAATCTTGATTTCAGCTTGTGATTCAACCAGTGCAGCATTTCACACAATGTACTCTGCCTGTAAGTTAAACAAGCAGGGTGAAAATATACAGCCTTGACGTGCTTATTTCCCAATTTTGAACCAGTCTGTTCTTCCACATCCAGTTTATACATACTAAAATTGTTTTTCTTGTGATGAGAAGTTTTAAGATTTACTCTCTTCGCTCTTTCAAATATGCAGGTTTTATTAGCTACAGTCACTGTGCTGTACATTATATCCTTATAACTGGAAGTTTGTACATTTTGACTGTCTTCAAATATTTTCCACTCTGTAACTCCCCAGCCCTCACTTCTGGCAACCTTCTATCTGTTCTCTGTATCCATGAACTTCTTTTTTGTATGTATTTGGGTTTGTTTGTAGACACCACCTATAATTAAGATCATACAGTAATGTCTTTTCCATCTCACTAGCATACTACTCTCACGTCCAGTGGACATTGAGGTCATTTCTATATCTTGGCTATTGTAAACCATGTTGCAATAAATATGGTAGTGCATAAATCTTTTTCACTTAGCATTTTGTGTTCTTCAGATGAATACCCAGAAGTAAAATTTCTGAATAATATGGTAATTTATTTTCATTTTTGAGAGACCTTCATATATTCTTTTTCATAATGGACACAACAATTTATATTCCCACCAGCAATGCTCAAGCGCTTACTATTTAACATATCCTTTGCAACAGTTCTCATTTCTTGGCCTTTTGATAATAGCCATTCTAAGTGATGTGAGATGATATCTCATTAGGTTTTGCCTTGTATTTCTCTGATAGTGATAAACATCTTTTCATGCACCTGGGGCCATCTGCATGTCTTCACTGGAAAAATGTCTACTCGGATCCTCTGCCCATTTTTTATTCATATTGTCTGTTTTGTTAGCAATTGAGTTGCTTTTATATTTTGGATATTAGCCCCTTATAAGATATATGATTTGCAAATATTTTTAGTAGGTTGTCTTTTTTATTTTATTGATGGTTTTCTTTACTATGTAGAAGCTCTCTAGTTTGTAGTGCCATTTGCTTATTTTGTGTTTCTTGCCTCTGTCAAGTCAAAATAATCATCAGAAAGATCAATGTCAGAAGGCTTACTGTCTATATTTTTTCTGAGAATTTTATGCTTTCAGGTCTTATATTCAAGTATTTAAACCATTTTGAGTTACTTTTGTGTATATTGTAAGACGATGGTCTAGATTTATTCTTTTTCATGTGACTGTCCAGTTTTTCCAACCCCACTTATTGAAAAGACTGTTATTTTCCCATTTTATAGTAGTGGCTGCTTTGTCATAAATTAATGGTCCATATATGTATGGGTTTATTTCTTGACTATCTGTTCTCTTCCATTGATCTGTGTCTCTGTTTTTATGCCAGAACTATACTGTTTTGATGACTATAGCTTTGTAATAGAACTGTAAATCATGGAGCATGAGACCTCTAATTTTTCTATCTTAAGATTGCTTTGACCATCCAGAGCCTTTTTGGGTTCCTACAAACTTTGGATTGTTTATTCTATTTCTATGAAAATGTCACTGAAATTTTGATAGGAGTTTCACTGAATCTGTAGATTGCTTTGGGTAGTATGAACATTTTGATAATATAAAGTTCTTCCCATCCATAACCAATGAATAGCTTTCAATTTATTGGTATCTTTTCTAAATTCTTTCATGAATGTCCTCTAGTTTTCAGTGCACAGGTCTTTCACCTCCTTGGTTAAAATTATTCTTGGATACTTTTTGGATGCAATTATAAATTAGATTCTTTTTAAATTTTTCTTTCTGAAAGTTCATTATGAGTGTATAAAACTCCAAGAGATTTTTGCATATTGATTTGCTATCATTCAACTTCACAGAATTTACTGAATCTAATAGTTTTTTTATTAATTCTTAAGAATTTTATATATATATATATATATATATATATATATATATATATATATATATATTGTCATGTCATCCACAAATAGTGGCAGGTTTACTTTTTCCTTTTCAATTTAGATGTCTTTTGTTTTCCTTGTTTAATTGCAGAGGCTAGAACTTTGAATATTATGTTGATTAAAAGTAGTGAAAGTGAGCATCCTTGTCTTGATCATATTACTGGAAAAGTCTGCAACTTTACATCATTGAGAATGATACTATCTAAAGACTTGTCATATATGTCCTTTATTGAGGTTGTTCCCTGTATTCCTACTTTGTTGATTGCTTTTATTATAAATGAATGTTGAATTTTGTAGAATCCTTTTTCTGCCTCTATTGATGTTTGACTTTAACATGGTATATTATCTTGATTGATTTTTGCATATTGAAGCATTCACACATCCGTAGAATAAATTCCTCTTGATCATTGTGTGGGTTCCTCTTAATGTATTGCTGAATTCAGTTTGCTAATATTTTACTGAGGATTTTTGCCTATCTATTTATCAGGGACATTGACTTGTTTTTTTTTTTTTTTTCCTTGTAGTATCCTTATCTGGTTCCAGTATCAGGGTAATGCTGACCTCATAAAATGAGTTTGAAAATGTTCTTTCCTCTTCTGCTTTTGGGGATGAGTTGGGAAATGATAGCATTAATTCTTCTTTAAATGTTTGGTAGAATTTATTGGGTGGTCCTGGGCTTTTGTTTGTGAGAAGTATTTGAGTACTGATTTAATCTCCTTGCTAGTAATCCATCTGTTGAAATTTTCTATTTATGCATGCATTATTTAATCTTGGTAGTTTGTTCTCTCTAGAAATTTATCCATATCTTCAAGGTTGTCCAATTCTTTGGTATATAACTGTTTATAGGAGTCTCCCCTGTTCCTTTGTATTTTTGTGGTAACATCTTCTCTTCCATTTCTGATACTGAGTTCTCTTTTTTTCTTGGTGGATCTAGATAATAGTTTGTCCTTTTATGTATCTGATTACAGAACCAGCTTTTAGTTTCATTGATATTTTCTGAATTTTTTTTTTTAGTTTCTTTTCTTGGGTCTACTCGTATCTTTTTTTACTTCTTATACTAATGCAGGACATTGTTCTTCTTTTTCTCGTTCCTTATTGTTCTAGGTTGTTCACTGGAGATTTTTTATTTCTGGAGGTAGGGGTTTACCTGTAGGAACTTCCCTCTTAGAACTATTTTGATGCATCACATAAGTTTTGGTATGTTGTAGTTCCATTTTTATTTGTCCAAGGTATTTTTTAAAATTGCTCTCTTGATTTCTTGACCAACTGGTTGTTTAGTGACATGTCATTTGTAATCTCCACTTATTTATGTTAATTTTCCTCTTTTAATGATTTCTAGTTTGGAAAATATGCCTGATTCCTTGATATAATTTTAATCTTAAATTTTCTAAGGCTTGTTTTGTGGCCTAACAAGATCTATCCTAGGAATGTACCATGATTACTTGAGAAGAATGTGTATTCTGTTCCTTTTAGATGGAATGTTCTCTGTCTGTTAAGTTGCTCTGGTCTAACTTGTTTAAGGACAAAGTTCCCTGGTATGTTTCTGTCTGGATGATCTGTCCTTTTATGAGATGGGGTATTAAAAGTTCCCTGCTTATTATACTGCTGTCTACTTCTCCTTTGTTAATATTTACTTTATATATTTAAGCACATAAATATTTACAAATGTTACATCATTTTGTTGAATTGACCCTATATCATTATGTAATGTGTCTTTTTTGTTTCTTATTTCAATACTTATTTTAAACTCTACTTTGTTTGATATAAGTATAGCTACCCCAACTTTCTTTTGGTTTCTATTTGCACAAAATACTCTTTTCATTCCTTCACTTTGTCTTTGTGTGTCTTTACATCTGAATGAATCTATTTTAGGCATCATAAAGAAGGGTCTTGTTTTCTTATCCATTCAGTCACTCTGTCTTTGGACACTTCACATTTACATTTAAAGTAATCATTGATAGGTAGGAGTGTGTGTGTGTGTGTGTGTGTGTGTGTGTGTGTGTGTGTGTGTAAGCATGCAGTCATGTCTGACACTTTGTTGCCATATGTTAATTGTTTCCTGGTAGTTTTGTGTATTTGCTACAGGTTTTGATTTATGGCTACTGAGAATCTTACATATAAAAACTTACATTTCAGTCCCCTCCCATGATTTATATTTCTGATGTCACATTTTACATCTTTAAAATGTGTCTCTCTTTACTAATTATTGTAATTACAGTTATATTTTAGCTACTTTTAAAGTGTCTTTTAACTTTTGTACTAGCTTTCTAAGGGATAAATTCCCTGACTTTACTATGTATTTAACTTTATCAGTGAGATTTACACTTTTATGTTTTTTGTTAGTAATTAGCAGCCTTTTTTTCATCTTAAGATGTTTTCATCTTGTAAAGCTAGTTTAATGGTGATGATCTGCTTTAGCTTTTGCTTATCTTGAAGCTCTCTCTCTATCTCTCTTCTTAAATTCTGAATGTCAGGTATTCCTGGCAGAGTTTGTGTTTTTAAGATAAAATTTATTTGAGTGTAGATGCTTTACAATGTTGTTAATTTCTATTGTGCAGAAAAGTGAATTGGCCATACATATATCCCCTCTTTGTTGAATGTCCTTCATGTTAGGTCACCACAGAGCTTTGAGTAGAGTTCTGTGTGTTATACAGTAGGATCTCATCAGTCATCTATTTTAAACATGGTCAATAGTGTATGTATCCTAGTTGGAAGTTTTTTCTTTTAGCACTTTGAATATATTGTGTAACTCCTTTTTGGCCTGCAGAGTTTCTGCTGAAAATCTGCTTATTATCTTATGGGGATTCCCTTGTACATAACAAGGTTTCTTCTCTTGCTGCTTTGAGGATTCTCTCTGTGTCTTTAAATGTTTACATTTTAATTGCAATATGCCTTGATGTAGATGCCTTTTGTATTCTTTAGCTCTGTGACTTCAATTTAGTACCTTCTTATATTTTATGTCTCTTCATCGAACTTCTCCCTGTGCTTATCTATTCTTCTCCCAAGTTTAGTGCACAATTTTGTGACCATTATTTTTAACTCTGTATCAATAAATTATTTCCAATTCATTAGGAAGTTTTTTTTTTAATATTTTGGTGTTTTCTTTCATTCTGCGTTGGTTTCTATACACTAAATAAAACAGCCACCTCTCCCACCCTTAAAGGACTCCTACTCCTCAAGTAGGAGATGAACCTTTTCCTTAACCCTACCCTAGTTACTTAGTCGTGTCTGACTCTTTGCGACCCTATGGACTGTAGCCCACCAGGCTCCTCTGTCCATGGAATTATCCAGGCAAGAATACTGGAGTGGGTCCCCATGATCTTCTCCAGGGGATCTTCCCAACCCAGGGAACAAACCTGAGTCTCCTGCAATGCAGGTGGATTCATTACTGCCTGAGCTACTAGGGAAGTCGCCCTACATCTTGGTTGTCTCAAAACGTTGAGATTGTCCAAGAAGTCTATTTTATTTTAAATGGCTCCAAGTAGTTGAGGGTGTGTCAAGACCTGCATGTGTCCCAAAGGGGAGGATCTCAGTCAGCACCTAGATTCAGACTGATTGGAAGTCACACTCTCAGGCAGTAATTTTTAAAGAATGTATTAATATATATGTCTGTGTGGGTGTTGTTCAGTTGATCAGTCTTGTCCAGCTCGTGACTCCATGGACTGCAGCATGCCAGGTTTCCCTGTCCTTCACTATCTCCCAGAGTTTCCTCAAATTCATGTATATTGAGTTGGTAATTCCATCCAACCATCTCATCTTCTTCTCTCCTGTTCTCAATCTTCCCCAGCATCAGGGTCTTGTACAATGAGTTGGCTCTTCACATCAGGTGGCCAATCAGCTTTTCAGTTTCAGCATCACTCTTTCCAATGAATGTTTAGGGTTGAAATCCTTTGGGATTGTCTGGTTTGATCTCCCTTCAAGAAACTCTCAAGAGTCTTCTCCAGCGCTACAGTTTGAAAGCATCAATTCTTCACTGCTCAGACTTTATGACCCAGCTTTCACATCTGTACATGACTACTGGAAAAAAACATAGCTTTGACTATATGGACCTTTGTCAGTAAATTGATGTCTCTGCTTTTTAATATGGTGTTTAGGTTTGTGATAGCTCTTCTTCCAAGAAACAGGCATATTTTAACTATATGGCTGCAGTCACAATCCACAGTGATTTTGGCACCCCAGAAAAAGTCTGTCATTGTTTCCATTGATTCCTCCCATATTTGCCATGAAGTGCTGGGACTAGATGCCATAATCTTAGTTTCTTGAAAGTTAAATTTTAAACCAGATTTTCCACTCTGCTCTTTCACCTGCATCAAGAGGTTCTTTGATTCTTCTTTACATTCTGCAAAGAGGGTCGTATCATCTATATATCTGAGGTTATTGATACTTCTCCTGGAAACCTTGATTTCAGCTGGAGTTTCATCCAGTCTGGCATTTCACATGATGTACTCTGCATATAAGTTAAATAAGCAGGGTGACAGTATACAGCCTTGACATACTCCTTTCCCAATATTGAACCACTCCATTATTCCATGTCTGGTTCTAACCATTGCTTCTTGACCTGCATACAGGTTTCTCAGGAGGCAGGTAAGATGGTCTGGGATTTCCATTTCTTTAAGGATTTTCCACATTTTGTTGTGATCCACACAGGCAAAGGCTTTAGTGTAGTCAATGAAGCAGAAGTAGATGTTTTTCTGGAACTCCCTTGATTTTTCTATGATCAAAATGATGTTGGCAATTTGATCTCTGGTTCCTCTGCCTTTTCTAAGTCCAGCTTGTACATTTGGAAGTTCTTGGTTGAGCTACTACTGAAGCCTAGCTTGAAGGATTTTGAACATTACCTTGCTAGCATGTGAAATGAGTGCCATTGTTTGGTAGTTTGAACATTCTTTGGCATTGCCCTTCTTTGGGATTGGAATGAGAACTGACCTTTTCCATTCCTATGGCCATCACTAAGGTATACTGAGTGCAGCACTTTCTCAATCATCTTTTAGGATTTGAAATATCTCAACTGGAATTCCATCACCTCCACTAGCTTTGTTCATAGTGACTTCCTAAGGCCCACCTGACTTTACAATCCAGGCTGTCTGGTTCTAGGTGAGTGATCATACCATGGTTGTATGATCATTAAGTCATTAAGTCCCTTTTTGTCAAGTTCTTCTATGTGTTCTTGCCACCTCTTCTTAATATCTTCTGCTTCTGTCCTTAATTGCTACCATTTCTGTCCTTAATTGTGCCCCTCTTTGCATGAAATGTTCCCTTGGTATCTTCAGTTTTCTCCAAGAGATCTCTAGTCTTTCCCATTCTATTGTTTTCCTCTATTTGTTTGCATTGTTCACTTAAGAAGGCTTTCTTAGCTCTCCTTACTATTCTTTAGAACTCTACATTCAGATGGGTATATCTTTCCTTTTCTCCTTTTCCTTTTGCTTCTCTTCTTTTCTCAGCTATTTGTAAGGCCTCCTCAAGTAACTATTTTGCCTTGTTACATTTCTTTTTCTTGGTGATGGTTTTGGTTACTGCCTCCTACACAATGTTATGAACTTCCGTCCATATTTCTTCAGGCACTTTGTCTACCCAATCTAATCCCTTGAATCTATTTGTCACTTTCACTGTATAATCATAAAGGATTTTATTTAGGTCATACCTAAATGGTCTGGTGATATTCCCTACCTTCTTCAATCTAAGTCTGAATTTTATCATAAGGAATTCATGATCTGAACCACAATCAGCTCCCGGTTTTGTTTTTGCTGACTGTATCAAACTTCTCCATCTTCAGCTGCAAAGAATATGATCAATATGATTTTGGTATGACGAACTGGTGATATCCATGTGTAAAGTTGTCTCTTGTGTTGTTGCAAGAGGGTATTTGCTATGACCAGTGCGTTCTCTTGGCAAAACTCTGTTAACCTTTGCCTTGCTTCATTTTGTAACGCAAGGCCAAGGTGTCTTGTATGTCTTCACAGAACCATTCAACTTCATATGCAACCATTCAACTTATACACACACACATAATTCTGTGGCACCATAAGTGTAAGCTCAGTAGCCACCAGAGTTGGCATTCTATAGGTGTTTACTGGCTATAAACAGAAAAATCCAGGCACCAGACAAGGGCATAATCTGCTTTCTTGGAGTTATTGGTGAGCTGGAATAAGGCAGAGGGAGAGCACAAAGACTGCATCACTGGTCTCAGTTCCCTGAGAATATCTCCTCCAGTTTCCTGATGTAGACCACAGTAGAAACCTTCCCTTTAAGCTAAAGCGCTTGGACAAATAAAAAGGCCTCTCACTGAAAGACGGGTTGTGTTTCAGTCTGCTATGTGTGCAGTGTCCTGGGGGTGTTACTCAGTCAAGAACTATCTTTCTGATTGTCACAGTCCTTTGGGACCTGTGAATGGCCAACAGGCCCATGTGATCAACAGCAGTCCCCTGTGCAGTACCCACTAAATCTGGGTCACCAGATCTAAAAACTGGGGCTGCAGATGCATGTAAGTTTTTCTCCAGGAAGACACTTTCACTCTGGATCATGACAGGAAGACAATAAAGGTGGTACCTGTCTTCTGAGGTCTGAGGAGACCCCTTGTGTTACAGCTATGAATATATGCTAATAGGTCTCTTTCCCAGAAAGACTGGCCTTCTCAGACCACTTCCTCTTGCTGTGTCCTGGAGATGGTAGTCATTAATATTTAAAACTCTTTCTCTGTTGACTAGAGTCCTGTGGGACCCTCATGTGTAATCCCTACTGTCCACAAGAGTCAGAAGATCTAGATATGTACTGAGGGTCTCAGCTACAAAAATTGGGTCCTCGTAAGAGGGTACAAGTTCCTTTCTGGGAGTGTCAGCAAGATAGACAAAGGCAGAGGGAGAGTGTAATGATGGCGCCTGCCAGCTTGTATCCCTAGAGATTACTGCAATTGGCCCTTAGATGTGTGTTAAATTAGATGCCTGCCCCTCAGGCCAACACTTTAAGATAATCATATCAACCCCTTTCACATAAAGTCTGGGTGCCTCAATTTGGCTGCTTCTGCAGGGGCCCTGGGGCAGTGAGTCTGAGCTTGTGAGCTCTTTAAAAGACATTTCTCAGTACTCTATAGCCTTTTGTGTTTCAGGGACTTGAGCCTCACTGGTTTTCAAAGCTAGATGTTTTGAATGCTCCTCTTTCAGATGCACTTATTAAATCTGGGAGTGCTGATGTGGAGTTCAAATCAAGCTCTTGACTTTGAGTTTCCTCCCAACTGTGGGTGGCTGTGCTGGGAGTAGACTTTATAGCGAGATTATGTGTCAACCTCTCCTTCCCACTTTGATGTGGATTTTTTTCTCATTTACTCGATGTGTAGAGAAGACGTTCAGCTAGTTTTTAGGTTTTTTTCCCCTGAGAAAATTGCTCCACATGTAGCTGTAGATTCAGTGTATCAATGGGAGGAGATGAGTTCATGATCTTCCTAAGGCACATCATAAACTGGAATCCTATGAATGAAGATAATTTCCTTTAATTTCCAGAGTATTTTCAAAATCTGTCTCTTGCACATATTTTGCCTATAAGAGATGCAACTAGTAAAATATTTTTTTTGTCTATAAATCTAGTGATAACCTGAAATATCTTCATTAAAATCATTTGTAACCCCATAACTAAACTATGAGATATCTAATTAGATAGATAGGTCCATAGAGATCATTAGTATAAGAGGTACATGTCCCATTACAGTTCTTCATCACTGACTTTTGCACTATGGATGATATCTTGACTTTATGTTATTTATGTTTGTTAAAAGCCCTGTTTGTTAAAAGTGCTGACAAATAACACCTTGTCCAAGTGATTCTCACTCTTCTATGAGAAACACAAACACGTCTAAGAAACCACTGTGTATCTAAGGACCCAAGCATTGCTGGAATATTCTAGATGCTACCAATATTATGTCTGAAATTATAGCTTCTATCAATAATCATTTCTGTTTTTTGGCACACTCAATATTCTACTTAGAATTAAACAATTAATCGTAAAAGAAGTTATTCATGTAATCAACCTTGAGCTTCTCTTTCATTTGTAATTATAACTAGAATGACTAAATAACTTTTTAGGCAAAATGAAATACTTTTAGAATAAATGGAGAAACTGGTCATAATTATTTGGGGCCAGCAAATATTAACTGGGAATGTCCCAGGTAAGTACATATGATTACCTTAATTGTAATGGTTAATAAAAATAAACTTACAAAAACTTGTTAGCTTAGTAATTTTAAAAGTCTTTGTTTATATTAAACTACAATGAAAATGAAACCTTAAAGACCAATCATTTTCTAAGCATATTTATGATTTAATTACATATTATTTTTATTGTTATTATGATGATTCTATATGATGGTCTATGTCAAATTCTACTTATAAGCCAATAGAAGCATTAAAATCATGAGAATACAAGCTCATAGAATCAGAGAGTACCTTAGAACTTATCTAATGTTTTAAATTTTCAGATAGGAAAACAAAGATGTAGGAAATCAAAGTAAATTGCCCAATGATATATATAGTTTATTAATTGCAGAGCCAGAGATATATCCCATGTGTCCTAATTCTCAGTTAACAAATCAAATTTTTGATCACACTACAGTTGAACTTTGAACAATTTGGGGATTAATCCACACACATCTTATAGATGGTCCTCCATATCAACAGTTCCTCTACATACATGGATTCAACCAACCACAGACCATGAGGTACTGTAGTATTCACTATTGAAAAATATCCACATTTAACTGGACCCATGCAATCCAAACCTGTGTTGTTCAAGAATCAACTATATTTAAATTATTTTATACCTACTTCTTTTCTTTTTAAATGATATTTAGGATGACTCTGAAGTAGAATAGAGTAGCTTTTAACAGACCAGCAGTCCTATTAAGAATCACTAGAAAAGTCATCCATACCACTTCCACACACACACAAATCTGTTAAAGACATCAGAGAACTATTGAAGCAACTATGACATGAAAAGAAAATATTTACAGAGATAGAGAGTTTCAAATATGAGCTTACATGTAGTCATTTTCCTTTGAAGGCATTTATTGATTTTATCACATGAAGAAAACTTGAGAATCCAGGTTTCATGTGGCTAGAGAGCCACAGAGAAACAAGCAGTCTTATAAGATTGCAGAGATAAAACTGGAAACTTAGGGCTGAAGATCACAGTGAGAAGGAAGGGATAACGAACCAGGCCTGATACATAGCTAGTTTCCCCCTCAGGGTATTTGCTGAGTTCTGAAGCTGCAAAGGACAGGAGAACATGAGACTAAGCAGAACATCTATAAAAAGCAGAGAATTTTTTGCTGTCTTACCTTACTACAAAAAAGAATGTTGAGTATTGGAGGAACCCCCACCATCCAAGAAGAGTAGAAGGGGATCCTAGTGAACACCAATTTAGTTCAGTTCAGTTGCTCGGTTGGGTCTGACTCTCTGCAACCCCATGGACTGCAGCACTCCAGGCCCCCCTGTCCATCACCAACTCCTGTAGTTTACTCAAACTCATGTCCGTTGAGGCGGTGGTGCCATTCAACCATATCATCCTCTTCTCCTCCCACCTTCAATTTTTCCTAGCATCACGGTCTTCTCAAATGAGTCAGTTCTTTGCATCACGTGGCCAAAGTATTGGAGGTTCAGCTTCAACATCAGTCCTTGCAATGAATATTCAGGACTGATTTCCTTTAGGATGAACTGGTTGGATCTCCTTGCAGTCCAAGGGACTCTCAAGAGTCTTCTCCAACACCACAGTTTAAAAGCATCAATTCTTTGTCGCTCAGCTTTCTTTATAGTCCAACTCTCACATTCATAGATGACTACTGGAAAAGCCATAGTCTTGACTAGACAGACCTTTGTTGGCAAAATAATGGTCAATATACCAGTTCCAAAAATGAAAAACCATGGACAGCTATACCCTAAAAACAAGAGCTAACTACTAACAACTTAACTAAGCTTGCACTCTTGTCTTAGCAAAGCAATTGATTTGCCTAAGATGATAAGCCTCTATTCTATCTGCCTAGTAAGGGAAAGGGTGACATTCTGGAAAAGAGAATAATATCAGCTGAATATCAGTTCCTGTGATATTCATATATACCATATCTGCCATTCAGCCAAAAAAATAGTCATGCTTAGAGAAAGAACTATACAATTCTGTCCCAACAAATAAAACAAGCTTTTTTTTTTTTAAGGCAAAACAAGCAGGTAATCTAAGTATTTATATTAGCAAAGACTGAAATAAACTAATAATGGTATATTAAAATAGATGGAAAAAAACAAATAGAAAAGGGAGAATTTCACTAGAAAGTTAGAACTATGAAATAGAATCAAATGAAAATTTTGGAAATGAAAACTGCAACTTAAAGTTAAGTACTCAATAGATAGATCTAATAGAAAATTAAACACAGGAGAAATTGAGATTAGTGACTTGGTACAAACATATAGACTATATATTTGTTAGTTCAGTCGCTCAGTCATGTCTAACTCTGCGACCCCGTGGACTGTAGCATGCCAGGCCTCCCTGTCCATCGCCAGCTCTTGGAGTTTACTCAAACTCATGTCGATTGAGTCAGTGATGCCATCCAAACGTCTCATCCTCTGTCATCCCCTTCTCCTCCTGCCTTCAATCCTTCCCAGCATCAAGGTCTTTTCAAATGAGTCAGTTCTTTGCATCAGGTGGCCAAAGTATTGGAATTTCAGCTTCAGCATCAGTCCTTCCAATGAATAGCCAGGATTGATCTTTAGGATGCACTGGCTGGATGTCCTTTCAGTCCAAGGGACTCTCAAGAGTCTTCTCCAATACCACATTTCCAAAGCCTCAATTCTTCTGCACTCAGCTTTCTTTATAGAACAACTCTCACATACATACATGATACTGGAAAAACCATAGCTTTGACTAGACAGATCTTTGTTGGCAAAGTAATGTCTCTGCTTTTTAATATGCTATCTAAGTTGGTCATAACTTTTCTTCCAAGGAGCAAGCGTCTTTTAATTTCACGGCTGCAGTCACCATCTGTGGTGATTTTGGAGCCCAAGAAGATAAAGTCTGTCACTGTTTCCACTGTTTACCCATCTATTTGCCATGAAGTGATGGGACGAAATGCCATGATCTTAGTTTTCTGAATGTTGAGTTTTAAGCCAACTTATTATAATTATATAATTATAACCAATATAATTATATTGGTTAGAATATATCTAAACTAAAGAACAAAGAGAAACAATAATGTAAAGATTAAAGAACATAAGAAACACATAGGAAACACTGAAAAATAAAGAATATATTATAATTGGAGCCCAAGTAAGATAAATGAGAAAGGAACATATACAGTATTTGACAAAACAATACATAGGACATTTTAAGTAATTTTCTAATAGCTAGTAACAGCCTGTATGTATGCTAGGGAAAGCAATAATCACCCAAAAGTCGCTCAGTTGTATCCGACTCTTTGCAATACAATGCAATACAATACAGTCCTTAGAATTCTCCAGGCCAGAATCCTGAAGTGGATAGCCTTTCCCTTCTCCAGGTGATCTTCCCAACCCCAGGATCGAACCCAGGTCTCCCACATTGCGGGCAGATTCTTTACCAGGTGAGCCACAAAGGAAGATCACCTAGGGGAAGATTAATTCTAACCATCCTAGGGGCTTCCTAGTGGCGCTAGTAGGAAAGAATCCACCTGCCAATGCAGGGGATGCAAGACACATGGGTTTGATCACTGGGTTGCAAAGATACCCTGGGGGACAAAGTGGCAACCCACTTCATAATTCTGGCCTGGAAAATTCCATGGACAGAAGAGCCTGGCAGGCTACTTTACATGGGGTCACAAAGAGACATGATGGAGTGTACATAAACACACACACACAGAGACAAAACCATCCTAGAAAGTGAAACATTTAACTTTGTAAGCCAAAGCCTCTTTCCTGAAATCTCTTGTTTCTCACATGAGAACTTTTTCAACAGGCTGCCTCTGCTTAACTGACAATCTATGGCAACCCATTTTTAACATTACCTATTTCTATACCCACATGTGTAAAGGATATATATGGTGGTAAGATTTTAGAGTCCAAAATCACTTACAAGAATTAAAACAATGTTTCAGAAGGCTCTTGTTAAAAGAAAAAACAAAAAAAATAAATTAGTATTTTCATATACAAAACAATCTAGTTTGCCAGAAATACACCTTTTTATTTTTTTTTATTTATTTATTTTTTATTGTTTTTGCCATACATTGTCATGATATCACCATGGGTTTACATATGCTTCCCCTCCGGAACCCCCCTC
>ML661889.1:2471321-2499520 GCA_007570785.1 Antilocapra americana | reverse complement strand
GAGGACACAAACAGATGGAGAAATGTGCCGTGTTCGTGGATTGGAAGAATCAATATAGTGAAAATGAGTATACTACCCAAAGCAATCTATAGATTCAATGCAATTCCTATCAAGCTACCAGAGATCTTTTTCAGAGAATTAGAACAAATAATTTCACAATTTGATGGAAATACAAACAACCTCGTATAGCCAAAGCAATCTTGAGAAAGAAGAATGGAACTGGAGGAATCAACCTACCTGACTTTAGGCTATACTACAAATCCACAGTCATTAAGACAGTATGGTACTGGCACAAAGACAGAAATATAGATCAATGGAACAAAATAGAAAGCCCACGGATAAATCCATGCATCTATGGACACCTTATCTTTGACAAAGGAGGCAAGAATATACAATGGAGAAAAGACAAGCTCTTTAACAAGTGGTGCTGGGAAAACTGGACAGCCACTTGTAAAAGAATGAAACTAGAACACTTTCTAACACCATACACAAAGATAAACTCAAAATGGATCAAAGATCTAAGCATAAGGGTTGATTTCTTTTAGGATTGAATGGTTTGACCTCCTTGCTGTCCAAGGCACTCTCAAGAGTCTTCTCCAGCACCACAGTTTGAAAGCATTACTTCTTTGGCACTCAGCCTTCTTTATTGTCCACTTCTCACATCAGTATATGATTACTGGAAAAACCATAGCTTTGACTATACAAATCTTTGTCGGCAAAGGGACATCTCTGCTTTTTAATACGCTCTCTAGGTTGGACACAGCTTTTCTTCCAAGGAGCAAGCGTCTTTTAATTTTGTGATTTCAGTCACTATACAAAGTGATTTTGGAGCCCAAGGAAATATAATCTGTCACTTTTTCCCCATCTATTTGCCATGAAGTGATGAGACCAAATGGCATGATCTTGATTTTTTGAATGTTGAGTTTTAAGCTAGGTTTTTCATTCTCCTCTTTCACATTCATCAAGAGGCTCTTTAGTTCTTCTTTGCTTTCTGCCATTAGAATGGTATCTGCATATCTGAAGTTGTTGATATTTCTCCTGGCAATTTTGATTCCAGCTCGTGACTCACCTGGCATTTCCCATGATGTACTCTGCATATAAGTTAAATAAGCAGGGTGACAATATACAGCCCTGACATTCTCTTTTCCCAATTTTGAACCAGTCCGTTGTTCCATGTCTGGTTCGAACTGTTGTTTCTGACCTGCATAGAAGTTTCTCAGGATGCAGGTAAGGTGGTCTAGTATTTGATCTCTTGTTCCTATGCCTTTCTAAATGCAGTTTGTATATCTGGAAGTTCTCAGTTCACATACTGTTGAAGCCTAGTTTGAAGGATTTTGAGCATTACCTTGCTAGCATGTAAAATGGGCACAATTATATGGTAGTCTGTACATTCTTTTGCATTGCCTTGCTTTGGGATTGGAGTGAAAACTGACCTTCTCCAGTCCTGTGACCACTGCTGAGTTTTCCAAATTTGTTGGCATATTGAGTGCAACACTTTCATAGCATCATCTTTTAGGATTTGAAATAGCTTGGCTGGAATTTCATCACCCCTACTAGCTTTGTTCCTAGTAATGCTTGCTAAGGCCAATTTCAAATTCGTAGATGTCTGGCTCTAGGTGAATGACCACATCATTGTGATTATTTGGATCATTAAGACCTTTTTTTTTTTTTTTTACAGTTCTTCTATGTATTCTTGCCACCTCTTCTCAATCTCTTCTGTTTCTGTTAGGTCCATACCATTTCTGTCCTTTATTATGCCTGTCTTTGCATGAAATATTCCTTTTGGTATCTCCAATTTTCCTGAAGAGATCTTTAGTCTTTCTCATTTTATTGTTTTCCTCCATTTCTTTGTATTGTTCACTTATGACTTTCATATCTCTCCTTGCTAGTCTCTGGAACTCTGCAATCAGTTGGGTATAGCTTTCCCTTTCTCTTTTGCCTTTCACTTCACTTCTTTTCTCAGTTATTTATAAGCCCTCTTCAGTCAACTACTTTGCTTTCTTGCATTTCTTTTTCTTGGGGATTATCTTGGTCATCACATGGTGTAAAATGTTAGGAACCTCTATCCATAGTTCTTCAGACACTGTCTAGCATATCTAATCCTTTGAATCTATTTGTCACTTCCACTATATAATAAAGGATTTGATTTAGGTTAAACCCTGAATGGTCTAGTGATTTTCCCTACTATCTTCAATTTAAGCCTGAAGTTTGCAATGAGGAGCTCGTGATCTGAACCAGTCAACTCCAGTTCTTGTTTTTGCTAACTGTTAGAGATCTTGTCTGTCTTTGGCTGTAAAGAATATAATCAATCTGATTTTGGTGTTGATCATCTGGTTATGTCCATATGTAGAGTCTTCTCTTGTGTTGTCGGAAGAGGTTGTTTTCTTTGACCAGTGCATTCTTTTGGCAAACCCTATTAGCCTTTGCCCTATTTCATTTTGTACTCTGAGGTCAAACTTGCCTGTTACTCCAACTATCTCTTGACTTCCTATCTTTGCACTCCAATACCCTATGTTGAAAGGACATCCTTTTTTTTTGTTGTTATTAGCTCTAGAAGGTATTAGAGGTCTTCATAGAATCATTCAGTTTCTGCTTCAGCATTAGAGCTTGGGGCATGGACTTGGATTACTGCGATGTTGAATGGTTTGCCTTGAAAATGAACAGAGATCATTCTGCTTTTCTTTTTTTTAATTGAGGGGAAATTGCTTTACAGAATTTTGATGTTTCTGTCAAACCTCAACATGAATCAACCGCAGGTATATATATGTCCTGAGATCACACCCAAGTGCTGCATTTCAGACTCTTTTGGTGACAATGAGGACTACTCCATTTCTTCTAAGAGATTCTTGCCCACAGTAGTAAGTACAATGGTCATCTAAATTACATTCACCCATTTCCATCCATTTTAGTTCATTGATTCCAAAAATGCCAATGTTCACTCTTGCCATCTACTCTTCAACCACGTCCAGTTTACCTTGATTCATGAACGTAGCAGTCCAGGTTCCTTTGTGATATTATTCTTTACAGCACTGGGCTTTACGTTCACACTAGACACATCCACCACCGAGCATCATTTCTGCTTTGGCCCTGCTTCTTCATTCTTTCTGGAGCTATTTCTCTACTCTTTATATTAGTTTCAGGTATACAGAAAAGTGATTCAGTTATACATATTGCAGTCTTTTCCAGGTTCTTTTCCTATATGGGTTATTACAGAATATTGAGAAGAGTTCATTTTATACTTTATATACAGTAATGTATATTTATCAATCCCAATTCATCCCATGCCCCTTCTTCATCCCATGCCCCTTCCCCACTTGGTAACCATAAGTTTGTTTTCTACATCTGTGACTCTATTTCTGCTTTTCAGATAAGTTCATCTGTACCATTTTTCTAGTTTGTACATATAAGCAATATTATATGACATTTGTCTTTTTCCCTATGACTTACTTCACTCTGAAAATCTCTAGGCCTATCCATGTTGCTACAAATGGCATGGCATTACTTCTTTCTGTTTTGTTTTACGGATGAGTAATATTCCACTGTGTGTATATACATATATGTACACACATATATGTATACACACACACACACATATACACACACACCACATATTCTTCATCCATTCCTCTGTCAGTGGACACTTAGGTTGCTTCCATGTCTTGGCTATTGTAAACAGAGTTGCATTGTACATTGGGCTGCATGTATCTTTTCAAATTATGCTTTTGTCTGTATATATGCCCAGAAGTAGGATTGTCAGATCATATGGTAGTTCTATTTTTAGTTTAAGGAGCTCCCATATTGCTCTCAGTACTGGTTGTTTCCATTTATTTTCTCACCAACAGTATAGGAGTGTTCTCTTTTACCCACACCCTCTCCAGCATTCATTTTTTTTATAGATTTTTGATGAGGGCTATTCTGACCAGTGTGAGGTGATACCTCATTGTAATTTTGATTTGTATTTCTCTAATAATGAGCAATGTTGAACATCTTTGTGTGTGCTTTTTGGCTATCTGCATGTCTTCTTTGGAGAAATGTCCATTTTTTAAATTTTTCTTTTCTTTGCTGTTGAGCTGTAAGAGCTGTTTGCATATTTTGGAGATTAATCCCTTGTCAGTTGCATCATTTGCACATATTTTCTCCCATTTTCTGGGATGTCTTTTCATTTTGCTTAAAGTTTCTTTGGCTGTGCAAAAGGTTTTAGTTTAATTAGGTAGTATTTGTTCATTTTTGTTTTTATTTTCATTGTTCTAGGAGGGAGACGCAAAAAGATATTGTTATAATTTGTTAAAGAGTGATCTGTCTATGTTTTCTTCAGTTTTTATAGTATTCAGTGTTACATGTAGATCTTTTATCCATTTTGAGCTTATTTTTGTGTGTGATGTTAGAGAATGTTCTATTTCATTATTTTACAAGTAGCTCTCCAGTTTTCCCAGCACAGTTTATTAAAGACACCTCTTTTGTTGTAGATTAATTGACCATAGTTGTGTAGGGTTCTTTCCAGGCTTTCCTTCCTATTCCATTCATGTACATGCCTATTTCTGTGCCAGTTTCATACTGTTTGGATTACTGTAGCTTTGTAGTATAGTTTGAAGTCAGGAAGTCTGATTTCTTCAGACCTTTGTTCTTTTTTCAGATTACTTTGGCTATTCAAGGTCTTTCTTGTTTCCATACAAATTTAAAAATTTTTTTGTTTCATTTCTGTGAAAAACACCATTGATAGTTTGATAGAGACTGCATTGACTCTGCAGATTGCTTTGAGGAGTATATTCTTTTTGATAATATTGATTCTTCATATAATTTTCTTTTTTTGTGGTATCTTTGTATAATTTTTTATATCGGGGTGATGGTGGCCTCATAGAATGAGTATGGAAGTGTTCATTCCTCTGCAATTCTTTGATATAGCTTGAGAAGAATAGGTGTTATCTCTTTTCTAAATGTTTCATAGAATTTACCTGTGAAGCCATCTGGTCTGGACTTTTGTTTGATGAATGTTTTTAAATCAGTTTCAATTTCAGTACTTGTGATGGTCTATTAACATTTTGTAATTCTTCTTGATTCAGGTTGAAAGTTTCTACCTTCTTGAGATTCTCTCCTTTTCTTCTAGATTGTTCATTTTATTGGCATACAGTTGTTGGTCATAGTCTCTTATGATCCTTTGTATTACTATGGTGTCAGTAGTAACTTCTTTTTTCATTTCTAATTTTACTGATTTGACACACACTTTTTTCTTAATGAGTCTAATTAAAGGTTTATCAATTTTGTTCATCTTTTCAAAATAACCAGATTTTAGTTTCATTGATCTTTTATATTGTTTTCTTTTTTTAATTAATTAATTTATTTTCTTTACATTATCACACTGGTTTTGCCATACATTGGCATGAATCCACCATGGGTATACACGCGTTCCCCTTCCAGAACCCCCCTCCCACCTCCCTCCTGATTCCATCTCTCTGGGTTATCCTGGTGCACCAGCCCTGAGCACCCTGTATCTAGCATCAAACCTGGGCTGGCGATTGATTTCACATATGATAATTTACATGTTTCAATGCTGTTCTCCCATATCATCTCACCCTTGCCCTCTCCCATAGAGTCCAAACGACTGTTCTATACATCTGCGTCTCTTTTGCTGTCTCGCATACAGGGTTATCATTACTCTCACTGTTTGTAGACAACATGATCCTCAAACCCCAAAGACTCTACCAGAAAATTACTAGAGCTAATCAGTGAATATAGTAAAGTTGCAAGATATAAAATCAACACACAGAAATCCCTTGCATTCCTATATACTAACAATGAGAAAACAGAAAGAGAAATTAAGGAAACAATTCCATTCACCATCAAAACAATAGGGGCATTATCTACCTAAAGAAACAAAATACCTATATACAGAAAACTATAAAACACTGATGAAAGAAATCAAAGAGGACACAAATAGATGGAGAAATATACCGTGTTCATGGATTGAAAGAATCAATATAGTGAAAATGAGTATACTACCCAGAGCAATCTATAGATTCAACACAATTCCTATCAAGCTACCAGAGGTCTCTTTCAGAGAACTAGAACAAATAATTTCACAATTTGTATGGAAAGGCATATTTATTCAGTACGTCATCACAAACCATATAAGATAATAAGTTCCAATGTTTTGTATTTATTACTGAGTCTCAGACTAATAGTGAGGAAATAAGAGACATTAGGAGCCAAGCATTACAGTAGTGATGTTCTCATTGTGATTTGGCTGCTTAAAAAAGTGGTCTTAACATGTGTTCCACTTTTTATGTGAGGCTTCTTACAGACCCAGCTTGGTTCTTCTCCAATGTCTTCTCTTGGAGTTGTACCTGATCTTATTGCCAGTTTTCATTCGAATCCATTGTGGAATAGGACGATTCTGCTTTTGTTTTTTGGCCAGGAATCGCTTGATCCTGAAAGTCTTGTGAGAAGACATGGTGAGGCCAGCACTCAACCACACATAGGATGGTGGAGTAGAGAAAAGAGCTAGAACGGGGTTTTTCAAAAATGACTTCGGCAGTTGATGGGAGCAGGTCTGAGGGAAGGATGATGCATTACAAATTGATCACAACCTTGAAGGACCGAAGGGAGGCCTAACGCAAAACTCTGTGGATGAGCAATTTCAGTCCTTCTCCAAATCTAGTATTTCCAGAACACGCAGCATCAGGGGGCTGACTTGCACCTCCAACCCCGGGACGACTCCTTTATGGCAGGGGTGGGAACCAGGGACCTCGGACGCGGGGCTCGACCCCGGCGAGCTCGGGGCCTAACCCGCAGGCCCGCCCAACCCCAAGCCTCGCCCAGCCCCTCGCTCGAGCCCTCTCAGCTGATCTTTTATATTGTTTTCTTCATGTCCATTTCATTTATTTTTTGCTTTGATCTTTTTGGTATCTTTCCTTCTAAATTTGTGTGCTATTTGTATTTCTCTCTCTAGTTGCTTTAATTGTAAGGTTAGATTGGCTAGGTTCTTTGAGCTTTTTCTTATTTCTTGAGGTAAGATGGTTTTGCTACAAACTTCCCTCTTAGAACTAGTTTTTGCTGCATCCCATAGGTTTTGAATTTTCATACTTTTGTTTTCATTTGTCTTTAAGTATTCTTTGATTTCTTCAGTGACCCATTGGTTGCTTCAGTTCAGTTCTATTCAGTCACTCAGTCGTGTTTGACTCTTTGTGACCCTATGGACTGCAGCATGCCAGGCTTCCCTGTCCTTCACTATCTCCTGGAGCTTGCTCAAAGTCATGTCCATTGAGTCTGTGATGCCATCCAACCATATCATCCTCTGTCATTCGCTTCTCCTCCTGCCTTCAATCTTTCCCAGCATCAGGGTCTTTTCAAATGAGTCAGTTCTTCACATCAGGTGGCCAAAGTATTGGAGCTTTAGCTTTAGTGTAAGTCCTTTCAATGAATATTCAGGACTGATTGCCTTTAGAATTGACTGGTTTCATCTCCTTTCAGTCCAAGGGACTCTCAAGAGTCTTCTCCAATTGGTTGCTTGGTAGTGTATTATTTCACCTCTATGTGTTTGTGACTTTAATAGATTTTTTGTAGGTGATTCCTAATCTCATAGAGTTGTTTTGTTCTTGATTCAACTTCAATTTTCTTAAATCTACCTAGGCTCACTTCGTGGCCCAGCATGTGATCAATCTTGGAGAACATGCAACATGTACATTTGAAGAAAATGTGTATTCTATGCTTTTGGATGGGATGCTCTATAAATATCAAGTTCATCTTGCCTAATTTGTCATTTAAGGCCTGTGTTTCCTTTGAATTTGGTTGGATCATCTGTCCATTGAAAGTGGGGTGTTAAAGTCCACTACTATTATTGTGTTACTGTTGATTGCTCCTTCTATGGCTGTTAGTATTTACATTATACTAACAGCAGCACCACATTGAGGTGCTCCTGTGCTGGGTGCATATATACACATATACATACATACATACATATATATATATATAATTGTTATAGCTTCGCTGAGATTGATCCCTTGATCATTGTGTAGTGTCCCTTTTTGTCTCTTGCAACAGTCTTTAAAATATATTTTGTTTGATATGAGTATTGTTACTCTAGCTTTCTTTTGATTTCCATTTTCATAGAATAACATTTTCTATCTTCTCACTTTCAGTTAGTATGTGTCCCTAGATCTGAAATGGGTCTCTTGTAGACAGCATATGTAGAGAGTATGTTTTTCTATCCATTCAGCCTGTCTGTGTCTTTTGGTTTAAGCATTTAATGTGTTTACATTTAAGGTGTTATCAATAAGTATGTTCTTATTGCCATTATTGTTAACTGTTTTGGATTTCTAAGTCTTTTTCCTTCCCTTATTTTGTTCTCTTGTGATTAGATTACTATCTTTAGTGTTCTATTTGGATTGCTTCCTTTTGTGTATGTGTGTATCTATTGTAGATTTTTGGTTTGTGATTAACAGGAGGTTTTGATAGTAGTGTGTGTGTATATATATATATATATATAAGATTGTTTAAAGTTGCTGGTCTCTTAATTTCAAATGAATTTCCAATATCCTGCATTTGTGCTCTCCTTACAATTGCTGATTTTGATATCACATTTGTGTATGGATGTTATCTTTATGTTTGTCTTTATGAGTGAGCTTTCACATTTGTAATTTTCTTGGTTTTAGTTGTGGCTTTTTCTCTTCTGTCTGGAGACATTCCTTTAGCATTGTTGTAAGCTTGTTTGGTTATGCTGAATTCTCTTAGCTTTTGCTTGTCTGTAAAGCTTTTGATTTCTCCATCAAATCTGAATAAGAGTCTTGCTGGGTAGCTGATAACTCAGCTGATAACCTTATGAAGATTGCCTTATATGTTATTTGTTGCTTTTCTCTTGTTGCTTTTAATATTTTCTCTTTGTCTTTCATTCTTATCAGTTTGATTAATTTGTGTCTCACCTGTTCCTCCTTGAATTTATCTTGTATGGGACTTTTTATGCTTCCTGGACTTGAGTGTTTCCTTTTCTGTGTTATGGAAGTTTTTGCCTGTTACCTCTTCAGACATTTTTTTTAGGCGTATCTCTCTCTGTCTTCTCCTTCTAGCACCACTATAATATGAATGTTGGTATGTTTAATTTTGTCCCAGATGTTTCTTAGTCTATCCTTATTCCTTTCCATTCTTTTTTCATTTTATATCGTAGCAGTGATTACTAACAATCTGTCTTCCAGCTCACTTATTCATTCTTCTGTCTTATTTATTCCATCGATTCATTCTAGTTTATATTTTGTTATTGTATTTGTCATCTTGTTTATCCTTGAAATCTTCCAGTTCTTTGGTAAACATTTCATGTGGTATCTCAATCTGTGCCTCAATTCTTTTCTGAGATCTTAGATTATCTTTACTATCATTACTCTGAATTCTTTTTCAGTAAGATTCCCTATCTCCACTTCACTTAGTTGTTGTTCTGAACTTTTATCTTGTTCCTCTTTCTGTAACATATTTCTCTGCCTTCTCATTTTGTTTCATTTTGTTTGACTTTCTGTATTTCTGGCCTCCATTCCTCAGGCTGTAGGATTGTTGTTCCTGTTACTTCTAGTGTCTGTCCCCTAGTGGATGAAGTTGACTTAAGGGCTTATGCAGACTTCCTGGTGAGAGAGGCTGGTGCCTGTCCACTGGTGGGCAGAGCTGGATCTTGTCCTTCTTGTGGGCAATGGATTTGGAGCAGCCTCTCTGCTAATGGGTGGGGTTGTAGTTCCACTTTGTTGGTTGTTTTGCCTGAGGCATCTCAGCACTGGAGCCTGAAGGCTATTAGGTGGAGCTAGGTCTCAGTGCCAAAATGGTGGCCTCCAGAAGAACTCACACTGATGAATATTTACTAGGTCCTCTGTCACCAGTGTCCCTGCCCCCAGGGTGAGCCATGGCTGGCCTCTGCCTCCCCAGGAGACTCTCCAAGACCCACAAGTGGTCTAGCTCATGCTCCTAGAGTCAGTGCTTTGCTCTGGGCTCCAGTACACATAAAACCTGTGTGAGCCCTCCAAGAATGCGGTCTCTCCCCTGTGCTGTGCTTAATCACTCAGTTGTGTCTGACTCTTTGTGACTCCATGGCCTGTAGGCCACCAGGCTCCTCTGTCCATGGGGATTCTTCAGGCAAGAATCCTGGAGTAGGTTGTCATGTCCTCCTCCAGGGAATCTTCCCAACCCAGGTTTCCCTCATTATAGGAGGATTCTTTATTGTCTGAGCCAGTAGGGAAGCCCATCCTTATCTGTACTTCAGTACCAGTCTGGTCTCCAGTTTCCTGTTAAAAGCCTATCACCTAAGGAAATTCTACATTTGAGGGAAGAAACACCCTTGGATGCGGTTCTTAGATGAGCTCCCCATAATTCTGCTTTCTAGGAAGGAAGCCGCTTTAGTTAAGACAATGTATCCAACAACATTTGGATGTTAAATCTCATGTTTTTTTAAGCATGGGTCACCATGTTCAGGGTGAAGTGTCATGGAAATGAATTTATTCTAGAACCATTTTAAAATAGAGATCCCATACAGCACTATTATTACAAGTGGTTTTTTTTTTTTTATAAACAAAACAGTTCGAAAGTGCTGCAGTTTGAACACCACTATTATAGTTTTTTATTCTCTGGAGACTCCATCCTTCAGGAGCCCCCAGCAGGGCTGTCCCCATGCAGGTGTGACACTTGGGATGGGCTGCCCTGGGGGCTTCACAACTCTAATCTCCCACACAGTCAGCATTTTTCCACTCAGTGAACACATGGGACCCCGAAAAGCCTGAGGTGCCTGGAAGCTGCATCACACCCTGATCCACATGAAATGGTTGGTGGGTGGTCACTGGAGACCCCATCATGCCCTCCATGGTACAGCCCAAGGGGTCTTTGAACGCCTTAGGAAAGGTCTCTTTCCTCTAATCTTATAGGATCCCTGCACACAAGCTCTGCTAGTCTTCAAAGGGGGCTCCTCATGATGTCAAACTGCCAGGCTGGAGAGGCTGACATGGAGCTCAGAACCCTCACTCCTGTGGGAGAACCTCGGTGATAGAATTATTTTCCAGTTTGTGGGTCACCCACCCCATGGGTCTGGGCATTGATTATATCACAAAAATGCCTCTCCTAGTGTCTCACTGCTGCTGCTTCTTTAGATATGGCATATAGTTTTTGATAGGTTCAAAATTTTTTGTCAATTATTCAGAGCTGTGATTTTGGTATTTTCGTGAGAGGAGATTAGTTCAAGTCCCCTACTCTGCCATGCTGTCTCCACCCTCCATCAGTTATATTCCTTTATGTGGCTAGATTCATTCTCCACTCTTCACTAATCTGCTCCGTCCTAGGGTCCACAAACTGCAGCCATAGGCTCCTACAACAAAGGTCCTCCACAACATGGCATCAATCGTAAGCAGCCTTATTTCCCACAATGCTTCAAACATGGTCTGTATTACAATAGGTCCATGCCTTTATGCCTTTTATTCTCTGCATGTGTAATGCCTGCCTTAGCTGTATTTACCTGTTAAAATTAATTGTATTTCAAAATTTATCTCAATCACTACCTTTTTCCTGAAGTCTTTTATCTCATCTCTTTTATCTCCCCAGTGCAATTTTTCCTTCCTACATTCTCTTTGAGAATTAGTATGGTAAGTCATAAAAGTATGATTTCTGGAATCACGTAGAACTTAATTGCAACATGGCTCTATCATTTATAAGCTGTATGACTATGTTAAATGCTATGCTGGCCAAAGCACAGGGTACCCAGGAATACATATCCTTGGGAGCAGAGAAAGGTCAAGGATGGCTTTCTTGAAAAAATGACATTTAAGCTGATAATTATAGATCAAATGGAACTGTCAAGCAAAGAAGGGAGATATGGAGGGAATATTCATCTGTAAGTTGACATCTAATAAATGTTTAAGGTGTGATTATTATGTAAAAAGAAAGCAAGTGAATAGAGTGACCTATTATGGGATATAGACATATCGAAGAAACCATCCCAACTTTTAAGAAGATTTGGTATGATATAGGAGAAAAGCATGTACATAATTTTCTGAGGTACCAGGAGGCATGTGATAAATACCAAACAAGTGGTTAAGACAGTATACTTAAGAACTCAAAAACAGGAGCCCTCATCTGTATCTGGGCAACTAAGAAAATCATGGTAAAAGTGGTAGCATTTGAGCTGGCTTTTAGAATAACTGAGTTGTGTGTATATTTTGAGAAGATTAATTAGATTATTGAGATGGTGAATAGAACAGAAAAAAAGGAAATTTTTGTGACACTAAAGAGATGTTGAAACTGAGCTTATCTGAATCCCTACAACCAGAAGTTAGAATGACATAAATACCATGTTGAATGTGGGGTGTTAGGAATATCCTCATGGAGCTATAAGAAAAGAAAATTAGATTAATGTGCAGAGTTTTCTTCTACTTTCTACTCATGCACCACTCCACATGGTATCCTCTGCTCTGCTTGGTGCCCTAGTTGGCTGACCTCTATGGAAGTGTCAGTCACTTGGGCTCCCTTGCACTCTGATTTCTGGCTGAGTTCAACCAATGGGAAATATCAGCAGGATAACACATTTGGGATATATCTTCCTGCTCTCTGCCCACTTTGGCATCACTACTCTAGAAACAGTTACCTCCCTCTATGACTCCAGTTCTATGAGCTCAGTAAAGCTGTTTTCTCACTTGCTCCTTAAGCAGTAGGAGTGTTAATTGTTTCTTCTGTTGCTGTTTCTGGGTTCCTCACCATTCTTTATCTTTTCTTTTGGCCATGCCTATGCCTCTAAAAGGTTGCCTTTCATAAGAGTGTCTTCATTTGAATGATCTGTGGAAAAGTCTGTTTTGTATAGATAATCAGACTTAGCCAGTGAAATACTAATGGGCAAATGAGAGGTTTATAGAAAATAAACCAAATTATTATCTAATATGTGTTCATTTACTTTTTTTTTCAAATGGCATTGTTTTATTTAAAATGAGGCAATAAGTTACTTTTTTTCCTCATGAAGATTTATTTTTGTTTTTTTTTTAAATTTTCTTTACTTTATTGTGTTGGTTTTGCCATACAATGACATGAAACCGCCATGGGTTTACATATGCTCCCCCTCCTCCCTCCCGATTCCCCCCCCCCCAGGACATCTTGGTGCACCAACCCCAAGCATCAACCCTGGGCTGGCGATTGATTTCACATGTGATAATTAACATGTTTCAATGCCATTCTCCCATCCCACCCTTGCCCTCATCCACAGAGTCCATGAGTCTGTTCTATACGTCTGCGTTCCTTTTGCTGTCTTGCATACAGGGTTCTCGTTACCATCTTTCTAAATTCCATATATATGCGTTAGTATACTGTATTGTTGTTTTTCCTTCTGGCTTACTTCACTCTGGATAATGGGCTCCAGTTCCATCCACCTGAGTAGAACTGATTCAAATGAATTTTTTTTTAATGTTGAGTAATATTCCATTGTGTATATGTACCACAGCTTTCTTATCCATTCGTCAGTTGTTGGGCATCTAGGTTGCTTCCTGGCTATTGTAAATAATGCGGTGATGAACACTGGGGTACACGTGTCTCTTTCAATTCTGGTTTCCTCGGTGTGTATGCCCAGCAGTGGGATTGCTGGGTCATATGGCAGTTCTATTTGCAGTTTTTTAAGGAATCTCCACACTGTTTTCCATAGTGGCTGTACTAGTTTGCATTTCCACCAACAGTGTAAAAGGGTTCCCTTTTCTCCACATCCTCTCCAGCATTTACTTTTAAACATACCAATTTTTTTAAGGTCAAAAACCTTTAGTTTAAAGGTTTAAAAAGTTTAAATAGTTAATAGTTAAGTAGTTTAAACTTATTTTTAAGTGTAAGGACTATACCTGGTATTGGAGGTGACTTGGTAAAGAGACATGAGCCAGGGTAGGAAAATAAGAGAGGATAGGCATCAAAGCAAACTTGTGCCTACTTCATATT
This sequence comes from Antilocapra americana, assembly GCA_007570785.1. Lineage (NCBI taxonomy): Eukaryota > Metazoa > Chordata > Mammalia > Artiodactyla > Antilocapridae > Antilocapra > Antilocapra americana. The sequence continues at coordinate 2,485,603 of ML661889.1, read as the reverse complement.
GTTCTTCAGTGCCATTTTTTACCTTGAGCTTGAGTTGTTGATTATAGAAGAGATTGAGGGAGAAAATCAGGAAAACCTGGCTAGAGTGCAGGGCTAGTGTCTGCCTGATACTCCATGGATTCTGTACTATGTAATGCACTAAGCAGATGATTCAATTTGATGGAGCAATGCATACTTCCTTGTTTGTGTAATTTTTAGGACTTATATTCTTTGTGAAAAAAATAAGTCACTTAGCATTAAATAAGAACTCAGAAGTTCCATTAGTTTTTCAAGAGACCTATTTTATCTTGTTATATAATCCTATCAGACTTTCCTGCTTATGGCAGTTTGAGGACCTGGTGGCTTTTTTTTTTTTTTTTGTCTCTTTTTACATTATATCTACATCATACATTCTATGGCAACTTTCTGAACTTGGGAAACCTCTTTAATAATTCAGACTGATTAGCAAAGGCCTAGGGTCCTGGTTCCTGTCACCGAGAGAGGTCACTTCAGATATCTGGGAAGCCTAGAAACTCATTATGGAAGTAATGAGGCCCCCAAGAAACACTGGAATGAGACTATAGCCTCTGGCATTTTTGAGAATGGGGTAAATTCCTGCTCAAGGCTTCTTCAATACACACTTGCAGCTCTGAGGGCATCTCAGGCTCCCAGAAACCTCTTGAGTTATCTCTGGTCTCAAACTGTAGCCCTGGGAGCAATAGTTGTCCTTAAGTGACTGAATAAAAGTGTGTTCCCTTTCATCTCTCCTCTGCTACAAACCAGGAATGGACAGGCAATCCTTCCTTCAGTCTCTCTAGTGGCTCTAGTCTGTGTGTTTCTTTCTCTATGATCAGTCTGGATTTGATCAAATCTGAAAACCCTACATAATGTATGCCAAGCACATTTGTATTCATTTGCATGTAAATCATCACAGATGATGCTTTATAAAGATTTCTAAGATGCCTCTTAATAAGCATTTTCAAACCTCTTTTATTTTTCTGTAAGCACTGTCTTAAATCTAAAGCTCTGGAAGGTTTGAAATGGCAAGCCTAGGAATTTTGAGTAGGTTCTGACAGTCTCGAGTTCTCCAAGTCCCACTTTTCATCTGTCAGAAATTGACTCAGAATCCCTCGGCCAGACGGATGCAGAGTCCCAGCTGTCAACTCATGTCTCCCACTGGTACTTTATACTCATTGGCTTTAAAAACAAAAGTGTTTTCTTGTTTTAAATGTTCATTTACAAACCATTTCTCCTCTCTTGAGTCTCTGCAATGTTCCCGCGGAGGCCTCTGTGCTCCCAGGGGAATTTGCCCTGGTTTAGGGATAAATAAGAAGTGGGGTGGAAGAACCTCTTCTGATAAGCTGTCTCAGCTGACAAGCCCTTCCCCTCAGACCCATCCACTTAGATCAAGGAACATTTCACAGGCTTAACCAGTTATCTTCAACAGAAGACAAGACCATTATGTAACCACACATACAAAGAGGTACGCAACATTAAAAAATGCTTCCCACAAATTTAAGTAGGAAAAAATGTTAGCTTCCTATCTTATGCAACTCCATAGAAATACCCTTATCTCATTCAAATCTTCTTTAAACCAGTCATTCACTTTGTTATTGCTTCCTTACAATAAAAAATAATCCCACTAACCAACTCTTTTAAGCCTTGTCCTCATTTACCCTGTTTAGTTCTCTATATGCATATATTTTATATTCATAAATGCAAATCAAATATGCAATTGGAAATTTTCTCATTAGAAACATTTTAGAGTGTTTTGTGAATAGTTATCTGAATTCAAATATATATGAAACGAGTTTTTGTAGGATCACTGTTACATTGACCTTCTATGGTATATATTGTCAGACTTTCCTGCATATGGTCCACAAACATATGCTAAATGAATGAATGTGATGATTGAAACATACTATTTTATGATTTGTTAAAGTATAGTTTAAATACTAGTAGAAATATTTCTGTTTAGGTCTCTGAACTGGCTAGAACACAAGTAATAAAGATTTTATCAGTAAAAATAATTAAAATTATTAATTATGTAGCTAATACTTTATGGCCCACAAAATTCCTACATATACAATTTTATATAATTTCATTTTTCATCTTGAGATAGTGATTCAGTTTTTTGCAAGCTATATTTGTCTTCATGTTAAAGTTATCCAGTTATCTTTTATTACCGTTTCCAAGATGTAACTGTAGAATTATTGTTCCCTAAATCTACTTCCAAAATATCAAAGAAAGCTAATTGTGTTCACTAATTTACTGCACTTTCTGGTATATGATAAAATATACATAGACTATCCCCTCTGTCTTTCAACCCTGGTATATTGGTTTGAATACAGATCAGAATGCTTTAATAAAGAGACTCAGCAATTGAGTGGAATAAATGAATTAGAAATCTATTTCCCTTTTGTGTTACAACTCAGAGCTAAACAGTCCAGAGCTGGAGCCTCCCTTTCTCCATAGGAAATGATTGCTCAGGCTGCTGGATTCACTCTGTCATTCTCAGCTGACCCAAGGCAGCTGTTCCTGCTGTTATCTCCTAGTCAGGAGAAAGAATCCATGTAGGGCAGTGTTTAAGGTCAAAACCTCAAAAGACCATTTCTTGACAAACCTACTACAAGAACTTAGTCACTAAGTCATATGTTACCCTAAGGGAGACTGGGAAATATGGTGTCTAGCTGACTTGCTACATGCCATGCTGAGACCCAGGCATGATGAGGAGGCTCTACAACTAAAATGAAGAAGGGGCAAATGGACACTGAAAGAAAATTAGTAGTGTCTGTCATAATTTGGCCAAACTATCAGTGTATTGGGGGTATGTTTTCTTGTTTGGGAGTCAGGATGAGCAGGGGAGGAATCTGGAAAAAAAAAATTCCTAAGAGGAAACCAAAGGTAAGAGTTTTGTCCCATAGTGTTCCTTCCATTGTTGAAGGAAAGGAGCAGGGCTGAGGATTAGATGGGGAGGCTACTTGCACATCTTTTTGACTGGCCTCACCCACATGTATATCTGAGTCCTCGGGAGAGAGACAGCTGAAAAGTTTTTAACAAGAAATAACACTTTTCACCCAAAGTCAGGTCAGAAAAAGCAATGCAGAGTTAGCTGGAAGCAACCTTCCAGGGTCTCGAGATAAGGCAATATTGAGAGGTAGTTCCAATGGTAACACCTGCCTCAGTGGTGCAGGGGCAGCATAAATGGCTTCAGGACTAGATTGTTGGACTGGAGTTGGCAATAGCAGTCATGGGGCAGGGGCCACTTGGAGGTCCTACCTCAGTACAGGAAAGTAGTAGAGGAAATTACTCCATGGAAGGCATACTAGGCAGTGACTAGGCACTGTAAATGTTAGTCGCTCAGTCATGTCCAACTCTTTGCGACCTCATGGACTGTACTCTGCCAGGCTCCTCTGTCCATGGAATTCTCCAGGAAAGAATACTGGAGTGGGTTGCCATTCCCTTCTTCAGGGGAACTTCCCGACCCAGGAATTGTACTGGTCTCAGCTCCAATTCCCAGAACCACCGTGTTGGAAGATGGTTGATTAGAAGAAGTCCCTGGGAGAGAAAGTCGACTCTCAGCCATGAATAACAGTAAAAAGTTACTGTGATGTCATTGGAAAAGTCCAGGTTTTTTTTTTAACTATAAAAACAGTAAAACAAATTTATACCTCTGTCTACCTCCCCGCAGAAACATTGACATATGATATAGTTTCTGCTTATCTTATGCCTAGGTGTTTAGTTTCACAAATTCAACAGTCTATAGTAATTGGGAACAGAAAAGTTAAAATAATAGTATTTACTCATGACTATTTTCATTATTTAATGGACAATGTACAAACTAACCCAAAGGGTAAATGCATTCCTCAAATACATTCACCAGCAGTCTCTCTCTAAATTACAAATATAGGACTCAGAACTGTCCCTCTTCTAAAACTTAAAAAAGCCAAACAAGAGCTACTTCAACTCTTCATATATTTATAAAATGTCCATTATAAAATGTCAATTTCTGTCTCTCAGTCCACAGTAACCCTATCTTCAAAGTGACAAGAGAGGCGTCTTTATGTAAATGCTTTGAACTATACGTAGTACAGACTTCCACGTAAGGGTCAAGTTAAAATTCATTCCACGTGTTCTAAAAGTACAGTACTCTAACAGATGAGTTTGGTTGGAAGCAAAATGGTTCAGCACATTTGATTTTCCACTGACTTGATATTTATGTTGGGTATTCAGTTGTTTTAAAGCATGACTAAAGAGTGTGAAAACGCTGTAGGAATCCATGGGTCCAGAAGAATTCTCTGCTTGGCTGAATTCCCTGAGCTACATCTATATGTATTTTCTAGACCTATTATTTTTTTTTCCTCCAAGCCTTTTGAGTGTTTTGGGATTGCAGTGATTGAGAAAAGTGGTCATTGTAAATGACAATTTTCTACTTAAAAACCTTTCAGCAAAAAAGCTTCTTTCTTTTATACAGGTGCAGGCGTCCCAAAAAATTTCAAGAGAAAGAAATGAAAATGATTTTTCCATAGGGCAGTAAGGTGGCTCAAGGATATATTAGTTGACTTTTATATTTTTATTTCTCTCCTTAAAGCCAAGGAAGATTTCTAAATCTTGACAGTACACTGGGAGGGGACCAGAGGGGAGAAAGTAAGCTTGGGCAGTGTGGAATAGTTAGAATTGGCTTTATTCAGGATCAAAATCTGAGGGAAAATGCTGCAAGAGGCTCAAGTTTTATTGCCATGATTTTTACTTAGTATTGGCTTTACCAACTTCCCCGGTGGCCCAAAAGGTCGGGAGTCTGCCTGCAATGTAGGAGACCCAGGTTTGATCCCTGGATTGTGAAGATCCCCTAGAGAAGGAAATGGCAACCCATGCCAGTGTTCTTTGCTGGAAAATCCCATGGACCGAGGAGCCTGGCCCTTAGAATATTTAGCCTCTTTCACTTGCTGTGATCCTCCCTACCAAACACTGAGCATTGCTGATCACGTGGTCAGCCTTGGACAAGACTAAGTATTAGATTTTCACTCTCTTCTCCCCTTCACCTCCCGCTAACACTCTGATGTTCTCACATTATAATTTCAAGATTTCTCCCTTTTCCCTTTTTTATGCTGGCAAAACCTGCTTTTCACTTGTATTAAAACTGTCAAAACTGCCCAAAGGGAAAAAGTATATGTTTTCCCACTGGTACTGAGAAGAGTGAAGAAGCATATTTTGGCAGTTTCAGTGTAGGTGTGAAGTTTTCACACAGCTCTTCTAGGGAGGTACACAAGTCTGGCCCTGTTGGAGCATCTGATATTTCGTGGATGGCAGTTTCTTTGAAAGGTATGGCCTAGGGCTAAATTAAAAGATGAGGATTTAGACTAGAAATGATAGCAATCCGTTGAAACAATTGTCATTATGTGAAAGATGCTGCTGCATATTTAGAAAACAAATGGTGCCCCTTTAAATTTTCCCCATGGCAAGTTTTATTGTAAAATAGAGATTTGGAGTCATGCATCAAAAATGTAGTTTAACCTAGAGAACCCACACCATGACAATGCAAAAATATACTAGATTGTGAGGTATTGATTTTACAGGAAAGCATATCAGTTAGTGAAATGCAGAAACCAATAAAGCATCACCATGGCTGGGTAGGAGATTTCTAGATACGATTTATTTTTACACCTAAACCAATTATTGGCTTTGGTTCATTTTTTTAAATGTGACATATATTCTTAGGTTTTTAAAAAAAAATTCAAATCAATTACATCAACTTTATATCCCATATTAAGCTACAGCCTTACATTACAGTTGACACATTTTGATTAGTACCGTGAAAGGACCAAAACTGGGCTAAATTCCCTGAATTTTTCCCAAGGATTTGGTTGCCTATATAAGAATATAAATATTGATTTTTATTTTACACAATTTACAGACTGGTCCATTGCTGGTTTTACCTCACGATTTAACAATAGAAATGTACTAAAATGTTGACTGCCCATCCTGATTTCAACACAGTTTTAGAATATTAGGTTAACAATCAAATTCATAGAAAAGTGAGCTGCAGCTTTTAAATCAAATAGGATATATGTAGCCAATCCTCTATACTTATACACAAGAGTATCTCAATACAGTTGAATCTTATTTTAATATATTTAGTATGCCTAAAAATTCATGATACATATAAGAACTAGTTATTTCTATTCCTAATAGAAAATATCTAAGAAATACTTTAGATTCAGTCTCTTTTCAGTTCTTATGTATTAGGTGATATTGAATTTTCTCAGATTTATTTATATATATCCATAACTTTTTTTTATTATAGAATCAATTTTTGAGATATGGGAAATCTCTAATGGAGCAATCTCTCAATATAACACTCAGCCTTTGCTAAATTTTCTTTTAAGGAAAAACAGGTATATTTTATAACCACTCAAATTTCAGAAGTGGGTTCTTATGGGAAAATGAAATTCCCCTATGACTTTTTAAGCTAATTCTGTCTCTAGAGCCATAGAGAATGAATCCAGTCCATAGGATTATAATGCAGGTATTTATGGATGTATATCATTCTTTCCCTTGACTTTCTTTAGGCTTAAAGCCCTAAGTTTCTTTAGTCTATTGACCTCCAGTTTGTAACGTCTTATGGGACATTCATTAACTCTTTTCTCACAATTTTGAGTTCATTTCAGTCTTCATGTTTCCACCCTAGTGATTTCTATCCCTTACCAGTGTTTCTGTTACCAGATGCTGTTTCCTCAAGAAATTTAAGCCATCTATTCAGATCAAGAAACCAGATAAAACTATGCTCCAGAATTCTGACAGTTCCCTGAATCAGTTTGGGTTCTCAGAACACCGCGTAGATTCTCTTGTCACTGTGCACCTCAGCATTCACCTAATGCAACCATCAAACCAACAACTTAAGAACCAGGCAGGGAATTTCTCAAATGCTTCAAATAGCTGCACATCACTACAGATTATGACTGCTTGGATTTAGGGAACATTTTTTTGGCTGGGGAAACATTCCAATGGGATAGATTAATCTATGTAAACCACATAGCTCAGCTGAAACTGCTGTTCGGCATTCTAAATTGCCAGCTCCATCTCCTTTCTGCACAAAAATGCACATTTCTTCCTATAATAAAGATATTTTATAATAGCAATAAGGCAACTCCAGGGTGTGTGGTTATCACGAGATAATCATACCCTAGAGGGATTACAGACACTTGACTGTGCCTCATAACACCCCATGTGTGTGTTTATCTCATGATAACCACACTCGCTTTTGTATCTTATTGCCTAATTATCCACTTCTAATGCAAAATACTAATTTTTTGTCTGAAACAATGTGTGCAAGGATGTATTGCTAATATCACATGAAGATATTGACAAACAATGCTGCCGTTACTCTACATTCACTTCTCATAAGAAAATTCATACACAAGAAGAAACTTCTGAGAGTGAGAGAACATTCCAATCCATTTTTGAATGACCTGCTTCTTAAAAGGACTGAGTAGAGGCTTCTGCTTTATCCATTAACACTATAAGATGAATTACACATTATTTTTCATCTTTTAGACTTGAAAACTAGAGAATAAGCAGGAATTTCAACCCTGAAAAAAGTAAAAAGACACTAATTTACTTCCAAAAAATGGCAGAGATTGATTTTGACTTATTGAGTTATCTAATTTAATTCCTTATGCTGCTTAGTCATTCCTTCACATATATTTCAACTGTCACATATATTTCAAGTTGAAAAATGTTAAATTTTATACTTTACAGTAGTATGATTCATACAAGTCTATCAATCTTGAATCTTTTTACTAACTTTTATAAAGTGAAATTATTGCCTATGTGATTATCTCCTTTCTGCATAGTAATATTTATTATTTTTACATTATATTATTATGTAACAAAGCCAATAGCCATTACATGTACAGATTTCCTATGAATCTGATCTCAGGAATCAGTTCAGTTCAGTCACTCAGTCATGTCCAAATCTTTGCAACCCCATGAACCGCAGCACGCCAGACCTCTCTGTCCATCACCAACTCTTGGAGTCCACCCAAACCCATGTCCATTGAGTCGGTGATGCCATCCAGCCATCTCATCCTCTGTCGTCCCCTTCTCCTCCTGCCCTTGGTCCTTCCCAGCATCAGAGTCTTTTCAAATGAGTCAGCTTTTCGTATCAAGTGGCCAAAATATTGGAGTTTCAGCTTCAACATCAGTCCTTCCAATGAATATTCAGGACTGATTTCCTTTAGGATGGACTTGTTGGATCTCCTTGCAGTCCAAAGGACTCTCAAGGTCTTCTCCAACACCACAGTTCAAAAGCATCAATTCTTCAGCACTCAGCTTTCTTTATAGTCCAACTCACACATCCATACATGACCACTGGAAAAACCATAGCCTTGACTAGATGGACCTTTGTTGACAAAGTAATCTCTGCTTTTCAATATGCTATCTAGGCTAGTCATAACTTTCGTTCCAAGGAGTAAGCATCTTTTAATTTCATGGCTGCAATCACCATCTGATCTCAGGAATGAACATTTTCAAATTTTATATTCTAAAGTTTTATTTATAGATCTTTGACTATATTTGAGACCCCACAAAGATCATTAAGGACTCATGTATTTCAGTACTTGAGTTAAATTCAAATTATTCTGAGTAAAATAAAGTCTCATTTTTGAGGACTTTTACAGAGAAAGTAACGGTATATTCTTTAAAAGTTTATTTCATTTGTGTGTGTATGTGAATTCATATGGGCTTCCCTGGAGCTCAGACAGTAAAAGAATCTGCCTGCAATGCAGGAGAACTTCATTCGATCTCTGGGTCAGGAAGATCCCCTGGAGAAGAGAATGTCTACCCACTCCCGTATTCTTGCCTGGAGAATCCCATGGACAGAGGAGCTTGGTGGGCTACAGTCACAAAAAGTCAGACATGACTGAGTGACTAACACTTTCACTTTCACATATACATACTACCTGTATTTTTAATAAATATTCTTTCAGTACTTGTTTTCACAGAATATGACCATTGTTCTCAAGCCACTCCTTAAATATTCCTACAAACTCGGTTTCTTCTTCCTGGTTTCTTACTTCATAAATATCACTGGGTCAAATTTGTCTAAGTTTAATAAGCCTTTTTTTTTTTTTTTTATTTTGGAACTGTCTGGTTCTGGGCTGTGAGACAAGCTGTTGCTCTGTCCCTGCAGTCCTGTTCCAAAGGCACATACTTGAACTTTGATTACTCTGATTTTAGGTATGGGTTACCTATCTGCATTTACTAACAAAGACTGCGCTAGATCTCAATTCATAAAGAACAGGTAAATACAGCAACAATTATTAGTTACTTGAAGGCAACATTAGATTGATTCTAAGGACTACAGGGTGAAAAGATACTTTAGAAGTTACTACTCTGTTAACAGAGGGAAAAGACAATGTTTACTTAACTCTCAATTATTCACTGGTAAGTAATTCGCAGGAAACATTATTTTGTTGTTTTTTAGACACAGGCATATTGTTTGGAATAGATGTGCTCTAAGATGCCCTTCAGTTCTAATCACCTTTTTATATAGTCAAGAAAATTTGACACCACCATCTAGTCTATTTACTTGCTTTTCACTAAGAGCCACTTTTTAACTCAAATACATAATTGTGTAATCCAGAAATGGTGTGAGCCTGAAATTAAGCAAACTTACCTAAAGCAAACTTTTTTTTTAGACTACTGGTTCTGTTTCTTATTTTATCTTTCCTTGGCATGCAACTGGGGAACCATAAAGAGTTGAGTATTCTGAATAGATGAAAATATAGGACAGCATTCCAGGCTTTTGAATGCCCCATATTTTCATTTCATTTTGTGAGTAAAAATTGCCAACATGTAGTTGGAGAAGATTCTTAGAGTTAACTAGGTATCAACCAGGGCTTCACTATAGACACTAACTGCACTCTGGATACACTAGCACATTGTGCTTTAATGAATCACCAAGATCATGTGTAAGAAACCAAAACTTTCCTAGAAACCAACAAATACATAAGAAAAAGAACAGTGTTCTGAAAGTGAAATAAGACTGGCAAGATAAAAGCAATAAGAAAGTAAATTCTACCTGTGGGGTGAATACTAATATTAATACTGGGATAAGAAAAGGAATCTATGCCATAGACCCATGAAATAATATAAATAAAAATTAAGTGCAAAAGACTATCTACAAAGAAAGGCTTCTTTGAAGAAAATCTAATATAAAATTGATTTTAAAAATAGGAAAATGGAGATGATTTTACACACATTTCCTGATTTAACACAGGTTAAATTTAAATGTAACTAAGAACTGTGAACCTCTTAATGACAATAAATTTGACAATTAGAAACATGACACATTTCTAGAAAAATCTTATTACAAATGACTTGAAAAGACATTGAAAAACTACATATTCTATATTCATTAAAGGATTTGAAAACCAGAAACCAGATGATTTTCCTGGAAAATTCTACCATTCAAGGAACATACCATTATCAATCTTATATTAATTTTCTCAGAGGACATAAAAACAAAAGGCCTTATAAATCACAATATAAGACTAGTATAATTCTGAAATAAAAAAGGTGTTCAAAGTAGGAAAATCACAAGCCCATTTCATTGATGGATTTATATGAAAATTTACACAAACATAACAAAAAAAAGGTGTGATTACATTTATTACAGAAATTTCACTGTGATTTAATGCTATTAAATTTACAACTATAATTTACCATATAGGCAGATTAAAGGAAAAAGGGTTATTTTATATTGGTGTGTATTTGATTTACAATGTGGTTTTAGGTGTGCAGAAAAGTGATTTAGTTATACATATTGTTGCTGTCGTTTAGTTGCTAAGTGTTATCCAACTCTTGTGACTCCATGCACTGTAGCCCACTGGGCTCCTCTGTCCATGGGATTTCCCAGGCAAGAATATTGGAGTGGGATGCCATTTCCTTCTCCAAATTATACACATACATAAACCTATCCTTTTTCCGATTCTTTTCCCATATAGGTTATAGAACATTAAATAGAGCTCCCCGTACCATATAGTAGGTCCATGTTGATAATCAATTTTACATATCTAGAAGTGTGTATATATTAATCTCAACATCTTAATTTATCCCCCCACTACCCTTTGGTAACCATAAATTAACCATAAGTTTGTTTTCCTAGAGTGTGAATCTGTTTCTGTTTTGTAAATAAGTTCATTTGTATCTTTTTTGTAGATTCCACCTATAAGTGATATCATATAATTGTCTTTGTCTGACTTACTATGATAATCTCTTGATCCATCCATTTTGATGCAAATAGTATATATGTATCCCATCTTTATCCATTCATTCATTCATCCATATTTAGGTGGTTCAGAATAACTGAGGCAGCCAGGTGTACAGAAAAGTGATTTAGTTGTACATATTGTAAATATTGCTGCAGTGAAAATTGGCGTGCATGCATCTTTTCAAATAATGGTTACCTCCAGATATATGCCAAGGAGAGGGACCACTGGATCATATTTTTATTTTTTTAAGGAATCTCCATACGGTTCTCCATAGTGGATGTGTCAATTTACATTCCCACCAACAGTGTAGGAGGGTTCCATTTGATCCACATTCTCTCCAGCATTTACAGTTTGCAGATGTTTTGATGGCCATTCTGACCAGTGAGGTGATACTTCACTGTAGTTTTCATTCGCATTTCTCAATAATTAGCAATGTTGAGCATATTTTTATGTGTTTTTTGGCCATCGAATCCTATAGACAGAGGAGCTTGGTGGGCTACAGTCCATGGGGTCACAAAGAGTCGGACACAACTGAAGCGACTTAACAAGCATAGTGTATCTTATTTGGGGAAATGTCTATTTAGATTTTCCACCCATTTTTTAACTACGCTGTTATTTTGATATTGAGCTGCCTGAGCTGTTTTACATAGTTTGGAGATTAACCCTTTGTCAGTTGCTTTGTGTGCATTTTCTTCCATTCTGTGGGATGTCTTTTCATTTTGTTTATTTCCTTAGCTGTGCAAAGCTTTTAAATTTAGTTAGGTCTCATCTGTTTTTGTTTTTATTTTCATTGTTCTAAGAGGTAGAACCAAAACGATATGGCCAACATTTATGTCAGAGTTCTGCTTATGTTTTCCTCCATCTTATAATATCCAGTCTTACATTTTGGACTTTAATACATTTTGAGTTAATTTATGTATATGGTATTAGAGAATGCTCTAATTTCTTTCTTTTACATGTAGCTGTCCAGTTTTCCTAGTACCATTTTTTGAAGAGATTGTCTTTTCTCTATCATAAATTCCTGCCTACTTCATCGTAAATTGACCATAGGTGTATGGGTTTAGTTCTAGGCTTTCTATACAGTTCCATTGATCTATATTTCTGTCTTGTGCCAGTACCATAATGCTTTGATTACTGTGTCTTTTTCTTTATTGTTCTGTGGCAATGATGTCCATCATTCTGTTTTCAGGTTACTTATTTATTCTTCTGACTGAGTTATTCTGCTATTGATTCCTTCTAGTTTATTTTTCATTTCAGTTAATTCATCTCTGTTCTTTATATTTTCTCTTTGTTAAATATTTCTTGTATCTTCTTGGTCTTTGTCTTCATTCTTTTTCCGAGATCTTAGCTCATGCTTAGTATCATTTGTGTGAATTATTTTTCAGGTAGATTGCCTATCTCCATCCACTTCACTCAGTTGTTCTTCTGGGGTTTTATGTTGTTCCTGGGTCTGGAACACTTTTCACTGCCATCTAATTTTTTCTAACTTTCTGTGTTTATGGTCCTGAACAGGCTCAAGATTGTGGTTTTTCTTGCTTCTGGTGCCTGCCCCCTGGTGGATGGGGCTGTTCTAAGAGGCTTATGTAGGTTTCCTAGTGGGAGGGACTGGTGCCTGCCCCCTGGTGGTCAGGACTGTGTTTAGAGGTGGCTGTTGGTTGTTTTGCCTGAGGTGTCCCAGCACTAGAACATTTGGGCTGTTGGGTGGCACCAGGAGTTGGTGTGATGTCAAAATGGCAGTTTCCAGGCCAGTTCACACTGATGAGTACTTCCCAGAACCTCTACCACCAGTGTACCTTCCCTGTAGTGAGCCACAGCCACCCTCATCTCCCCAGGACCACCTCCAAGACCAGAAGGTAGGTTTTTTCCCCAGGTTCATATGAAGTAACTGCATAAGATCTTATATTCACCATCCAAGAGTGGCATTTCTGTTTTCCCCAGTCCTGTGGAGTTACTGAGATCAAGCTCCAATGGCCTTCAAAGTCAAATGCTCTGGAGGCCCCTCTCCCTGATGCCAAACTCCCAGACTGGGGGATCCTGACATAGGGCTCAGAGCTCTCACTCCTGTGGGAGAACCTCTGAGATATAATTACTTTCCAATTTGTGAGTCACCCACTCGGTATGTATGGGATTTGACTGTATCATGAATATGTCCTTCCTACCATCGTGTGGCTTGTCTTTGGAAGTATTGTCCTTCAGTGGGTTTTCTGTCAATAGTTGTTCAGTTAATTGTGATTTGGCATGAGAGGATGAACTCAAGCCCTTCTACTTTGCCATCTTATCTGGGGATTGATTCTCAGAAAATGATTTTATTAGTTGGTATAATGAAGCTTATGAAATTCAATATTGTTTTAATAAAATCTTTTAGCAAACTAGGCAAATAATACCTTAATGGTGAAACATAATCATAACTTACTATGAGGATGGATAAGCACTAACACTGATTTTTACCAACACTGTCCTAGAGATTCTAGCCCACATAATAAGAGGAGGAAAAAAATTACAAGGTTTTGAAAAGAAGAAATAGAACAGTCAATAAACAAACTGATTAAAAAGTTTCTCAAGATAGACAACTACAGAGGATATGCAAAACAAAACTATTTTTGGAAGATTAGATGGATTAGTAAGGTTACTAGATATAAGATTATATAAAAACTCAGTAAGTTTGTACACAATAGCAAAAAGTAGAATAATTACAAAGTACAACAAAAGACAGATGGTAACTAAAAGTCTTAAAAATGGATGACTTTTATGAGAATATATACAGATAGAAAATCTCAATAATAAAGGGTACTGTTGGTGGGAATGTAAATAAGATATAGCCGTTATGGAGAACAGTATGGAAATACCTTAAAAAACTAGGAATAGAACTAGTATATGACCCAACAATCCCACTACTGGGCATAAACCCTGAGAAAATCATAACTGAAAGAGATATATGTACCCCAGTGTTCATTGCAGCACTTTTTACAATAGCTAGGGCATGGAAGCCACCTAGATGTTCATTGACAAATGAAGGGATACAGAAATTGT
>ML661889.1:2432187-2461321 GCA_007570785.1 Antilocapra americana | reverse complement strand
ACTTCCATTCAACTTAATGTTGGAAGTACTAGCTGGAGCAATTAGGCTAAGGGAAAAAAAGAAAGCATCCAAGTTGGAAATGAAGAAGTGAAACTGTTGATTTTGCAGATGACGTGATATTTTCAAAACCCTGAAGACTTCACCAAAATAACTGTTAGAACTAATCAACACATTAAATTCATAGGATATAAAAGCAATATATGGAGATCTGTGGTATGTCTATATACTAAAAATGAATTATCAGAAAGAAATTAAAGCTGATTGCATCAAAAATAATGAATATATAAGAATAATTTAGCCAAGGAGGTGTAAGAGCTGCACACCAAAAATTGTAGGAAGAAATTAAAGGGGAAAAAATGGGAAGATAACTGAGTTCATGGATTGGAAGGTTTAATATTGTTAAAAGGGGAAAAGGAGAGTCTCTTCAATTAATGGTGTTTGGAAAACTGGACAACCATGTACAAAGGACTAAAACTAGACCATTATCTTATATCATTACACACAATACAAAATGCAAAGATTTGAATTTAATACCTGAAACCATAAAATTCCTAGAAGAAAAATAGGTGGTAAGCTTCTTGACATTGATCTTGAGAATGATTTTATGAATTTGACACCAAAAGGCAAAAAACGCAAAATAAACAAGTAGGACTATATCAAACTAAAAACCTGCACAGCAAAAGGTACTGTCAACAAAATGAAAAGGGAAACTCCTGAATGGGTGAAAATCTTTGCAAATAATATATCTGATAAAGGATTAATAAGCAAAATATGTAACAAACCGATAGGACTGAATACTAAGAAAAAAATTTTAAAAGTGAGCAGAAAATCAAAACAATGAAGTAATACCTAACACTGGTCAGAATGGCCATCATTAAAAGTGTACAAATAACAAACGCTGGAGAAGGTGTGGGGAAAAGAGAACCCAAGCACCGTTGTGGGCATGAAAATTGGTGCAGCCAGTATAGAAAAGAGTATGGAGGTTCCTTAAAAAAATACAAATAGAGCTGTCATATGACCCAGCAATCTCACTTCTAGCGTATCCAGAGAAAACTCGAATTTGAAAAGATATATGCACTTCCCTGGTGGCTCAGATAGTAAAGGATCTGCCTGCAATGCAGGAGACCTGGGTTTGATCCCTGGGTTGGGACGGTCCACTGGATAAGAGAATGGCTACCCATCCCAGTATTCTTGCCTGGAAAATCCCATGGACAGAGGAATCTGGTGGGCTATAATCCATGGAGTTGCAAAGAGTCGGACACAACTTAGCGACTAACACTTGCACTTTTCACATTCATGGCAGCACTGTTTACAATAACCAAGACATAGAGACAACCTAAATGTTTACCAACTGAGGAATGGATAAAAATAGATGTGGTTACATACACACACACACCATGGTACAATATATACAATATACTACTCAGCCATTAAAAAAGAGAGAAATAATGTCATTTACAGCAACATGGATGGACCTAGAGATTATCATACTAAGTGAAATAAGTCAAAAAAAGACAAATACCATATGATACCACTTATCTTTGGAGTCTAAAATATGACACAAATGAACTTAACTACAAAGTAGAAATAGACTCAGACACAGAGAATCAAAAATGGTAGTTGCCAAGGGGAAGAGGTATGGAGGAGGGATGGTTTGGGAGTATGGGATTAGCAGATGCAAACTATTATATATAAAATGGATAAATAAGAAGCTCTTACTGTATAGCATATGGAACTATGTTTAATATCCTATAATAAATCATAATGGAAAAGAATATGAAAAAGAATGCATGGAATGTAAAGTCAAGTGGGCCTTAGGAAGTATCACTACAAACAAAACTACTGGAGGTGATGGAATTCCAGTTTAGCTATTTCAAATTCTAAATGATGATGCTATTTAAGTGCTGCACTCAATATGCCAGCAAATCTGGAAAACTTAGCAGTGGCCACAGGACTGGAAAAGGTCAGTTTTCATTCCAATCCCTAAGAAAGGCAATGCCAAAGAATGTTCAAACTACTGCACAATTACATTCATCTCACACACTAGCAAAGTGATTGCCAAAATTCTCCAATCCAGGCTTCAACAGTATGTGAACTGTGAACTTTCAGATATTCAAGCTGGATTTAGAAAAGGCAAGAAATCAGAGATCAAATTGCCAACATCTGCTGAATCATTGAAAAAGCAAGAGAGTTCTAGAAAAACATCCACTTCTGCTTTATTGACGGTACCAAAGCCTTTGACTGTGTGGAACACAATAAACTGGAAAATCCTGAAAGAGATGGGAATACCAGACCACTTGACCTGCCTCTTGAGAAGTCTGTATGCAGGTCAGGAAGCAACAGTTAGAACTGGACATGGAACAACAGACTGGTTCCATATAGGAAAAGGAGTACATCAAAGCTGTATATTGTCACCCTGCTTATTTAACTTCTATGCAGAGTACATCATGAGAAACGCTGGGCTGGATGAAGCACAAGCGGGAATCAAGATTTCCAGGAGAATTATCAGTAACGTCAGATATGACACCACCCTTATGGCAGAAAGTGAAAAAGAACTAAAGAGCCTCTTGTTGAAAGTTAAAAGAGGAGAGTGAAAAAGTTGACTTAAAGCTCAACATTCATAAAACTGAGATCATGGCATCTGGTCCCATCATTTGATGGCAAAGAGATGGGGAAACAGTGTAAGACTTTATTTTTGGGGGCTCCAAATCACTGCAGATGGTGACTACAGCCATGAAATTAAAAGACACTCCTTGGAACGAAAGTTATGACCAACCTAGACCGCATATTAAAAAGGAGGGATGTTACTTTGCTAACAAAGGTCCGTCTAGTCTAGGCTAATGGTTTTTCCAGTGGTCATGTATGGATGTGAGAGTTGGACTATAAAGAAAGCTGAGCACCAAAGAATTGATGCTTTTGAACTGTGGTGTTGGAGAAGACTCTTGAGAGTCCCTTGAACTGAAAGAACATCCAACAAGTCCATCCTAAAGGAGGAGATCAGTCTTGGGTGTTCATTGGAAGGACTGATGTTGAAGGTGAAACTCCAATAGTTTGGCCACTTGATGCGAAGAGCTGACTCATTTGAAAAGACCCTCATACTGAGAAAGATTGAAGGTGGTAGGAGAAGGGGACGACAGAGGATGAGATGGTTAGGTGGCATCACTGACTCAAATGGACATGAGTTTGCGTAAATTCCAGGAGTTGGTGATGGACAGGGAGGCCTGGTGTGCTGCAATCCATGGGGTCACAAAAAGTTGGACACAACTGAATGACTGAACTGAACAACTGAATTGTTTTGCTGTATGGTAGAAAGTAACACAATATTGTAAATCACCTATATGTCAATAAAGTAAATTAAAAATAAATAAAAAGGGAGCAGAGAGTCTAAATGGTTATTTTTATAAAGTGAATGTGCGGATGCCAACAGTTACATGAAAAGATTTTAAACATCACGAGTCATGCAGGAAGTACAAATCAAAGCCACAGTGAACATATCTTATCTCATACCTGGTAGAATGACTATCATGAGTAAGAGAAAAATATCAAGTGTTGGCAAGAAAAGGAAACCCTTATGCCCTCTTGGTGGGATTGTAAGTTGGTGCAGCCACAATGGATAACAGTTGGAGGTTCCTCAAAAAATTAAAAATAGAACTACCATATAATCCAGAAGTATACAAAAAAGGTCTTAATGACTGCAGTATTCACGATGGTGTGGTCACTCACCTAGAGCCAGACATCCTTGAGTGTGAAGTCAAACGGGCCTTAGGAAGCATCACTACAAACAAAGTTAGTGGACGTAATAGAATTCTAGCTGAGCTATTTCAAATCCTAAAAGATGACGCTGTTAAAGTGTTCCATTCAATATGTCAGCAAATTTGGTAAACTTAGCAGTGGCTATAGGACTGGAAAAGGTCGGGTTTCATTCCAATCCCTAAGAAGGGTAGTGTCAAAAAATGCTCAAACTACCATACAATTTCACTCATGTCACATACCAGCAAAGTTATGCTCAAAATCCTCCATGCTAGGCTTCAGCTGTATGTGAACCAAGAACTTCCAGATATGCAAGCTGGGTTTTAGAAAAGGCAGAGGAACAAGAGATAAATTTGGAAACATATGTTGGATCATAAGAAAGCAGGGGAATTCCTGCTTCATTGATTATGTGAAAGCATTTGACTGTGTGGATCACAACTGTGGAAAACTATTAAGAGATGGGAATACCAGACTACTTTATATATCTCCTGAGAAACCTGCATGCAGGTCAAGAAGCAACAGTTAGAACCGGACCTGGAACAAAGGACTAGTTCAAAACAAGGAAAGGAGTACGTCAAGGCTGTACATTGTCACTGTGCTTATTTAATTTATATACAGAGTACATCATGCTAAATGCCAGGTTGGATGAAGCACAAGCTGGAATAAAGATTTCTGGGAGAAATATCAATAACATCAGATAAACCTATGATACCACCCTTATAGCAGAAAGCATAGGAGAACTAAAGAGTCTCTCAATGATGGTAAAAGAGGAGAGTGAAAATCTGGCTTTAAACTCAACATTTTTGAAACATGTAAATTATCATATGTGAAGTCAATCGCCAGCCCAGGTTTGATGCTTGATACAGGGTACTCAGGGCTTGTGCACTGGGATGACCCAGAGAGATGGAATTGGGAGGGAGGTGGGAGGGGGGTTCTGGAAGGGGAACACATGTACACCCATGGCAGATTGATGTCAATGTATGGCAAAACCAACACGATAATGAAAAGAAAATGGATACATTGTATAAAAAAAAAAACCTCAACATTCAAAAAAACTAAGATCACAGCATCCAGCCCATCACTTCATGGCAAACAGATGGGGAATTAATAGGAAAAGTGACAGATTTTATTTTCTGGGCTCCAAAACCACTGTGGACAGTGACTGCAGCCATGAAATTAAAAGATCCTTGCTCCTTAGAAGAAAAATTCTGACAAATGTAGACAACATATTTAAAAAGCAGAGACATTACTTTGCCAACAAAGGTCTGTCTAGTCAAAGCTATGGTTTTTCCAGGAGTCATGTATGAATGTGAGAACTGGACAGTAAAAAATGCTGAGCACCACAGAACTGATGCCTTCGAGTTGTGGTGCTGGAGAAGACTCTTGAGAGCCCCTTGTACAGGAAGGAGATCAAACCAATCAATCATAATGGAAGTCAACCCTGAATATTCATTGGAAGGACTGAAGCTCCAATATTTTGGCCATGTGACATGAAGAACTGACTCATTTGAAAAGACCCTGACGCTGGGAAAGATTGAAGGCAGGATAGAAAGGGGCGACAGAAGACAAGATAATTGGATGGCATCTCCGACTCAATGGATGTGAGTTTGAGCAAACTCTGGGAAATAGGGAAGGACAGGGAAGCCTGGCATTCTACAGTCCATGGGGGTCACAAAGAGTTGGACATAACTGAGTGACTGAACAACAACAATTGGTACAGGATAAACAGACCAATGGGACAGAATAGAGTCCAGACAGAATTGCAAATATGTAAGTGCTTGATTTATAAAGCCACTGCTGAAAAATGTTTCTAAACCAATGTCTGTAAAATTGCCATTGCCTTAAAGGCTTCCCTCATAACTCCACTGGTAAAGAATCCACCTGCAATGAGGGAGACCTGGTTTCAGTCCCTTGGTTGGGAAGATCCCCTGTAGAAGAGAATGGCAACCCACTCCAGTATTCTGGCCTGGAGAATTCCATGGACTGTATAGTCCATGGGGTCAGCAAGAGTCAGACATGACTGAGAGACTTTCACTTTAAATGCTAATATATCTAATATTCATATTAGTTTGAAAGATATTATCATACCATTTTATAAACAAGAAGAATACAAATTTTATCTCATTTTAAAGTAAATACTCTATTTTTCTAAATATTGAAAGGACTTCACAATCTTTTCAGAACAAATCAATTTTGACATGTTTTTTTTAATTTTCATTCAGTAAAATGACATTTTGATTATCACATTAGTCCCTAAATATATGTTAAGTGAGATTTACTGGAATAATAACTTTAAAGAGATTATATGGACATAACTGAAATGATTTTTAATTTCTAAGATATTGCAAAATCTCATTATTAATTTCTATATTCACATACAAACATTAAAATGTTAAACTTATTTACCTCCAGGGAATATCTAAGAGGTTGGATCTTCCTAAATATACAGTTTTCATATATAATACCATCTTGCAAACATTTGAACTTCCCAGAAACCACAGGGAAAAGAATACTCCTTCAACACCTAAACCAACCACATTCCCTTTAGAGTAAAATAATTTTCTAAGGAAATGTTTCTTTCTGTAACTACAATTAAAATATATCAGCCTTGTTCTTAGTGTAGCTATCTGATCTTTCTATACTTTTGTGGGAGGTTGAGGCAAACATTCTTTGAGGAGTCAAAATTGCTTCAACCTAGAGATAGACTCTCAGGGAGAATGTAATAGGCTGACGAGAGACAGTCTTTTGGTAGCATATAGGTATAGCTGAATATCAATGAAAATTTAGAAAGTAGAACAGGTTTCTTTTCAGTTGAGAGTTACAAACAGTATCCTCTTGTATCTTCCTGGTGTCTCACAGTAAAAGGGAGATAATTTCAAAATTTCCTCAGCCAATATAGTAATATGACAGGAACAAATGAAAAAAGCTTGTATGATTAAAAAAAATCAAAGAATTACTAAAACAAAAAAAATCACTATAATTATAATATTTGATTATTATTATCAGAAATAATATTTGAAACTTTTTGTAAGTAAATCTCAAAAAAGTTTGAGATCAGATTTTGTGGAGGCATTTTTCTGTAAGCAACTTGTCATCTTACGTTGTTTTGCCTACACTGTAGTCTCAGGCTCACATCCTAAGGGAAACGTGTGCTGCATCTTCAGCTTGATATGAGCTCTAGTGCCTCACCATGGGCCTTCCTTGGTAGTAACTCAGCTGGTAAAGAATCCTCCTGCAGTGCCGAAGATCTGCGTTCGATCCCTGGGTTGGGAAGATCCCCTGGAGATAGGAACGGCTGCCTATTCCAGTACTCTGGCCTGGAGAATTCCATGGACTGTAATAGTCTATGGGGTCGCAAAGAGTCGGACACAACTGAGTGATTTTCACTTTCACCTCCCCACAGAGATGGGTATTCTCTGTCTGCCAAAGGAGTCTAGGGAGAGGTGTCAGAGCAAATGATTGATTCGGCACAGGTGTAGAGACTGAGGCTAGAGTTTTCCATTCAAATTGAATCAGAACTCGATGAAAACAAAGTCACAAAGCTAAAGTTTGAGGAGAACTGACCTTGAAACATGCTGGGCAAGAGATGTCACAGGAGCACTTCTAATCCCGGGGCTTGCTGCCACCGGCTTGCTGACACACATTATCCCTGCCAACTCACTAGGATTCAGCGATTCAGGCAGGAATCTTGACTTGAGCTCTCACTCCACCATTCATGATAGGATCTTGGGTGAGCCACTTTCCTTCCCTCTACACCTCAGTTTCCTTAAGTCCATAATCAGGATTAAAATAGCTGTCATAATTATCTTGGGGGATTGTTCTGAAACAAAAATATAATGGCAAGGGAGCATTCCTCAGGAACATGATCTTTATCTTTGTACATGTTTAAAAGTATCAGGTACTGCTGGAACAGGTCTTGAGGTGGGGAAGAAACTGAGTCAAATTTTGAATCTACTAATACTCTGGGTCAGATGGCATGATGGGCATTCAGGATAAAGAGGTGAGAAATTACTGGGGCTTCTTCAAGGTGAAAAGTATAGACTACATAATACCCATGAATTTCCAGAGTCACTCCATGCAAAAGTATGTATGCACTTCTACCTCGCTGAGTCAGGGCTGAACCCATGTGGCTTGCTTTGGACAATAAAATGTGAATGGAGATCGTGTTATTTGTTCCTTGCAGAAATGGTAAGTTTCAGCATGTAGGTTTCCTCTCACTCTCTTACTTTTTCCATGCTTCTCACATTATGGACAAATGTTGAGATCCCTCAAAAAAAGACCCATGGCTTGATTAAGGCATGCGTTTTAAGGTCTCTAAGGGTTTAGGATTTGTTTCTGTAGAATAATCAAACTTAACTGATATAACAATGAAATGATATTTTCATAAAGCTAAATTCGTTCAATTAAAAGAACTGGACTTTATTCTGAGTTTACATTCTTCCTACATTTTTTTCTGTGATAAAATATCATTTCATGTATGAAATGATTATCACTCTGTTAGGGATAGAATTCCAAAATGCTGGAATTATGCAAATATTAATACAAAAAGTTAAATAAACACAATAAAAATATAACATATGATTGCCAGTTTAGGAGAGATCAATCCCAGTTACTGCCAAAGTATGCCTTCAAAAGATTTACTCATTAAGCCTATGTCATAGCACTTCAGAGTTTCTATATCATAATACAACTCAATTGGGTTTTGCATTGGGAATCATGATAGCTTTAGAAACACAGTCTCTGAATATCTCACTGAGAGGATCTTCTATGGATAGTACATGTTATCAGATGACGTGTACTAGGTGGCTGCCTTATTTTGTAAAGGGATTTCAAGACCATATTATAATTCACTGCCTTCAAGCATGTGCCCAAGGATTTTAAGTGGTATAAAAACTGGTCTGTAATTCCTATATAATTAAAAGGCTTCTGATCAAATACCAAACAGTCCAAGACTCAAGTCTGTTTGAAAAAGGTTTTGGACCAGAAGACTCAATTTTGAGAAAAGTAAGATAAAATTCTAGATGTACAGTACAGACTGTTACGACATCAAGAGTTTCCCATAATGAGTGGATTAGACTGAAGGTGAGGAACAAAGAGAGGAAGTAAGAAGGTTGAAAATTGTCAGAATGGGTACACCTTGTCATTTGCCAATTCATAATTATGAAGGTCTCCCTACAGCCCTGCTGAGTCTTTGCACTGCTAATTCCTTGCGTTTTGCTTTTCTTTTAGCCTTTCTTAGGTAGCTAATCAAAAACAAAACAAAATAAAATGCTCTCCAATATGCTAAACAATTGTCTCTGACATAAGAAAACATCAGAAAAGACACTAAACAGTTGTCTAATCCCAGAGGAAGATCTTGTTTAAGTGAAGGGCTTATAGCAGAAACCTTGGAAATCTCAGAGAGTGGAGTTTTATTGTCAGAACTTCGATAAAAGTGCAGCCAAGATCCTGGGAGCATTAAATAAAAATTACCAACAAGCTGTCTTCAGTGCACTCCGCTGAAAGGAAGGGCAAACGTGAGCAAGTAGTGTTTGCACATCAGTCAAAACTCTGACAGCTACCCTGTGAAGTCTGACGGGCTGCCATGTGCTCAACTACCTAAGATACTCTTAACTGAACCATAAAAAGACAAATAAATTAGTAATTGTATCCCTCCTGTCATTGTCCTTTATCGTGAACTTCTCAAGCTGTTGGTTAACATTGGAATGATCTATCAATAACTTCTTCACTTTTTTATATAAGACAGACACTTGATTTTTTTTTCCAATTTCTTTTTTGAATTGATTTAAGAAAATGATACAGATACTGCCAGCTCTGGACCTCTCCGACTTCCTGCTCTGCCTCCTCCCACTAGGAAATCAAACCAGTAAGATTAACATAATCTTTCTTGGAATTGACTGATCTTTTTAAATAGATCCCATGATAGACATGTGTAAAAATCAATAACAGACTCCTCATTTGTCAAAGCTAATGACTAAACTCATTTTGAAGTTCAATAGTGGTTACCGAAGAGTGGCCACACATTATATATCTAATCCTGTAGGTCCCTCCACTCATTCTGCTGAGTGGAAAAAAAAGAAGCTTTGTTACTCGAGGCACAACAGAAAAAGCTCGTGTTTCCATTTGAATATGTTCATTTTTCCTCCAAAGCATGACTATTTCTTGATCAAGCTAATATGTTAGAGAAAGAAAATGAAGAATCAATCTTAACTATTTGTAATGCCTCCTCCATTTTAAAACCAATTTGATTGTAAGTTCCTTCAATTATAATCTTAACTCCTTGAGGTTATGGGCCATGTCTTACATATTTTTAATATCCCCAGAGAGACGAACATAGAAACTGGGTCACAGGTTAGCACAAAATAAAGATTTGGTTGAATTAAACAGAATGAAATTATCCAATACCTTGGTCCATGGCATAGCAGTTACCTCAGACCAGACATTCATATCTACTGAGAGCAAAAGAGGCAGATTTCTAGCAGACCCTTCTTTTGATAGATGCCTTGCATCACAGGGTCATTTAACCAGTGTTTGCTTCTGAGGTGTTCTTGTTACCTCCCACAAAACTTTTCCTGAATTTGCAAAAAGGTGAAAACTGACAAGTTTTAATATAATGCCCTCCTCCCTTTTAAACATCATCTGATTGCAGGTATATGCCAGCAACAAAACATCCTAAAATCCAGAAGAGAGATGTGAATGAAACACACGTAGCCCCTAATGAACTAAGATTAGATTTTCTAGTCATTAATAAAGGCAACAACTTATATCTGCATAATGCTCTCCATAGAGTCTTTACATATACCACGTCATTTCCCAACTCCATCTCAGGATACTTAATATTTCTTTCATTTCCCTAGAAATTCCAAATTATGGTTTACTGTTCTGTATTCCTTATTTCATCAGTCAGTTGCCTTTTCCTGGGCTCCAAGCTGTATATTGCATTGCATGCCCATTGGACACAGCCATCTCATGGAATCAATAGGTCAGATACAATTTGAAACTCCCTAGGTAATGGATTTTAAAAACTGCTTGAGGGTGGGGGAGAGAGACAGGAGGAAAAGGAATCCACAGAAACAATAACTGAAGTGGCGTGATACATTCATGATGGGAGCGGGAGAACTCCTGTTCTTTATAATAGCTTCTCAGGGGAGAAGCGGCCCTTTTCCAGAAGGAGGTGTCTTGGGAATAGCAGAGGTACTGCCATTCCATTCTTTTGATGAACAGAAACCTTATCAGTGCAATTCCCCTTGAGAGTTGAAGGGAGAAGGAAGGAGTTTAAAGACTCTTGAAACATGTGGGTTGCAAGCAGAGGGAAGCGCAGCATTTGTCTGGTTCATTTGGAACGTCTCTTGCAAAGGGGAGGGTATCCTGCCAAATTCAGGGCCCTCTCAGAGCTCACAGATGCTGACAGCTGATCTGAGCTCTGTGCATGAGTTTGTTCTTGCCAAGGGAGAGAGGGAGCAATGAAGTGAAAAGGATGTTGAATGAATTAAATACAAAATATAAAAACAAAAATGCTTGCCTTCAACAACGTAAATATCACCATGTGATAGTTTTCATTTGCAGCTGTGAAATGAGGATGTCAAAGCATCAGTCATTAATAAGAAGCATAAATCACTGTGACTTTAGAGTAAGACACAGACACCTTGCAGCTTCTAATTATTTTTCGAAGCTCAAGGTATTGCACAGCTCTCTCTCTCTCATCACCATGAGACTCGGAGATTGGAAAAATCAAGGAAGCAGGTGAAACTTAGGTCTCACATCCTGAGTTTGTGGCATTTATGAGGCAAAATAGGTTTTCCCCCCCATTTGTGGACTCCTCAAAGCCTTAATTAACTGGTGGCATAGGAGGAGCAGTCTAAAGCCATTCCACGTCCAAAAATAGGCTGTTTATATGGTATCAAAAAATCTGAGTTTTTAATGAAAAGCATTGTGGTGTTATTAATATCTCTCATTTTTATTCTGTGTGTTTTCATATGTGTGTGTGTGTGTGTGTGTGTGTGTGTGTGTGTACATACCACAGTGGCTTTATCAAACAAGGGTCTGTTTCCTGCTCATAGCCATGTTCACCATGGGGTGGTGGTAGCTCTGCTCTTTGTCACCACACAGAGAGCAGGGCAGGGCTGATGGAAGCTCTACTGAAACATTTACCCCCACGATCACTGAATCAGAGGAAAGAGATGATAAGACTCATGTGCAGGCTGTCAATGTTTCACCTTAAAGTGACATGTTTAATTTACTCACGGTTTGGTGACCAAAGCACAAATCATACCTACTTTTTTTTTCAAAAAGGCTTATTGTGGTATAATTGATATACCATAAAACTTACCCATTTTAAGCATTCAATGACTTAGTAAGTTTACAGAGCTGCATGCCCTTTACCTCAATCACATTTTAGAACATATTTCTCATCCCCCAAAGATTCTGCACATTCGTCAATTCCCCATTCCCACTCTAGGCCCACGCAACCAATGGTCTCCTTTCAGTCTCCACAGATTTTCTTTCTCCACACATTTAAGATAAATAGAATAAAATAACTGGCCTTTTTCACCAGGCTTTTTTCATTTAGTATAATGTTTTTAAGGTGCATTCACAACACAATGTATATTAGTAACTGTTCCTTTTTATTGCCGAGTATTACTCTACTGTACTAATATTTTACATTTTGTGTATCCTTTCACTCACAGATAGACATTTGGAATGTTTCCACTTTTTAGCTATAATGAATAATACTGCTATCTTTGTATACAAATTATTGTGTGGAAATATTTCCCTTTTATTAATACAAAGAAGCATTTAATAATAGTGTAATAAGATGGGGAAATTTTTATTCTCCATTAACTCCTTTTAAGGAGACAGTAGTTTTTGAGACATGTGAATAAGAGTTAGGGTAGAGGTCTGTTCAAACTTCCTACTTTAAATCCACTGCTGCCTGGTATCAAACTTCCCAAAGAGAAAAGAAATCAGAGAATCTGGACACTGTCTCTGGGAAGAGAGTGAGGGACAGGTAGGGGACAGTTGAAACACTAGATAAGGATGGGGTTGAAAATAAAATTGGGAGAGGAAGGCAACCATAGCTAAGATGGAAATTTGTTATTAAGTTATGTATTGTGATATGCATATTAC
Source organism: Antilocapra americana (assembly GCA_007570785.1). Lineage (NCBI taxonomy): Eukaryota > Metazoa > Chordata > Mammalia > Artiodactyla > Antilocapridae > Antilocapra > Antilocapra americana. The sequence continues at coordinate 2,448,445 of ML661889.1, read as the reverse complement.
TCAACTAACTGTGTCACTCAAACTCTTTGGTAATAGCTACATTTTTCAGTAAGATTTGTGTGTAGGTAGCTCCTTTGGAAGGAATTCCAATGGGAACTGACTTTTATGTCAGTGGATATAGTGGACATTTTTGCTTATGTACCAAAAGTCAGTAGTCTCTTGTTCTCCTTTCTTAACAATATCCAGATTTCATTCTGGCATTCATCCTTCAATCACAGTTCCTGTGCTTGAGGAAGAATAACTCCACCCATACAGTACGTTCTGTTTTCCTGCCCATAGTTGTGGCTTCAATAGTGGTGGCACTAGTGATAAAGAATCCACCTGCTAAGGCAGAAGATATTAGAGATGTGGTTTCAATCCTTGGTTCTGGAAAATCCCCTGGAGTAGAAAATGGCAACCCACACCAATATTCTTGCTTAGAAAATTCCACGGACAGAGGAGCCCGGTGGGCTAGTCCATGGGGTCGCGAAGAGTCGGACACAACTGAGCATGTGCTCAGATCCTAACCGTATCTAGTACAGTCAGAATGAGGTTCAGGAACTTTGCCGGAATTCTAACAGGAAAGCCCTCTCACATGGGCTTGAACAAATGATAATGCAGCTCTGGTTGTGTCCTATGACCATGAGGGAGTCAGGTTTAGATGAAGCTTATACTTAAATAGCAGAGCACAGAGGTAATGATGTGGGGATGCTGGGTTAACTAACCTTCACTTCTCAATTTAGTTTTCCTGATAGGTAATTCAGGAAAGCACCCTTAATATTTAAGCCTCTTATCGTTTGAGTTGAAATTCTTATTATTTGCAACATAAATATCCTCAACTGACATATGTTTGGACTAAAACTATACACAGTACAAGGTTTTAGTGGGCAGAAGCCATGGGATCTTGAGATTATAAATTTTCAAAATTAGCAGATAATGTAAGCTGTGGAAATTTTCTGGATCCCAGGCCAATGTATACCCTGAAATCCAAAGGGCAGGAAGGCCCCAGCTGATATATAGGTTACTTTCATTTCTTTCCCACAGTGTTTTTGAAACCAATCTGGAGTGGACAATGAAGAGCTAAAAATACTTTGACCCATCTCTGTGTTACCTGGGGAACTGTACTCTTTGATCCTATATGGCAGTAGGGACCTTTTAAAAGGAGAAAATCAGAATGTGCCAAGGAGACAAGATTTGTTTCCCTCCCCAGCTGTCTGACTAAATGAGTCTCCTCGTCCTGTTTATTAGAGAATCCTGTGCACCTGTCTTAAGACTACTGCTGCTGCTGCTAAGTTGCTCAGTCGTGTCCGACTCTGTGCGACCCCATAGACGGCAGCCCTCCAGGCGCCCCGGTCCCTGGGATTCTCCAGGCAAGAACACTAGAGTAGGTTGCCATTTCCTCCTCCAATGCATGAAAGTGAAAAGTGAAAGTGAAGTTGCTTAGTCGTGTCCGACTCTTAGCGACCCCATGGACTGCAGCCTACCAGGCTCCTCTGTCCATGGGATTTTCCAGGCAAGAGTACTGGAGTGGGGTGCCATTGCCTTCTCTACTTAAGACTGCACTTAACACCTGTACTCATCGTGTGTTTACCTTCTTATCACCCAAACGAACTGGGAATCCTTGAGGATAAAGACTGTGCTACTGCTCTATTTTTAGCAACTAGCAAAGCATCAGAACAGTAATGGGACACTCAGTAAATTTGCATAACTGAATGAGTTTACACACCTAAATTATTCCTTCAAAACCATAGTCTTTCTTATAAGAGACAGCCTCATTGGAGAGTGGAAAGAGAAACAATGCAAAAAGCAGTGATAGGTAAAGTTAATGTATTTCTACTTCAGATAGTAACTAGAAAATCTAAATAAAATCTAGGGGGAAAAAATTGTTTCAAGTCGGCAGGGAGCTTCCAGGGAGTTCATAACTTGAGGGGCCAAAATTCTAGAGTTCACTGAGTTGATCCCAACAGTCTGCTTACTACTTTTCTCCTTGAGACATATGTCAGTTCTTAAGCAGTACAGGATAGAAGGCTGAGAAGCCAGTAAAAATGTTAACTGCTAAGAGGAGAAGTATAAGCAAAGTTTTGATGACCCCATGACATTAAGGAGACAAAAATCAGATTTAGGATTTAAGATAACCAGGATTTAAGAGACTTGCATCTTGGAGAAAAGAGAGGTATAGGGAAGCAAGCTTGACACTCCACACTAGTTTCCCTTTTGAATAATTTGATAATTCTTAGTTGTGTGGTACAAAAGACAACCAAAAAAGTCAATAAAACTTGTGACTGTTCTCAGTGCGTCAAAGAGAAAAATGTGAGTTCAGGATCCAGCAAATATGAAAGGCCCTAATAAACACTCTAGAATATTCATTTGGGGTCCCTGGGGGCCTTCACCCTAGGAGTTGAGGTGAAATAGAGGTAGGATTGATATTAGGAGCTCTGAGACTCAGTCTGAAATCAAATCATTTTCCCACTGTGTTTAGATGTCTATTCTAGTTACTTACCAGAAGAAAAGGGAATCTTCTGCAGTGAGAGATAACACCCATTGTCTGTAATTTCTCAAATATAAAGTCTATCATTCAACAAAATTACCTAACATACCAGTAAAGAGGACCCAAAGAAAACATTGACAATAGAAACAGACCTACAACTAACTAGGACACTAGTTGAAAATGACTGTGGTTAATTCGTTCAATAAAAATGGGTAAAATGATGAAGAATTTCACTATGTATATTTGTATGTATATAATCTATAAAAATATTTCAGTGAAAATTCTGAAACTGAAAAATGCAGTCACTGAAACTACAAATTTAACATTTGGCTTTAATATCAGACTGGACAAAGAAAAAGAGATGAATATAAATTATTCAAACTCCCACATGGAGAGTAAAAAGAAGGAAGGTACAGAAAGTATCAATAGAGATAGATGGAACATGTGAGAAAAGGTCTACCTTATCAATATATGCAATTATAGTCCACAAAATGTAGGAGACAGAAAATGGACAGAATCAATTTTTAAAGAGAGTCCATGGAATTCTCCAGGCCAGAATACTGGAGTGGGTAGCCTTCTCCAGGGCATCTTCCCAACCCAGGTCTTCCGCACTGCAGGCGAATTCTTTACCAGCTGAGCCACCATATATAACCATATATATATAACCATATATATATATGGTTAAAATCAAAGATTTAACTGCAATTAGAGGGAAAAATGCACAATGCCTTCAGAGGAACAACATTAAGACTTATAGCCGGTTTCTCAACAGGAATGATGTGATCCAGAAGACAATAGAGTACTATCTTCAAAGTACTGGAACAAATTAAAACTTCAAGTTTAGGATTTTATATCTGATGATGATAATCTTCAATAGGAAGACAAAAATAAATTTCTAGGCACACATGTACAGCGACAGCTTATCTCCAATATATCCAAGTTGAAGTAAATACTAAAGGGAATTCTTGAAGTAAAAGGAAAAAGCGTTTCTATATTAAAACTCCAAGATGCAGGAAGGGATGACAATAAACAGATATGATTAAAATGTGGTATAATGACTGTGCAAAACAATTATAATGATGTCTTGTGAGATTTGAGATGTATTTACAATAGAATTGAAGTGCATGCCACAAAAAAGTGATGAGAGGAATACCCTAAAGGTTTTAGCATTACCTGAAAAGTGGCTAAAAATTACTAATTTATAAATCAGGTGAGACAAGCAGAAAACTAATATAAGATGATAGATTAAAAAGTTAATAACTACATCAAATGTAACTAGGCAATAAATGGTAAAGCATATTTAATTTAAATATATATATATATATGGTCCATGTGAGAGGTGCATCTTAAATACAAGGATGAAAGTAGGGCATTGAAAACAATATCCAAAAGAAAGCTGAATCAGATGAATATCCTAGGTAAGATTAAATATCAGAATTAAAGGGGAATATTTCATAATGATTAAGTTAAACCTATTTTCTAAAAAACAGCTAAACCTATAAGAAAAACAAAACAATTCTAAATTTTTATGTACCTAATAATGTAGCTCCCAAATATTTAGGCAAGATTCAACAATAAAATAAAAGAAGGAATATTTTATGATTAAGAGTTTGATTTACAAGGAGAAGATAAATATTCTAAGTTTTTCTGTATCTTAATACAATTTCAAAATATATAGGCAAAAAACAAAAGAAGAAATTAAAAAATCTGCAATCCTATTAGAAGACTATCAGTAACTGAAAATATGCCACAATAAGCAGACAATTCATGTGGAAATAGAAAATAACAAATAACAAAATTAACCTTATTGACACCCGTAAGGCATTCCTGAACAATAGGAGGGTATTCATTATTTTCAAGGGTATTCATTATTTTCAAGGGCACATGGAATTTTTTAACCAAAATGGATCGTACTCTGGGCTATGCAACAAGTCTTCAAAAAATTCTGAGAATTAAAATTATAAAGAGCATGTTCTCCAACCACAGAACAATACAACTGTTTCAGGGGAAATATGACTGGAGCCTACTCACTGTTGGTCACCGCAGGAGTGGCTGAAACTAGATATAGTTGAAGCATAAAGAGTCTGAAATGGTGCCTAAGGAGGTGTCCAATAGGCTTGGGTTTTTCTGTGCACAAGTATTTTTAGGTGTTAGGGTGAGTATTCATCATCTATTAACACTATCAGTTAATGGATAAGATTAGAATAGCTGGACTAGTCAAGGAGAACATGAGATTCATGTATAACACACACACCTGCTCTTAGAATAGTGGGAGAGCAGGTAGCATTTGGAATGACTCACTAAAGCATATGTAATTCTATCAACTCAGGTTAACCCTTTATTACTCTACCTTGTTTACTTGAGTGACTGTAAGTGAGACTCCAGCACCTAAACTCTGCTGGATACAAATAGAACTGGACTGGTTCCTTTTACTCCCTCTTGCCTTTTTAAAAGGGGTTCCCTGGTAGCTCAGACAGTAAAGAATCTGCCTGCAATGCAGGAGATCTGGGTTTAAGCCCTGGGTAGGAGAAGGAAATGGCAACCCACTCCAGTGTTCTTGCCTGGAAAATCCCAGGGACGGGGGAGCCTGGTGGGCTGCCGTCTATGGGGTCACATAGAATCTGAAGCTACTTAGCAGAAGCAGGGAAGATTACTTGGAGAAGGAAGGGATAATGACCTCAGTATCCTGACCTGGAGAATTCCATGGATAGAGAAGCCTGGTGGGCTACAGTCCGCGAAGTCACAATTAAGTTTGCCCTTTCACCCTTGGAGGCTTAGAAGGTATTTTTTTGCAAGGTAAGAAAGAAGTCTAAATGTTACTAATTCAGAGCGTGGGCTATGCAAGTTTTCATTCTATTACATCTAATCAAATAATTTAGGGTTAATTTATGGGGACCTGACTCTACCCACAAAGCCCATTTAATCTGTTTCCCAACTACCAGTTATTAATAAAAACAATGAATAATTAAAATGTAATTTGAAAGGACTGAAATAAAGGAATGTTTAACATGATGGGAAGCAGAGAGAAGCTGGTGAGAAATTCCTTGAGGTTGTGGGAGCTGTTAGGGAAACTTTCATTTGAACTGAGTCCCAGAAATTGATTAGGACTTTATAGATGGGTCTGAGCTTGTAAAGAGAAGGATGTTGACCACAAACAAGGGCACAGGCATTTGGACATCATGAAACATTCAAGGAATGGTGAGTCAGGGACTTGTCTACTGTGGGTACAGCATTGAGTGAATGACGGGAAGGAAATGAACAGAAAGAAATGTTGAGTGTAGATATGGAGAGTCTCACATAACTGGTTAGCATATTTGCATATTACTCTGCCTGTAAATAGGGTCAGTAGAGGTTTCTAGGTGAGGAAGAATCATGACTGAAGCAAAATTTTCCATTATATAATTCTAGTCACAATAAGGAAGATAGAGTGAGGAAAAATTCAAATCATGATTTATAGGCAAATTTCAGAAAAGCAATAAGAATTTAAATCTTAGCAGTGACAGTGAAAATGAACAGAATGAAGGTTATTTGGGATCATTTTGAAGGCAGGATTAAAGAGCTTGGTAACTAAATAGGGTGAGTGAGTGAAGAAAGTCAAGAAAAGTGTAGCATGGCCTCCAGAGTGGATGGAGATACTATTTGCCCACAGGGAGAATCCAAGAAAAGGATGAACTTGCAAAGGAGGAACCAGAAAGAAGTCTTGTGTCACAAAAGCTACACAGGTTGCAACAGAGGTGTTTTTTAGAAAGTGATGGAATTGGCTCTTCTAGGTAATTTATCTCCCAAGCTTAAGCCTCATTATGACTTTAATGTGAAGTTTATATTGGGATATACAGAGAGATTTTAAAAGACCAGGATGGTAGAATTGAAAATACATTAGATTGTAAATCAGAACTCACAGTCTTCATGAGCCACTTGGTTGACCTTGGAAAAATAACTTGATCTCCACAAGCAGCTATTTTGTAATTTATGGAAAGAGTAACTAACTGCTATCTCTTCCCTTCTCCCACTGTGTGTGAGGATTAAGTGAGGTAGTGAACTTTTAGTGAAAACTACAAGTTGTAGAAAAGAGTCAGACACATCTGAGCATGTACTGAGAGACAGATAAGGTGTAGAAAAAGTGATTTAGATAATATTTTGTTATAATCCCTTTGCTGTTCACCTGAAATTATCACAATATTTTTTGTAAATCTGCTATACCCCAATGCTTTGCCAACAAAGGTTCATATAGTCAAAACTATGGATTTTTCCTGTAGTCATGTACAGATATGAGAGTTGGAACATCAAGAAAGCTGAGCACCAAAAACTGATGCTTTTGAACTGTGGTGCTGGAGAAGAATCCTGAGAGTCCCTTGGACAGCAAGGAGATCAAACCAGTCAATCCTAAAGGAAAACAACTCTGAATATTTATTGGAAGGACTGATGCTGAAGCTGAAGCTCCAATACTTTGGCCACTTGATATGAAGAGCTGACTCACTGGAAAAGACCCTGATGCTGGTAAAGTGTGAGGGCAGGAGGAGAAGGGGATGACAGAGGACAAGATGGTTTGATGGCATCACTGACTCAATGGACATGAGTTTGAGCAAACTCAGGGAGATGGTGAAGCACAGGGCATCCTGGTGTGCTGCAGTCCATGGTGTCACAGAGTCAGACACCACTTAGCAACTGAACAACAACAATACCCCAATACAAAATAAAAAGCTTTAAAAAATTGAAAAAAAAAGACTTGATTCAAAATTTCTCAAAATATTTGCAGGGAAAGGGATTTAAATTCTATTGAAGCTTTAGTCACAGTGGGAGTTTTCTCTCTGTAACTTCTGAATACAGCAAATCTTTCCTTTGCTCAAATATTAAATCTATGAGGCTACAAAAGCAACATTACACATGGTATGCATTATAAAAACAAACCCTGAAACATTTGTCTGGGGCAAAATAAAAGAAACTGAAAAATTGACGATGTCAAGCATTTTTACTTAATGTGAGATATCCCCATTATTTCTTTTCCTTTTAATAAAGTTCACACTTAGTTGCTCTCTTGAAAACCAATTCCTCCTAAAGCTTCTCTCTTCATCTTTAATACGACTCTTCTCTGAAGCTCTCATTTCTATCCAGGCAGCATTATTACATATCTTACAAAATCGAACATTAGAGATTAATTTCATATGAAGTATATCTGATGGCTTTGGGGTTTCTCTGGGTACCAGTGAAGGCTACCCACTGGTGTCATAAAAGCTGTGTACATTTAATTAAAATGTAGACATTTCATTGGGTTTACTATGCAAGTAGGGCTTCTGGTCTATAAAGAAAAAAAAGTTAAAGGAACAAAATACTCTGTGGTGAGGGACAGGCAGCTAAGAGCAGCTGCGCTCAGGGTGGAGAAGGCTGACAAAGAGAAGAAGGTTCCCTGTAGATTAGTCACTCCTTCCAAACTCACCACACCTCTTTCCAAGCACTTCAAGTCAGAGAAAATCCCAAGTGTGTTTTTCAGTCCTTCTTGGTTGTTTATTCAGAAATCCCTAGGAAATCCTAAGCAGATACTTGTCTACTCTGTGGTGATTCATTTGGCATTTCATTCTCCCAAATAGCTAAATGATCCTTTCTACCCTTACTTCTCAACCTCATGGACTGTAGCCCACCAGGCTCCTCTGTCCATAGGATTCTTGAGGTAAGAATACTGGGGTGGGTGGCCATTCCCTTCTCCAAGAGATCTTCCCCATCCAGGGACTGAACCCAGGCCTCCTGTATTGCAGGTAGATTCCTTACCATCTGAGCCATCAGGGAAGCACTTTTCCCTGGCACTTCGCTAATACTGAGTAAACTTGAAGAGCTGCCAGTGTCAAGTTCAACATCCACAGCTTCTAAGCTTCACTGTATACAGCTGTGAGGAGTGGGTCAGGGGTTTTGAGTCTCTGGAGGGATAACTTTCTCTGAACGCCCCAGCAAATTAGGCTATTTCTATTTGCATACAAATATGCAAAATACTTTGCTTGACAAAAGTCTATCTAGTCAAAGCTATGGTTTTTCCAGTAGTCATGTATGGATCTGAGAGTTGGACGTAAAGTCTGAGCACTGAAGAACTGATGCTTTTGTACTGTGGTGCTGGAGAAGACTGTTGTGAGTCCTCTGGACTGCAAGGAGATCCAACCAATCAATCCTAGCTATTTCACTGAGTTTACTATGCAAGTAGGTCCTCTGGTCTTCTGTTTAAAAAAAAAAAAGTTAAAGGAATAAAATACTCTGTGGCAAGGGATAGGCAGCTAAGAATAGCTGAAAAGAGAGGAAGAGGCTGACAAAGAGACGGAGAAAGTTCCCTGTGGAACAGTCTCTCCTTCCCATTTTGCCAAGCCTCTTTTCAACCGCTTCAAGTCAGAGAAAATCCCAAGTGAAATTTCTGAATATTCATTGGAAGGACTGATACTGAAGTTCCAATACTTTGGCCACCTGATGCAAAGAGCCAACAATCAAAAAGACCCCGATGCTGGGAAAGGTTGAAGGCAGGAGGAGAAGGGGACAACTGAGGATGAGATGGTTGGATGGCATCAAGGACTCAAAGGACATGAGTTTGAGCAAGTTCTGGGAGAAGAGATGGTGAAGGACAGGGAAGCCTGGAATGTTGCAGTCCAAGAGGTCTCAGAGTCGGACACGACTGAGCAACTGAACAACGACTATTTTGCATTCAAGTAGTTAGTGGCCACAATGTGTTCTAAAAGTGGGAAGCAAACATTCTGTAAAATACCTCTATAAAAGTAGCACAGGACCTGTGCTAATCCATTTGGAGGAAGCGTGTAATAACAGTAATGATGGCTAACATTTATTTGTTACTATGTGCTAAACATGCATATAGTACTTCTAACCCTCACACTGTACCACCACACTGTAGCAAAGAGTGTAAGTTTTTAAGTGAGATGGAAATGATTTGAATGCTGGCTCCGTTCCTCTCTGAATCTGTTTCTTTCTAAACTAATATTTGGCTGGCAAGTTCTAAGTAATGCTTAAAGACTGAGCACATGCACACACACACACCCCTCTGTAACACATTATCTGGCACAAAGTGGCAAAGGGAGTTCCACAATATTAGCTTCCATCTTAGTCTTCAGGAAGACTATTTGGATCTTAATATTATTTTGAAAAAAATTCTCTAAGGATGGGAATTTTGAGATTTTGGGATTTCTGCACTGGTATTATCTATTTTATAGTTTTTTGTTCTATCCAATACAAAAATATGCATCATGTGAAAGAAATCATTGTATTATGTTAAGTAAGTCAGCATTTCTCTCATTTGGAATGCACCAGGGTACCCTGAATTAGAGCACCTCTTAAGCTAGTTACCGTGGTGTGCGAGTAAAAATAGGGAATGGGTAAAAGAAGTGTATTTCAACATTAACTCAATGTAGGGGTTCCAGGTTGGGGTGTGATGCATTAAGATCCTGAACCTACCTCCTCTTATAGACACACTGAATCCAGAGCTACATGTGGAAAATGTTTCTCTGAAAAAAAAAAAAAACAAACAAACTAAAAAAAACAGCTAAGAAGCTCCCACCCAGAGCTTCTCTCTGAGGAATGAAGGATTTGAAATCCACACAGGGCACCCCAACTTTTAAGACCTGCACCTGAGGGATGAGATCCTCAAACATCCAGCTTTGAAAACCAAAGGAGCTCATAGACACCAGACCCACGGCTACAGGGAACTGGAGAAATGACTGTGTGCTCAGGCTCTGTCCTCCAGAGCCCAGCCCAGGGGCAGCCTATTGAGAGGTACCCAGACTTATGTCAAGGTTATTTGTTTATCACAAAGCATTGGCCTGGTGGGCAGGCATCTAATCTAGCACACGCCTAGGGGCCCACTGGATTACCCTCTGGGGACGGAGGCTGGCAAGCACCATTTTTGTCCTCTTTGCTCACCAGTACCACCAGAAAGGAGCCTGTGCCCTCCTCTGGTGCCCCAACTTCTGTTTCTTCCACTGGTGATACCTCTAGACCACCTGGTTCTGTTGGCCCATGGAGCCTTCGCTCGTGGGTCCCACAGGAGAATAACCAACAGAGAAATATTCTCAAGTGATGACTACCCCCAGGGCACCTCAAGAGGAAACAGACTCAGGAGCCTAGTCTCTCTGTAAAAGGACTTATAATAGCTTATCTCCATAGTGGCAGGCTTCTGATTAAACACAGGTGGGGCTTCCCTGGTGGCTCAGATGGCAAAGAATCTTCCTGCAATGCAGGAGACCCGAGTTCAATTCCTGGCTTGGTAAGATCCTCTGGAGAAGGAAGTAACAACTCACTCAAGTATTCTTGCCTGGAGAATTCCATGGTCAGAGGAGCCTGGTGGGCTGCGGTCTATGGGGTCACAAAGAGTCAGACATGTCGAGAGACTTCCACTTTACCTTGGCTGACTTGATCCTTTGCAGAAGTCTCCAAGTGCAAGTGATTTGTTTTGCTTTTTTTTTTTTTTTTGTATCTCGCTCTGCTGGGATCCAGAGAACATATATCCGATATCTCTGGAGGGGGTTTTACACGCCTCTAGGTAAGCTTGCCTTCCTGCCTCCCGTGGGGCTATAAGAATCAGACAGCGAGTCTCAGCCCAGCTATCAGTCCTGGGGCCCTGCACAGACAGCACACTGAAACACATCCTCAGTATTTTTGCAAAAGAGGCCTTCTGCTTGTCCAAGAGCTTTGGCTTGAGAGGAAGGCTTCTGGTTCGGCGCACAGCTTGGGGCCTGCACAGGTGCACGCTGGGGCCAGAGGAGCCCAGCTCTGCAGGCTCTCTCAGCAGTTCTTTCCCCCTTCCTGAAAAGAACTCAACAAACATACACCAACATACACAAATGTCTAATCATCATCTTCTACATCTGGAACTAATATAATATTATATGCAATTAGACATCAATAAAAAATAAATGGGATTCCCAGGTGGTGCTAATGGTAAAGAGCCCACCTGCCAATTCAGGAGATATAACAGACTCAGGTTCGATCCCTGGGTTGGGAAGATCCCCGGGAGAAGAGAATGGCAACACACCCCAGGATTTTGGCTTGGGGAATTCCACAGAGAGAGAAGATGGTGGGCTATAGTCCACAGGGTCACAGAGTCAGACACAACTGAAGCAATTGCATACATGCGTGCACACACAAAAAATAAATTAAATTTTTAAAAATTTAATTAGGTCTTACTATGAAATTCTTGTTTGATCAGAATTACTTTTGTCCGGGGTATTTTTTTCTTTTGTTCTTATAGCTATCATCCCCAATCCTGGGAAGTCTGTGTAGTCTCCTCTGTTCTTTTTTCATACATGTAATACACAGCAGTCATGAGGAACTCTTGTCCCGCGTGAGGTCAGGAACTGTTCCAACTCTGAAGACTCTGGAGTAAGTGCTGAGGGATGTGGGTGTGGGCAAAACTGGAGAGAGGGACTGAGGTAGGGTCTTTCTGCTCACCCTACAGATGTTGATGTAGTTGGTCAAAGTGGTAAAGTCCCTCTGAATTATTCTCTGAAATTCTTAATCCTCCATTCTTGGATATTTCATTTCTCAAACTTTTACTAGTCTCATTTACTCTATTGGGGCCATCTCTAAGTTATCTATACCTTAAATATTGAAGAAGTTATTATTTTTAGTACATGTAACTCAACAGTGACTCTCAGAAGCTTTGATTTATTTAGGACACAGAAAAGATTACAGTTATAACTTTTTCTAAATGAATTTGAAAACTTCAAACTGAGACTCTCTCATTGCAATTTAGTGTTCATAAGTAAGTAAGTGTTAGTCATTCAGTGGTGCCCGACTTTTTGCAACCCCATGGACTGCAGACCACCAGGCTCCTGTGTCCACGAGATTTTCCAGGCAAGGATATTGGAGTGGTTTGCCATTCGCTTCTCCAGGGACGTTCCTGACCCAGGGATGGAACCCGGGTCTCCTGCACTGCAGGCAGATTCTTTACCAACTGAGCTACAAGGGGGTCCAAAAAAGCAGATCATCGCTTCTCCCCACTAGAAAAACTCACATATAGAAAAAAATAATTAAAAACACACAAAGTAAAGTGTCAGAAGAAAATGGTTTCCACAAGCTTTGTGTAACTACAATTTTCCACTAGGCACTATTCCTTTATTTAGATAAGAATTGAAGAACACATCATCTAAATTTTAAACATTACGATTTTATCTAAAATAAAAAGCAGTAAGCATCTAGCCACTATCAGTTCAGTTCAGTTCAGTCGCTCAGTCGTGTCTGACTTTGCAACCCCATGAACCACAACACGCCAGGCCTCCCTGTCCATCACCAATTCCCGGAGTCCACCCAAACCCATGTTCATTAAGTAAGTGATGCCATCCAGCCATCCCATCCTTCATCTTCCCCTTCTCCTCCTGCCCTCAATCCTTCCCAGCATTAGGGTCTTTTCCAGTGAATCAGCTCTTCACATTAGGTGGCCAAAGTATTGGAGTTTCAGCTTCAACATCAGTCCTTCCCATGAACACCCAGGACTGATCTCCTTTAGGATGGACTTGTTGGATCTCCTTGCAGTGCAAGGGACACTCAAGAGTCTTCTCCAATGCCACAGTTCAAAAGCATCAATTCTTCAGTGCTTAGCCTTTTTAACTATCCAACTCTCACATCCATACATGACTACTTGAAAAACCATAGCCTTGACTAGACGGACCTTTGTTGGCAAAGTAACATCTCTGCTTTTCCATATGCTATCCAGGTTTGCCATAACTTTCCTTCCAAGGAGTAGGTGTCTTTTGAGTTCATGGCTGCAATCACCATGTGCAGTGATTTTGGAGCCCCCAAAAATAGAGCCTGATACTTTTTCCACTGTTTCCCCATCTATTTCCCATGAAGTGATGGGACCACATGCCATGATCTTAGTTTTCTTTTTTTTTTTTTTTAAACTTTACTTTATTGTGTTGGTTTTGCCATACATTGACATGAAACCGCCATGGGTTTACATATGCTCCCCCTCCAGAACCCCCCTCCCTCCTCCCTCCCGATTCCCTCCCCCTGGGTCATCTCGGTACATCAGCCCCGAGCATCAACCCTGGGCTGGCGATTGATTTCACATATGATAATTAACATGTTTCAATGCCATTCTCCCATATCTTGGTTTTCTTAATGTTGAACCTTAAGCCAACTTTTTCACTCTCCTCTTTCACTTTCAGCAAGAGGCATTTTAGTTCCTCTTCACTTTCTGCCATAAGGATGGTGTCATCTGCATATCTGAGGAGGTTATTGATATTTCTTCTGGCAATCTTGATTCCAGCTTGTGCTTCATCCAGCCCAGAGTTTCTCATGATGTACTCTGCATAGAAGTTAAATAAGCAGGGTGATAATATACAGCCTTAACGTACTCCTTTTCCTATTTGGAACCAGTCTGTTGTTCTATGTCCAGTTCTAACTGTTGCTTCCTGACCTGCATACACGTTTCTCAAGAGACAAGTCAGATCGTCTGGTATTCCCATCTCTTTCAGAATTTTCCACAGTTCATTGTGATCCACACAGTCAAAGGCTTTGGCACAGTCAATAAAGCAGAAGTAGATGTTTTTCTGGAACTCTCTTGCTTTTTTGATAATCCAGCGGATGTTGGCAATTTGATCTCTGGTTCCTCTGCCTTTTCTAAAACAAGCTTGAACATCTGGAAGTTCACAGTTCATGTATTGCTGAAGCCTGGCTTGGAGAATTTTGAGCATTACTTTGCTAGTGTGTTAAATGAGTGCAATTGTGCAGTAATTTGAGCATTCTTTGACATCGCCTTTTTTTGGGATAGGAATGTAAACTGACCTTTTCCAGTCCTGTGGCCATTGCTGAGTTTTCCAAATTTGCTGGCATATTGAGTGCAGCACTTTCACAGCATCATCTTTTAGGATTTGAAATAGCTCAACTGGAATTCCATCACCTCCACTAGCTTTGTTTGTAGTGAGGCTTTCTAAGGCCCACTTGACTTCACATTCCAGGATGTCTGGCTCTAGCTGTGAGTGATCACACCATCGTGATTATCTGAGCTGTGAAAATCTTTTTTGTAAAGTTCTTCTGTGTATTCTTGCCACCTCTTCTTAATATCTTCTGCTTCTGTTAGGTCCATACCATTTCTGTCCTTTTCACTATAGCACATTAAAATTACATTTTGTAGTATTTCTCTGCCCAAATAAATGATCAATAAAATATAAACATAGAGCACCAATATACACAGCCAGATTAAAAAGGAAAATAACTTTGCAAAGTAACAGCTTAAAAAATGCAAATCGATGAAATTCTGAACTCACAGTCTTGCTCTGCTCCAAGGTAAGAAGCAGGTGATGATGAGCATTCTAACATTCTAACATTCTGCATTGTAAACAAGACTGCTTAGAGACAACAAAGCTTTCTGGATAAAACAGGGCAGAAAAAATTGATGGACATTAGCTAGAGCTAAGGCTTTCTAGCAACATGCTAGATAACAACAAAAAGCCAGGCAGGTGGGGGTAGAAGATAGGAAAGTAATGGAGGACAGATTGGGAATGCGCAGTCCCAATTCCTATCATATTATAGTTTCAGAAGAAGACAACAGAGGAAATGGCACAGAGGAAATTTATGAAGAAATGAAAAATTACCAACTGTCCTAAGATCAAAAGTGGATTCAAAGTAACAAACAGGGTAAATATAAGTATATAATTAAAAATAAAAAACTCTGGAACAGCAAAGTTAAGTTGCAGAATAGACAAAGTTATTTTAGAAGCTACCACACTGAGGGCAAGAGGAGAAGGGGGTGACAGAGGATGAGATGAATGGATGGCATCACTGACTCAATGGATGTGAGTTTGAGCAAGCTCTTGGAGATGGTGAAGGACAGGGAAGCTTGGCATGCTGCTGTTCATTGAATGCAAAGAGTCAGATATGACTTAGTGAACAACAAGACAGAAAGGGCTGATATCCTACAAAGGAAAGGTATTTGAACTGACAGAAAACTTTTCATCAAACATAATAAAGACAAATATCATATGACATTGCTTATATATGAAATCTAAAGCAAATTATACCAATGAACTTATTTACCAAATAGAAATAGACTCATAGACCTAGAAAAAAAATTTATGGTTACTAAAGATGAAAGGTGGGAAGGGATGAATTAGGAGTTTGGGAGTAAAATATATACACTATTATTTATAAAATAGATAACCCACAAGGACCTACTGTACAGCATAGAGAACTATATTCAATACCTTTTAATAACCTATAATGGAATAGAATTTTAAAAGAATCTATATATATTAATGCATATACATACATATATAGCAAAGTATATATATATCTAAAACTAACTCAACATTGTAAATCAACTATATTTCTATAAAAAGTAAGATGTAATAGAGATCAGATGATAATGAAAGGATATCAAAATTCTGAGGGTACTAATTTTTTAGTATTATAGAGGGAAAATACTGCATGCAAAGGCCATGAGTGCATAGCACTAGCAAGATATGATACAGAGGCATAGGCTTAATAGAAAAAAATCACAAGCTTAGTAATATCAATGATTATGTTCTCAAAGCCCATTATTTCATAGGAAGACTTGGGTCAGGTACTTCTTGAAGCACCATGGAGAGTGTTCAGTGCAAGAGTACTGACTCTGCATTCTTATTTATTAGGAAGTAGAAGTAGAGGGCAGGGTGGCAGAGGACCCCTAGTCAACACCATATAAATAGGCACTTCCTGGCTCAGAGGTGGCTTTGTAAGATATTTCTCTTCTCTCTCTCTCTCTCTCTCTCTCTCTCTCTCTCTCTATATATATATATATATATATATATATATATATATATATATATATAT